>MU003800.1:95109-238656 GCA_010093785.1 Polychaeton citri CBS 116435
GTATCGTTACCGCAGTCGCAAGGGCCAGTTCCATGGTGCACATGAGTTCGGTTGTTAGGGCACCAGGGGTTCCAGTATCCAGTGCCAGGTAAACCAGTTGGGAAGATGCCGGAAGGTATCGCAGTGGGCCCTGCAGTAATTATGCTGCTTGATGAATTTGCTGATACGATTGGAGTGGCTGATATGATTGGCTCAGAGGTCATGATTGACGGCTCAGTGCTAAGCTGTGCACTAGAGGAAATAAAAGTAGAGTTGTTTGTGGATGTTGATGAGTATCCGTGACCCTTGTCGTCACTACAATCGCAAGGTCCTGTACCGTGATGAACATGCGTGCGGTTGCTCGGGCACCAAGGGTTCCAGTAACCTGTCCCTGGACCTTGGTAGCCAGTACCGGGATATCCAGTCGGGAACACACCCGGAGGGACGGCCGTGGGACCTATCGTAATACTTGTCGAAGAGTTTGCAGAGACAAGTGGGGTTGCCGAGATCAAGGTCTTCGAAGTAGTTGTGAGTGAACTAGCAGTGAGTTGTACAGTCGTCTGCAGGATGGTCGAAGTATTACTTCTAGACGATGTAGACAAGTAGCCGTGGCCAGTATCATCACTGCAGTCACAAGGGCCTGTGCCGTGATGGACATGTGTGCGGTTGTTTGGGCACCAAGGGTTCCAGTAACCTGTTCCTGGTCCAGGGAAACCTGTGGGAAAGATGCCACCAGAGGGGAAAGCAGTAGGTCCTGCTGTGATGCTGGTGGAATTGAAGGAGATGGTAAGGTTGGCCTTAGTTGAAGAACTGCTCGGCGTAGCTGTTGAGGAATTCACAGATTGTGCGGAAGTGGTACTCGTCAATGGTGCCGTGCTCAAGGGGGCAGTGGGTGCAACAATGGAGCTGTTGCGACTTGTTGGGTACGGTTGACCGAGATCGTTGCCACAATCACAAGGACCTGTTCCGTGGTGGACGTGGGTCCTGTTGTTTGGGCACCAAGGATTCCAAAAGCCTGTACCTGTTCCGTGGTACCCAGTTGGGAAAACGGCGCCAGATGGGATCGCAGTAGGCCCTAATGTAATGCCACTGTTATTGGCAGACAAGGTTGGAAATGAGGACGAGGCGTTAGAAGAAAGGAGAAGGGAGCTGGAGGGCAGGGAAAGAGTCGACGAGGTATTCGCTGTCGGATACGGGAATACGTCGTTACCACAATCTAAGAATTTGTCAGCTCAATTCTTTCATCAAACCAAGTCATTGACCTTACCACACGGCCCAGTCCCATGATGGACGTGGGTTCGGCTAAGAACAGGTCAGCAGGGTTCACTCCAAATTCTCCAAATTAGGGTTACGCACTTCTGTGGGCACCAAGGATTCCAATAACCGGTGCCTGTTCCATGATAGTCGGTAGGAAACGCTCCAGATGGAAAAGCAGTCGGCCCGTGCGTGATGCCGCTTGAGTTTATGGACAAAGTTGGAAACCCGGAACTCACAAGACTTGAGGTGGTCGAAGATGAAGTTTCGTTCGAGACACTGCTCGTATTGGCAGCCTGAGTTGTAGACAAGAGCACGGAAGAAGTCCCGCCATGTTGAATGCTCGTAGCAGTGCTCGCGTTCGTGCCTGAGGCTGTCGACAAGATCACTGAAGAGCTTGTCGGTGTGTGCGGATGTGAGTTATCGCCTGCACAATCACATGGTCCTGTCCCAGTATGGACGTGCGTCCGATTATTTGGGCACCACGGATTCCAATAACCAGTTCCCGATCCTTGGAATCCTGTCGGGAAAGCTCCAGAAGGGAAGGCAGTAGGACCGAGAGTGATGCCACTGGAATTGACTGAGAGAGTTGGGAATTCAGAGCTAGCGGCATTGCTGGAGACGAGCGCGATCGACGAGGCGGATGTGACGATCGCTGAGGTTTTGGTTGAGGTTACATTAGCACTTGTACTGATATTTGTGGTAGAGAGCGCAGATGAGAAAGTGGAATTGTATGTCGTGGTATGCGAATGGAAGTCGTCATTAGAACAATCACAAGGGCCGGTTCCGGTGTGGATATGGGTCCGATTACTGGGACACCAAGGGTTCCAGTAACCTGTTCCAGTTCCAGGAAGGCCAGTAGGAAGGAAACCGGAAGGAAATGCGGTAGGTCCGAGAGTGATGCCGCTAGAGTTGGCGGTAAGTGTTGGAAATGCGGAAGTAGCAATAGAACTAGAGGAGTTGGACAAAATGGAAGTGCTTGACAATGTCAATGAAGTGGTAGAAGACGAGTTGGCCGCGCTGGACGCAGTAGGCGTAATTACTGCTGAAGTTTGACTTGGTTCGGTAGTAGTTGTGGAAGAGGACGAGACATTGGAGGTAGTGGCATTGATCGCCGGTGAGGTATAGTAACCTCCCGCGTCGTTGCTGCAGTCGCAAGGTCCAGTACCGATGTGGATGTGTGTTCTGTTGGTCGGGCACCATGAGTTCCAGTATGCACCTGAGCTGACGGACAGGAAGATTCCCGATGGCACGAGCGGCGGTGCAGTAACAACACCTCCACCCGAAGGGTGGACGACAACAGGCGGAGAATGGGTGAGGTTGTAATTGATTCTGCTGCTGGCGGCGCCGACGATCGAAGCAGGTGACGGTGATTGGGGCGGCAGAACTGTAAGACCTATTCCGAACCCAGTATCGTTCCTCCTGGAGTGGCCATTGCGAACGTCCAGCGCGCGAACGAAGAGGAAGAGAGAAAGAAAAGAAAGAAGGCGAAAGAGAAACATGGCAGACTAGCGAGTGGAGCGCAACCCAAAGGTTGCAATTGAACGAGAGACGAAAGGAAGAGAGTGGGTAGAGACACCTCAAAGCGCTCAAGAAATCATCGTCAAAGAGAATGAGAGGGCAGACGGAGAAACGGCTGCAAAAGAGTCTGTAGCAGAAGGAGAGGAGAGAGCGCAAGAGGCGAAAGAGTATGGACAACAGTAGAGCATGGAGCAATGAAGATGGGAAGCGAGCCGTAGCAGATGCCTGCCACAAGCTATACGATCCAAGTCCGTTAAGGTTCATACTGGCCAGACGGCAGGCCGTGACTGAGCGCGTGCGTTGCAAGGTATAGCCGAGGGGTCTATTCTCAGCAACGTTTGGCAGAGGCCATGCCTACTACAGTATCATACTTGGCGGAAGGTAGGCATCTTAGCCTCGTACCGACCTCTTGCGTAAGCGGCCAGGCGAGGAAACGCATCCGTGGCGGCAAACCACACGCCTGAATCCGTGGAAGACAATCTCGCGCCCTCAGCTCCAAGCCCTACACCACAAGGAAAGGGGAGTGCGTGTGTGCCGGCCGTTGGCGAAATCTAGCAAAAGACTACGAGATACTCATTTGGTGGCACGCGTGAGTCGTCGATGTGAGGTGAGCGATTGACGCCTCGCAAGCCAAGTCTAGACCACAAACGGGTCAGCCAGACAGAGCGCAAGGGCCACACCAGCTCAATGGGGAAAAGCAGCAGAGTCGCAGATGCCAAATCGAGGCGTTCGTGGCTGCCTCCTCATCGATGAACGGGCGCCTGGTTAGCAGACCCGAATGGAAGAGGAGCATAGTCCATTGCAGATGTGATGTCCTCACGCATACAGCGGTGCGACATCCAGACGCCGTCTAGAGACAAACACCGTGGGCAGATGCGATCCTGGACGATCACAGGCAGAGAAGATCTGATGAGGTGGTTCTCGAACATGAAGCACGGACTTGCGCTGCCGGGGAAATGATACATGTCTATCTCTTCTTCTCAGGGGTACCACGGGGTGCAGCGCAAAGATCTCCGTGTCCGCATCGCCCCGTTCCGCGTCAGGCATGGGGAACCTACGGCAAGGCACGGGATGTCCCGAGGGTACAGGGTTATCATGTCACTCTGACACTCAACGGTCAGCTAACGCTGGGCTGTTCTAAGCATGCTGCTACGATCATGTCGCGGCCAGAAGTCTGAGCTTTGTTGGAGAGTGCAATGCCATTAATGAATATTTCCCACAGTAGCCGATCTGTTCTGGCAAGATCTGTCATGAAAAGTATCCGACCGGTCATGCATCCCTCGTGGTCAGGCGATGGCCAGAAAGAGGGAAGAGCGAGTTCCGCGGGACCTGACTAGAGTGCTGGTGCCTCCCATGCCTCACGCCGTATCTTCATCAGGTTGCTCTGTTTGTGAGGGAAGGAGATCTCCTGCTGCTTGTAGAATCCAACTTCTTCGCAGTACTTTCGCAACCTATGAATACCACATCAGGTCAGCATTTCGTGTTCTCCAAAGCGTGGTACGTATGAGCGGGAGTGATAGGTTGGCGCGTACTTCTCGTTGTCAACCCTAGGCTCCATCATGACTGCCTCGGTCCTCATGTCCGCCAGCCAGCAGTAGTGTATCAAGGCGCTGAGCCACACTCTGACTCTGTGCGGTCCTCTGAATTCCTGCTCGCCTACCAAGCAGTGGATGCCCCTGTCCCAATCACCTACTGCCCCACCAAGATGCATGGACAGGCGGTCTTCCTTCGCCCAGTAGAGCTCAAAATACCCAAATGGCTTGCCATCGAACAGCCCAATGGCGGGGAATGAATGGCGGGACTGGAGGTTGGTGTGTAGAAAGTCAGCTTGGTGCTGCTTCGGCCCTTGTTCGCCCCAGCTGTACGCAACGCGGTCGTCATTCATCCACTTGTGCAGTAAGTCGACGTCGGTCAGCTCGGTTGTATCCTTCTCCACCGTCAACTTCTTAATTGACAAGACGATCGGATCAGGAGATGCGTTCCGGGTGGCAGTGCCGACTGGCCCACGGTAAGCTATGGGGTGAGAGGAGAGCGAGGCAACGCGGAACGAGATGTACTGGTTTAGCGATGGGACGTAGCGCATGTAGAATGTCTCGCCCGGACGAGGGGGTTTAGGTCGGATTGGATGGCGGATGGAGTTGGTGAAGGTATATTGAAGCGGATGTGGAGGGTAGAACGTTGGCAAATGTGAGCCGGACGTGAATGGCCCAGGAGGCGTAGCAGGGCCTCGCCAGAGACCCATGGTCGCATGAGACTGCGAAGCTGCTGTTGAGGCAGCCCCGCTGGTAGCAGCGATGTCATGGCCTGGGGTGAGATTGGGGTGAGCGTGATCGGCCCCATTTCTGTTGTTGTCGTATGCACTTTTGCTTGTCATCTGGATGCCGCTGGATGGTGGTCGAGTGGGGCTTCCAGGCCGGCTGGGTGGTCTCGAGCCCGCAGGCGACATGGAGGGATAAGGTGAGCTATGGTGCGTGGGAGCTATTGTGAAGAGATAGATACGTGGATCGAGCTGCCAGAAACTGCGGCGGCTGACGAAACACTTCTTCCAGCCCTCTCCGTAGTTGCCCGCTATGGAACCATCCTCTGGATCAGCACCGACACTGCTATCTTCGGTCGTGATGAGACCCATACGCTCCAGTTTGGGCAGGAGGTGTCTCGACTTGAAGATGCCCTCGCGGTTGATGTAGATTCTCCATTCCCCCTTTGGTTTACCGGCATCTGGGGTCGACACTGAACTGGGCGTCAACATCTGTGGATCAGGCGCGGGCTGATGGAAATACCACCACAAGGTGGCCCACAGCATCATAGCGATCTGCCTGGTCGGCGAGCTTGGAGGTCTGAAGTCGTTTGAGCTCGGGTTTGAGATGCTGGAAATGAAGAGGTGATCATTCCTCAGGGTAGGCTTGACGAATCGATGCACGTTCTGCCTCTTCCTTCTGGCGATATCCGCTGGCTCTTGCAGTCTCACGGCTGGTGTAGGCTTGCTACCGGAATTGCTGTCTGCCGGTCTGGTAGGCACCGGAATCGTATGCGCAGCGCTACTGGGAGAGACGAAGTCGTCGTCGTAGTCATCCTCACTATGTAGGATAATGGTCCAGCCTGGAGGGAAGACTGCGTGGTGGGGGTTGAGATCGTTGGCTTTAAAGTAGAGCCCGCCAAAGGAAGGATTCACGGTTAAAGTCTGGCCATTGGGCAAATGAACAGTTGATGGAGCCATATTCGGAGAATCACAAGACGTCCCGACTCATGCCTTCAATCAACACAACTAGCTTCTCGCCTGGCAGGTCGTCCGTTGGAGCCAGGCGCAAGCACCAGTGTCGGGAGGGAGGCTTGTAGGTGTTCAAGAGTATGGATGGGAACACCAAACTCCACCAATAAGCAAATACTGAAGCTACAGCACAGCAGGTAGCTGGATATGGCTGAGCTTTGGGTATTGGAGCAAGACCAGTAGTAGCAGTAGTAGTAGTCGCAGCAGTAGCAACGGTAGCGACGCGAACGGGCTTACGATTGGTCCCTTGCGCAAAGCAGAGAAGATACAAAGGGAGAAATACTACGTGCATGCAATAATGCAGTAGTGTGCGTGCTCTTGGTATTGCGATCAAGGTGGAAAGTGACGACGAAAATGCGTGGAGCTCTCGTGTAAGCCTGAAGAAGCTTGACAGCAGTCTAGCCCCCCCCCCCCCTCCCCCCCACCTTCCGAATCCATGTAAGTCTACATACATGCTGCGCGAGGTAGAGGTATCCAGTCTAGATTATCGCAGGGAGGAAGAAACCAAGATGAGACTTGGGTGGTCTACACTACCTACCCACTAGATATTATCTGTCTTCCAGTTGGTTGGCAAGATACGCTAAGCACCTCAGGCCCTGATGCGGTGGTCTTGTGCTTTCCCTGCCAAAGGGGCATGTCGGCAGTAGTGTGCATGAGTGCCTGGGTGCCTGAGTGTCTGAGTGAGCGCTCGAATCAGTGCCCGAATCAGTACCTGAATTAATGCCTGAGGGAGTGCCTGATGGAGCGCCTGAGGGCCTGAGCAAGTGAACATGGTGTGACCCGCGTGAAGAGGGCTCGTTCCCGCTGTTAGAGATGTTGGACCCCTACTACCAAGATGCTGCTGTATCTAGACACCCCCCTGTAGAAACACCAAAAGACGCGAGGTTTAGGTTCGCCATCGATGGATTGCAGTCCGCCAGAACCCAATTATAACTTGCCTGTATGGCCTGCCTAACTGCTTCTGTATGCTGTAACGCCAGCAGTCTGAAACTGGCGTAGGGTTCGCTATCCTCTCCTCTCGGCTCGTCTCCCTGGATGCTTGGCGTCTGCCACTCCACTCACTGCAGAGCTGCGAGGCCAGGTTAGGTCAGGTCTGGTTAGGCGTCCGTGGCAATAATCTACACCCGGGAAACCGTTGCAAGTCCACCCTCCATCTCTCCTATGGTACGGCTGGACGAATTATCCTATCCCACGCCAATAATAGTAAGATCTGTCCTTGCCAGGTCAATCTCTGCCAGAACGGTTCTCTGCAGATGTTGTCCACCAGCCTGCCCTACGACTGTCGCCGCCTACCTGTACTGCATTGAACTGACTCGCATACAGCAACGCGCGTAGACTTGCGGCGTCTTGCGGTAGCTGCCTACTTCCAACCCTCTAGACACCACCGCCTCATACGCCTCACACGACCTAGACGCAGTGAACGGACTGGGATCTCTCGCTCTGTTGCTCCTGCTGCTACCGCCGCCGCCGCCACCACCACCACAGACAACACTAGCTCTATACGGTTGCGCATCCACACGGCACGGTTTACTCATAGACAGCCGCTTCACGTGTTGCGACATGTCATGACACCCTCGAGCGCTCCAGCACCCACGACACATACTCTTGCGTTCAGTCGCGCACTGGAGGCATCCGCTGTACCAGGACCTAGATCCGTTCCCAGGATCAGGCCCGCCGAACCGCATTGTCGCATGGTCCTCGCACGGTGATTGGGGCTTCCTCATCCAAGGCTGAAGGACGCAATCGTCATATGATAAGCACTTGAGGCCAGAGACGGAAGAGCCAGCGAGCATGTTTGGACGGAGGAAGCAGAAGAAAGCAGCCGCGGCTGCCGGGAGCGGGAATGATACCACGAAACAACGAGGATTCGGGAAGGTGGTCGCTGGCGGAGGAGATGGGCACCACTCTCGCCATATCTCGGCTGCCACAATCGGTGCGACCACAGCCGCAGACCACCATGTTTCCCTGCCACCAGTCTCACCGCTTCAGAGCGGCAAGTTCGACTTCTCCAATCCATTCAAAGATCTACCGAGTCCTTCCGCCAGTTTCGTCTCTAGTATACGGCCAAAGGGGAGTGTGGAGAACTTTTCACGACCACGTACGAGCGATGGGGCTGTGGCCGCCCCTGGCGACCATTCAAGAGCGAAGAGCAGTCTGAGCCTGGCACCCCCAGTGCTTCCACCCATTCCACGCGTCGCAAGCACAGCTCAGAAGAGCGACACGGCCGTCAGCAGGGAACCGAGTTGGATGGCGGACACTGAAGTGCGATCAAACCAGAGTGACGCAGGGGCCGCATCAAGCCCCAAAGCTGCTGAAAGAGTACGAGATGATGCCGACAATACAAGCGTGGTGAGCAGGCCGAGTAGCCGTAAGAGTACGAAGAGTCTGAAACATCAACTCAGCTTCGAGCCAGTCAAGGAGCTACCGCCGTTCGCTTTCCAACGTCCCCAGACTGCTGGGCCGAGTGTAACATCGCTCGGTGTGCTAGAAGATGATGACAATGACGAGCCAGTCATGTCTGCCTCTGTCTTCCCATCCGTCACTAATACTCAACCTCTCACAGCTTCAAAGAACGTGACCTCGGCTTCGTACGTGCCTGGACCTGCGATGAACCGCGCTTTCATCGACAGCAGAGACAAGGCCTATCCTACCATGAGCATACGGCCAGCTGCATCGCTTCCGTCCAGCAACTCAACACCCAATCTCTTGTCGCCAGCATCACCTGCGCCGCTGTCTGCTGTATCGCCATCCTCCTTAAGCAAGTCGCCTCTTAGTGCATCCAGTTCCACGTTCGCAGCGGGTTCCCAGAGCTCTCCACAGAGTACCGCAATGAGCTCCAGCATACAGCTGCACAAGACTCCAACCAACTACTCTGGATCGACGGCGAGGATCAGCCATAATCACAGCCAGAGTAGCTCAACAACGAAAAGCTCGGCGCGGAACAGAACCGAGTCCACCATCGGAACTCCATATAGTGAGACTTCCCCGTCCTTTCCTGCACCAAAGTTCGTATCCACTAGGCCAAGGACATCTGGAGGTCAGAACAAAGTTGGTGGTATTGATGTCCCTACACACCACACCACCTCCATGGGTACTCCAAGCCCACCTCCAACCGAGAAGGCAAAGGACCCACCTAAGAAGGAACGTCGGAAGACGATGTTGATGAACCCAATGAACCTTCTCATACGACGGCGGACTGAAGAAACACGACCACAGATGACCCTAGAGGAGAAATCTGCCCAGGAGGCAGCGCTGCGGAAGCAGAAGAAGGTTGCAGCTGTGGGTGTGGAGAAGACTCCCGATAACTTTGATCCGAGTATCAGAGGTAAAGGAGTGCATGACTTCTCAGCTCCAAGAGCCGAACGACGGAACACATCCTACAGCTTCTTCAGTCAAGATGATAACAATAGCGGCAGTAGACCAATGACTTTACAAAGTACCAATTCAGCTCCACTAATGGCGGGAGGGAACCCTTCGAATGATGCGAGACAATCAATCGTGAGCGATGATACTCAAGGATCAAGGAGGAAGAGACGGAGCGATCACGCGCCCATCTTCCACGAGCATCTTACAGAATCTTCCCCAACCGGTCTACTTGCAGCTGAGACAAGGGAGAACAAAGACTTTCTCCAGCGTGTCTCTGGCATATCAAGCCTAAGTCAGGAAAGCAGCGTCTTACCGCCATTTGCGCGTCGAAGCCAAGTCCTGGATGCTCACCAGGCCTCCTTATGGAACGACGCAGATTCCAGCAAACGATCCTCTGATCCCTCAACGGTTGGGCGAGAAAGGGACTCATCGTACTCAGGCAACAGCGCTGTGAGCCCCGTCACGGGCAGGACAAGTGTGGCCAACACTGACGTCCTTCTACGGGAGAGTATGAACAGCAGCATGCTGATCTCGCCTCAGAGCGAGCGATTCTCAAAGAGCCCTGCAAAAAGCCCAAGCTTAAGTAGCGGTGGTCGGCCCGTAAGTGACGTGAGCAGCTTGCGAAGCCCTCGTCCTACCAGCATCGGTGTCGCGTTACAACCGTCCGTCGAGCCTATTGCAGAAGACAGCAGCGTTGTCAGCACGTTGCCACCGTTGCCATCACTCTCTAATGCAATCCACCTACGTACGCCTTCAGAGCAAGCACCTGAATTACACGCAACACTTGCACATTCTCGCATCAACTCAGCAGAAGCTCCCGAGCTTGCCCCTGCTTCGTCAAGAGGTGCCAGCCCACACCTGGCCCCTAGCTTAGAGGGACAATCTGCTTTGCCCAGTCCTGTGACATCTTACTTCAGTGGCCACAGCAACAGCAGTACACCCGAGCCGATGACAGTGGATTCGGCCATCCAGATGCGTCAACCCGTTGGCCCAGCACAACTTGTCGAAAACAGAACTAGCCAGCAGCCATTGAAGGTTGCGGAGAAGCTTGTTACCGCTGTTGGCCATTCTAGCAGCAAGAGCCTAGCTCCAAAACATGCGAAGAGTAATGCCAGCCGCTTCAGCTTCCAGTTGGGTGAAGACAAGAACGTTGAAGAGGAGAGAATATTGGAAGACAAGCATCGAAGAATCATGAACAACAAGCGTAGCAAGCAGTCGCTGGACACGCAAGCTGGCGGTAGCAGACTCGATGCCGACGACGAAGACGAGGATTTCGACATCGAAGATGCAATGGACGATTTGGACGAGATGGAGCTGGAGGAGGCTGCTGAGCAGCGCCAAATAGGTCTGACCCAAGGTTTTCTGGGCAGCCCATCCCAGATGCAAACCGGACACGTGCCACCAGCAGAGAAGGATCGTGTTGTCGAGGACGATGCGTCCGTATACGATGACGAGCATATTCCAGAAGTACTAGATGAGAGTCAACTGGGGTACTTTGACCATCCCGCCTTCCGTGCGCATTCTGCCCTCGCCAGCCACACTCGAGACGGCAGTTTTGCTACCCTGGCTACCCTTCCATCCGTCATGGGAGGCTCAACCGGGAGCATGCGTAGCGGCTTCTCGGGATGGCGAGGTGATGTTGTTGACAAGTTCATTGACTCGTATACCAACCACACGTCGAGTCCATCTTGGGGAGGTGGCACCATTGACGAAGAGCGACCTGTGAGTAGAGGCTCTCCGCTTTCGAAGGTCGTCCAGAGCAATGAGTCCACAACATCGAGCGGTCTGAGCAAAGAGATTGCCCGAGAAGATTCGACAAGGCAAAACGGCGGAACTGTTCAACCTGTGAGCCCCCTTGACCTTGTGCCGCCTGGCGAGACTCATGAGGAGAGGAAGACCAACTTCTACCTTCAACCAAAGGCTGCTGGTGCAAGTGGATGGAGTTCGACGTGGTCGGTAGATAAACCACCGACGTCGCGCGGTGCATCCTCTGCCAGCCGTGTGAGTGCTGTAAGCGCTGTTTCGGACAAAGGAAGCAAGGCCCTTTCATCTCTCCACAGCAGTGTCAAGGGCGACCGTGCGCGAACTATGGGTTCCCAGAGCACCAAAAGTAGGCAATCCTTTGCCTCGGGTGCAACAGATAGCGAAGGGGTCTACTCCAGTAGAGCTTCAAGGAGATCACGACTGAAAGAGAAGCGCCGGCAGACAGCCGGTTCGGAGATGGCATTAGCCGACCTCTTTGGAATATCCGGCGACTGGGCAGGCTTCCACTTTGGCTCAGAGCTCGACCTCGCTTTGGGCACCCAAGCCGATGACGTGCACTCTGATGTCCCACCAATACCAAAACTACCGGATTCCGTTGCAAGGTCGGATCATGTAGGAGCGAGCGACGGCATCTCTTTGCCAGTGTATTCGAACGCAGACACAGAACCACAGATTTGCCATCCTCCGAACGTGCTGCCTCCTCCCACTGGACCGCCACCTCCAGTTCCTGACCAGAGAAGGATGACGCCAGACAGTGAGACGATGCCGCTGAAAGCCGCCAACCGTAACACCGCATCGACAAACGATACTCCGTCGGTGAGATCGACGAAAGACACTTGGAGTGATATTGGGCACTCTCCTGCTCAACCAGACACCAATACTGCCGCGTTTGCAGAAGTCGCAGTTCGCACTAGTGACTTTGACAAGCAGGTCCAAGACGATGATCTATACTTCGATGACGGCGCGTTTGCGAAAGAGGATCTCAACCTTGGGCCGAGGACCCAGTCCATATACATGGACGAGGATGCGCTTGACAACGAAGCATACTGGCAGCAACGGCGAAGCGAACTAAGTATGGCCGCACCACCCTTAACAGATCCAACTCGCCTTGGACATCAGAGAGACCTTAGCGGAATGACCTTTACCAGCATGGGCTCAGATGGCCCCTATCCCTCGTTTGCCATTCCTAATGCTACGAAAGCCAAAGAACGAAATAGCAGGATGCTTCTCGAGGATCTACCTCTGCTTGGTCCAGTCGACCCACGTCTCATTCCTCAGCGCAACCCTTCCGAAGACGCCAAACGATTAGGCCTGAGCAACAAAGTGCCGCCTCTTCCAGCACCTGAAGGAGGCAGTGAGGCATCTGACAGGAGAATGCGGGCCTACCAGACAGCACTCGCGGATGCGATAAACAAAGCAGATGCTGCCGGCAGATTCCTCCGAGCGCCGAGCGTGAGAACAGAGCGAAGCTTGAGTCTCTACCCTACCGATGATGGAGATGAAGACAAGAGCGTCTACTCGCAACAATTTGGTGGTGACGGTGCAAGCGCCTATTCGAGAGATGAAGAAGGTGCTTTACACATACAGCCCAGCCCAAGCGACGACGATCCAGCCCGCAAGCCTTCCAATGCCGACACCCTTTCCACTGAAGGAAAAAACTCCCTTTTCAATCACGGTATCAACTATAGTCCTCCCAAGCCTGGTTTCGACTTTGGTTTCGATGCGTCAAGTCACCAGTCCGAGACACCCCATGACGACGCATATCACTACGACTTTGCTGGGAGCGACTACGTTTTTGACCAAGACGACGGCATGGACGACGATGACGACCTCGTTGCGGCCGCAAACGCAGAAGCTCTCGCCCTCGACGATGGCACGTATGGGCAAGAGTTCGATTTCTATGCCAAGGCGCGGCCGTCGTCTGCTGATGCACAAGCCATCAACGGAGGTTATTTTGGCGAAGATGGCGATAGTGGCCTAGCAAGGAACAAGAGCATCAAAGAGCCAAATCTGACACCTATCACTGAGCGCAGCGAGTTCAGCACCAGAAACAGTTTTATTGGCTCACTGCACGGCCAACTTGGCCCAGCAAGCACAGGTTTTGGAGCAAACGGCGCACCGGCAAGTCCAGCTCTCGCAAGATTGCCCATTTCGCCGCTCTCGGAGCACGAGACTAGCCTGGAGTCGCTGCGGAAACTCAGACTGAGCGCTTTTGGCGGGGGCAGCAGCGCGAGCGGAGGTGGTAGCCCGACCACGAACACAGCAACGGGTGGATACTTTGGTAACATTGTCATGACGAACACAAATGCTGGGCTGCATGGCAGCAGCCCAATGGCGTACAGTAATTCGGAACGGTCAAGTGGAAGCTTCCATCCCCAGCAATACCTACAACATGGGCACGACAGAAACAGTCCACTACGGACATCGTTCTACAGCAACTTAAACAACGGCGACGACAGCCCTGTTAGCGCAGGCAGCGGCTCCCAGCAGCAGCAGGCTCCGTACGATCCGGACGCTACACCGAAGAAGACGCCTCTCCCTCCTCGGAACTCCATGGTTTCCAACGGCGCCAGCGGCGCAGGGAGTGCAGGGCATTCGCGCACCGGCAGCGATTCGGTCAGCTACGTCAAAGAACATGATCCTTCGGGCAGCGGGCCACCCCGATGGGTGCTCGAGCGACGCCGGACGAGCGAGCAAGGGCTCGAGATGCTCGTCGACCGTGAGGTGCTTGGGAGTGGATGGATCTGAAGATAGATGCCTTCCACGACCCGCTCCCGCCAACACTCTCTTTCTCACTTGCTGTTGTACACATATACACTTGTTTCTTCATTTTGCAGGATACGGAAGTCTCTCACATTCCAGGAGTCAATGGGAGATGCATGTGACGAGCTAGCGAGCGTTCTTTCTTGTCGTTGTTCAGCAAGCTGGGTCTTTGGATACATGAGATTCCCCTTTGTTCTTCCTCTTCTTTCTCCGTCTCCACTTGGCATGAACATACACTGGAATGGGTTACTATGTAGGTCGGGCGGCGAGGGTTGCATGGATGCATAGCGTATACAGTCGTGCCATATTCCGCCTCATGGACTGGCTATACGGCCCACCTAGATATCTCTTATTGTCGATACATCTGGCTACATGCTGTTCATACTTGTTTCCCATCGTCGCCCGCAGATGCTCGTGTTCACGTGCACTGCACATACTTGCCGTGCCTCGCCCAGTGAATAGGGCCACAAGCCGGGCAGGGGGAAAGGCCGTGTGCTCTCTCGTCTGACCAGCAAGTTGCACCAAGGGAAAACCATGGAAAGCCATCGCCGTGTCGTGGCACCTGTTCCTAAAGCATTCTGGATTCAGGCCCACAGCAACAACAGTCTCTGCGGCCCTGCCAAGAGAGCAGGGGTTCCGTCCGTTGTTGCGCATGGACGCTACAGCTGTAGGGTGAGGTGGTAGTACGGGCAATCAATAACACATGTGGAAAATGAAGTAGCTGCACCCGGCCCAAAGCGTTCAGGAAGCAGAGCCGCAAGCCAGGCGACCCACATGTACGCATAATACTGTCATTATGTACCTACAAGAAGAGGACAAGAGGGCCAGTAGGAAGGGGGATCGGAGTTGGGTCTAGGAAATTGATCGGCAAAAGCAGGGCAGCCGGCAAAGTCTATTTCGGCTCCTACGGCCAGTACATACCTCGCCTGCCGCATTTTCGCCTGGGCTAATTTACAGTGATTCTTGTGTTTCAGGAACTACCAGACAATCGATCGCTATTCCTGACGGACGAACGAACGACTCCCTCCCTCTCTCTCTGTCTTCTGCCCCTCGCCCATCCCTGCTGTATAGGGCAACCGCTCCTCGTGTCCTGCACAGTCACATGTCCTGCATTTTGCAAGTCAACGCCGCTGGGGAATGCAGGCATGAGAGGGTTTTTTTTCCCTGCCCCCCTCCTCTCGTCTCCGACAAGGTTAATGCCTCCTCTGGATGTAGGGATGGCCGCGGTGGCACAGCAACACGTTTCCCTGACTTCATCCTTGCTGGAGCCGGGTCAGGTCTCTGGCCGTCGGCGGCGGCGGCGGCGGTGATGGCGACGTACCTGGGTAGGCACTGCAGTAGAAGGTAGGAAGTAGGCACGGGTACGTAGGGATGCACTCCCACCTGTTCTGGCATCTCCATCCATACATCCACCCATCATCCACTCCGTCTACTCGTCTACTCGTCTACTCATCTACTCACCTACTTGCCCACCCACTCCGTTCCCTCATCTACTACCACTACTACTCCTACTTCCCGACTCGTTCACCACGACAAATCTCGCTGGCTGTGTTACTGCAGCACATATTGCGTTTCTGATCAACCAATTTCCCCTTCCAGCCTCTGTCTCGTTCTTGCCTGAACGGTGCCTGCCTGACCTGAGCAAGTGAGCCCAGAAATTGCGTGTGTGCGTGTGCGTCGTTACCCCCAGTTGCGCACTGCATTGCACTGCATTGCATCACGTCCACTCTTTGTGTCGCCTGAGAATTTCCCTGCAAACGTGGAAGAGAGCCATTCCAAAAGACCGGTGACGCTACCTCGAACGTTCAAGACATTGGCTTTCGTACATGTACCTGTGCCTGGCTGCTTTCCTCTCCTCGGCCTGCTGTATCTCGCTTGCATCCTGGTCCTTTTCGTGTTTGATTTCCCTACGATACGGCCGCTGCATGACCTCCTAAGGATCCCAACATTACATGCAAAACTTCCGAACCGATTTCTCGACTGACAGTTCATTGTGCCTTGTCACTGTTCTTTGATCGATTGCTTTGACATTGATCGATCTTTCCAAGACATACAACACACCGAAGGGGCCACTAATCGACCATGGTCTCGAACTTCGTTGCCGCTGTGCTTCTGGCTCTCAGCGTCGTCGCTCCCTCCTATGCTGCTCCAGCACTCCAGACGGACACTACAACTACCAGCGATGGAGTTCTACTGGTAGACCACCAGGTTTGCAGGACCAAGTATGTCGCTGGTACTGCCTCAGCATCTAGCTCGCTGGCTTCGAGCACCAGCACCCAGGTCCACAGCGCTACAAAGACCATCGTGGGCACTGTCCCGATCTCAGAGGAGACGGTTCTCGTCACCCCTGAAGCTGTGATAAGGGTCGACTGGGTTGACCCGACGACTGCACCTTCGGGTGGGAGCCCAGGGAGTGGCAGTTCAGCGTTTCAAACGACTAATGCCACAGTGAGTACCGTCACTGTCACTAGCTGGGTTAACAGCACGAGGACTTTCGTGACGGACTATACTTCTACTGTGGAGGTCTGTACAGCTACCGTCACTGCGTAAGTCATGATTCCCTATGCCTGGGCCATACGTGAGTGCTGATCTTGATAGCAATGCTGGAGATGGGGTGTCGACCGTGTACACTGGACAATACAACAAGACCGTGGCAAAGAGGACGGCATCGCCCATGGCTATGGGAGTGTCTGGGCGCAGTTCTGATTTGCTGCCGCGTGGCAGCGCTTTGACCGGCTTCGCCCACTTCCGTGGCGACGACAGCTGGAGGGATGATCATGTCGCAGCTGAGGTCAACTGCGTCGTGCATGTCACGGCAGAGGTCTCAGAAAATGTACTCACAACTGGCGCCGTCAAGACCACAACTCTCACCGCAGCGACGCCAACAACCACAGTTACCTCGACCGTATATCAGGACTCTCCCTCCGACCCTTCAGCAGGTTCGTCCGTCCCGCCAAGAACGATCATCGTCACCAGCACGACGACGACCCAGATCCGCACTGGCGCCGTCTACACGAGCTCGGTCGAATGCACCACCACCCCAGACAGCGCTAGTGGAAGCACCAACGGACCTTCGTCAACCACAACCCAGCACATAGCCTGTGCGCCCACGAACCTCATCGACAGCGCGAACGGCTTCAGCATCGAAGCCGTGCGTGCCGGCGGCAACGTGACCGCCCACCTCTCCTACGCCAGCAGCTCTAGCGACTGCTGCCAGCAATGTCACGACGAGGCTTCCTGCGCCGCGAGCGAGATGGATCCGGCCGCAGGCAACTGCTTCCTCTACCTCGTCAATGAGGCTGACGGTGGCCACTGCGGCGGTCTGGCATTCGAGTACTCGGACGAGGGCAAGGGCGAACCCGCTGGTAGCGGCCTGGTCGTGCAGGCTTCCTGCGGCACGATAAGGGCGAAGGTGAGCCTGAGTTCAAACGTCATGAGGATCTTCCAAGCTTGAGACATGTAAAGAGACGCGAAAGGTACAGATGTCCATGCTTACGGATCACGATTATGACGGAAGATGGCCTTCTCACGATCACAAACCCCCTCCCTCCCTTTGTTGGTGACAGCTTCTTGAGTCCCGCACTCAAAAACGCTCGAGGGATATACATGTACACGCTATGCATGCTTGCAGTATTTGGTATCGATCACATCGGTGAGGCTACATAGGGGCCTAGTGTATGGAGGGCATTCTTAGTGGTGGTATACAATGCTATCGAAGAAGCCGACGTCTTTCGGCGCCGTCACGACTTGCAGTGGGCCAGACGGCTTCAAGCATAGAGGGAGAGAGCATAGTAATAGTTATCTGGAATATTAGCCTAATGAAAAGGATCATGTGCGTCGTTACCACCACCGCAAGAACAAGAGAGTAATGCTCCACTGAAGGTGAAGATAGACCGTTCATTATCAGAGTAATAGAAACTGCCCAGAAAGGCACGGCAAAGGACATTCACTCATTCAATCATCATGCAGAAACATGCTAAACCCGACAGCTTTGCTAAGAGGGAGTGACAAAACCAGAAGACCGCCTACTGCCCCGCTTTCTAGAACGAACTTCCTCCGCTCTTGCCTTGCAGTTGCCAGAAGGACAGCCGCCAGGGGCATACGCTCTACATATACTTCCTGCCTTCCTCAACGACCAGCTCCTCCACCTGCCCATCCCCAACCCCGTCACTCTCGCTGTCGCTACCTCCCTCCATGATCCAGCTGTCTTCCCCGCTGCTCCTCCTCCTCTGCTTCCGCCTCTTCATGCTACGCTCCCTCATCCCTTCCTGGATCCTCTTGCTCACATCCTCCATGTCGACACTAATACTCTTCTTCTCCTCTTCCTGCTGCTGCGTCTTGGGCAAGCCCCTGTCCGCAATCTTGGTGAAGCCAAACCCGAGACCTCCGAGCTTGAAGCCCTCGGAGCTGTTCGTTCTTGAGCGTGACCGGCTAGGTGTGCCCGGCCGTGAGGCGAAGAGGCCGATGCTGCCTATGTTCTTGAAGGAATCGTTTCGCGGAAGAAGCAGAGAGGAAGTACGGTTGGTGCCTGCTGAGTTTTGTTTCCTGTGAAGGGTAGGTGGAGGGGACATGGAAGGCGTGAGTGTAAGATGGTCCATGCCATCTCGCTGCAGGGCCTTCGGTGTTTGAGGCTCGGCCTCTTCCGTGTCTGACGACCTCTCCTCATTTGACTGCGTAGGTACCAGGCGGTACTTGGCAAAGTCCGGATAGAGCTCTGGTCCAAGTTCCTCTATGACTTCCGTGATGCGGTCGACGAGGCCCTCGCGTGATCTCCGTAGTTTCTCCAGAGTATTGCCGCTTGAAGGGTTGAGTGAGAGGACGAGTGGTCGGAGGGACTTGACGATATCCATGCCGATCTCGCCGAATCTGAGTGATGCAAATGTCATTGCCGGGAAGACTACCCAGCCAGCAATTATGATAAGCCACCAGGGCATCCATGTAGGTGCAAGACCAGATACGTGGCTGCGATAGTTCCAGTAGGCCAGTAAGAAAGCATACAGGTTGTACAACGCCGGAGCAAAGGCCATTGCAACAAGGATCTTCCAAGTTGCCACGACATCCCTGGCTTGAATCTTGACTGTCGATGCGGCAAGGGCTTCCCTGGATTTCCTGATAGAGATGAGCTTACCGGCAATGAAGACGGGTGAAAAGAGGAAGGTGCCGGGAACCACTGCGATAGCAAGGACAGCCAGCTTGAGCACGCGGTAGATGAGGGTCAAGACGACCTGGTGCCAGCTAAACTTGGCATACGACACCTGGTGATCACGGATGTTGAGCATCAACAGCTGGCGGTTGTAGCGTAGGACGTCACGTTTGAGACTGACAATGCGTGGGTCCTCCTTATAGGTCGTGTAGCCTCGTACGAGTCTCCTGTTCAGCTCAACGATCATTGGCAGCGGAAGCTTCTTGCCTTTGGGGTTGTACAGTCTTCGCACGGCCTGGATCAGCATCAATGTATCGTAATCTGGGCTTGTGACTGTGACTGCTACAAGAGAGTTGTATACAACATCTAGAAGCTCACCGATGGCGGTCCTGCGGTCACCGGATTTGTACATCTCGACCAGTCTTGGCTCGACCTCAACGGGACCGCCAAACTCGATGACAGCTCTCGAGCGGAACTTGTGGGCATGGAAATAGTTCATTCCGACCGGCACGATTGTGACACCGCAATCTGGGTTGTTCGCCAGGGCTCCAAGAGCCATGATGGCCACACCGGCCTTCAACGGTAACAGCTCGGTACGGTCGTGGCTACCTCCCTCAGGGAAGATGCCGATGCACCCACCTTCTTCCATCCGCCTGAAGACCGAGTCATACACCGCACTCTGGTCGACGTGAGGAGCTACAGAGAATTTTGTCCCACCGAAGTTGCTGAGGTCCACATCCTTCCTTAATGGCCCGTCAAGATCCTGACCTGTCAGCTGCTTGAACGCCACCTCACCCTTGAAGGGTTTCTTGAGCAGGATCTCCGTGGGGCCTCTGATCTCAGCAATCTCCGCATTGGCTGACTCGCTGTTGACGCTTGGCAGCACCAACAATCCGCTCTTCATGAACTGGTCGCTCGTGAAATCTGCCCCATCCAGACCCTCGATGACGTCCTGCTCATCCAAGCTCTTGAACCTGATCTTGCCTTGCGCAGACTTCTTGCTGTCCATTGCCCTGCCAACGCTAACACTGTTCATCAGGCCAGCTAGAAAACCGACGAACCTCCTCCTCATGCTCTTCTCTGCAATCAGGAAGGCTATCCTGCGGCCGGCATCATGGCGAACAGTCCTCATGAGGATGAGCGGATCGACGAACTGGTTGGCATGGGGCGCACCGACAAAGATGACAGGCCCACGACGAGGGATCTTCCATGAGGAGCGAGGATGGATCTCACGGAAGAAGAGGTCGGTAATGACAGTGAAGAGCCAGAGGACGATGTCGTAGACGAGGTTGGAGTGTAGAGTACCCTCTGCTGGAACGGCTTTGCTTCCTCGCGCCATTCTGCTGTTCTTGGGAGACGTCCACCTGTAGCTTAAATAGTTGTTCGAGGTTGTCGTCGTTGTGGTGGGGGATGGGGAGCACTACCGGCTCAGGGTGTTGGGTAAGTTATATCATGAATCTCTGCAAGCCTGGCGAACGTGCTATGTCTGCGTGAGCGAGTCTGTATCGGCCCGGTACACAGCAAAAAGTCGATCTTCTTTGAGTATCTGGCGTATAGGTATTAGAAGAACAGTTGGGATGTATCGATAGGTGCCAAAGCTGTGAGTGGCGTGTGTAGTCATGAATGTGGGATTGGGAACACGAACGAGTTGGTGGGGACAAATAGGTGGATGTTCCCGTTCCTTCGCCAAAGTGTGGGGGTGAGGTCATCCCTGGCGAAAACCCTCAGGCACACTTGGATGTCACCCGAATGTAGGTCTCACTCCGGACGGGTAGTACAGATACGTATTGGAAAACGCAGGTCGGCGACGCTATGCAGGAGAGCTCCGTCGCATCAGATCTAGCAAGAATCACGTTCTGTAGGAGCAGCCCGAGGACACACAGAAGAGGACGGCAAGACAGCATGCCTAAAACGGAAATACGTATACAACAGAGCTTCCTCAACGAAGAGGAGCAGCGCGCAGCATGCGGCATGCAGCACACAGCAGACCACCCAGGTGGACAGGGTAAGCTTACGTGAAGGAAGACGAGCGAAATCCTCCTAGCCTGAAACGCAAGATGCACGTCCAAACAAACTCAATCGGGGTCGTCTCCAAGAGACGCATCTTATCGGATGCTCCTATATCGTAGAAAATTAAAAGCGTGTTGCAAACGCGTCGGTATGCCGAGGCATGTTCGATACGCCAAAAAGAGCGCATCCCACCACGCCATGCAGAATTCGAGTGCAAGCAAACAACCCAGGTTCCCGTAGCCGATAGCATCATGGGCAGGCGCTCCCCTTAAATAGAAAACGAACCCGTTGTAACCAACCTCTATCATCGTGACAGAAACGCAGAGGATCAAGCGTCCGCTGGCTAGATCCTACTCCTCGTACGCGCCGGGCAGAGCATCTGCTTCCAACTCGCTCGATCTTGGGATTGTTTGGCTCTGCTGTGAAGCGTCACCGTGCTTCTCACGCTCTGTAATGACAAACTTCATGTCGCGGTGAATGTAGAACCCGATTGCCGTTTCCTCGAAAGGTTTCGCTAGGCTGCAGGGCTGCAGGTTGTATCTGAGCAAGATCTAGATAGGAGTGCAGCGTCAGCAAAGCGCGTCCAACGTCCCTCGTACTCGTCCTTTGAAGGAGTGTAGATTGCGTGCGAAAGTGCCCAGGAAAAGCGACTCACCTCAACAATGGCCTTGTTCAGCTCCATCAGCGCCACGCCTCGCCCTAGACATCCGAACCTGCCACTACCAAAGCACATTCCCACCGCCTCTGTCATTCCCTTCACCCTCTCCCTGTCACTTTCCCAACCCTCCCTAGCTAACCACCTTTCCGGACGGAATAACTCGACATCTTCGCCAAAGATCTTTGTGTTTCTCATCATCCCCCAGCTGTTCATGCCAATCTGCGTCCCCTCAGGTGCGAATTTCTGTTCCCCATCCACGTCAATCCACGCACCCCCAGGTGGCACAGCCTTGGCCATCAGGCCTGTGATGGGCGGGTAGAGTCGTAGTCCTTCCTTGATGCAAGCTTGCAGGTACGGTAGTCGTCTGGCTTCCACATCGCGAATGACAGGCCGTGAGACCTCGCCGTCAGCGATTGCCGCCTCGACCTCGCCGATGAGACGTGACAGCGCGCGTGGATTGGTGGAGAGGAAGTGCAACGTCATCCTCAAGGAGGATGCGGTGCTGTCGGATCCAGCCGTAATCTGGGTGAGGGTTTCAGACTCGAGTTGCGCTGCTGTCAGGCCGCGCTTGATG
Organism: Polychaeton citri CBS 116435; assembly: GCA_010093785.1. Lineage (NCBI taxonomy): Eukaryota > Fungi > Ascomycota > Dothideomycetes > Capnodiales > Capnodiaceae > Polychaeton > Polychaeton citri. The sequence goes on from MU003800.1 coordinate 117,410, forward strand.
AAGGACTGGAGCATGTCGTCTCTCGAAACCACTGGCTTAGCGGGGCCGCCGCCAGATGTGGTGCTTGGGAATCTCTCGCGTACACGGTCCTGCGCGAAGCCCATGACCCGGCCGAGACCACGCTTGTCTGTCGATTTGGGCAGGAGCGGCTTGATCAGTGGGATCTTCATGATGTTAGTCAGCTCAGTGAAGTTGCCGAAGAGAATGAGCGCAGGGAGGAACTGCTCCAGGTTCTCGATGTAGCCGAAAGGATCCTCGTCCTTCTCCAGAAACCCGAATGCGTGGCCAAAAGCGACCTGGGAGATGACGTCCAGTGTGAAGAAGGTGGTCACCCTGGAAAGGTCGACAGTACGGTGCACATCCTCTTCCGGTCGAGCGAGGTACCGTGAGTCGATAAGGCGGAGGAGGTCGAGCAGTTTTGAGTCCACGTCCTGCTCCAGGCAGTGGTTGTCTTTCCCCGCGTATCCAGGAGTCATGCGGGTGCGGAGGTCGGCGTGGATCTTCTCGTCGACATGGCTGGTGATGTTGTCAAGATCCGGGTGGAGCTTCAGGCAAGTGTACCATCTACCACGGACAAAGGATCCGCCAACAGCACTCATGCGGCGAAGGAGGTCGACGTCGGTCGTGATGAGCATCTGAGGCGCGCTCCGTGCAGTAGATCCTACAGGTCACATTGTGAGTAGGCGTGATATGGCAAGGCAACGATTGCTACGGGGCCAAGGGATCAGATCGACTCGATGTATGTAATGTGAACACTGTACTTCTGCTGGAAAAGCTCGATGATTGATGGTGGCAGTATACTCAACACTAAGGTCGCACGCGGGATTCCGACTACAATGAGTCCAACTCGCAGGCATCAAAGTGCTCTCTCAATTGGAGATCACCGAGTTATTGATACAGCATTTCGAAGAAACTCAATGACATACCATACGTCGCATTCAACTCTGTGAACAGCTTATGCATTTGCCCAGAGCGTTGCGTCTTGAACTGCCATAATCTCGTCCAGCCAGCAGACCAGTGCCCGCCAAATTGGTTCAACGAATAGTAGACCTGAATCCTCTTGACCAACCATAGGACAAAGATGAAACAGAAGGAATACAATATGACAGGGGCCATTGTTGCTCGACCAGGTGGCCGGGCAGGCCGGGGGAGAGAGAAAGTGCGCGAGCGAACGATGCCACGACAATGCCCGGTTTCAAGTCCTCACACACTCTCTCTTTCTCTCCACACCTCTCACGGCAACGTGTCCAACGGGCACGGAAGAAGGAGTGTAGGGGACCAGGGGCCAGATGATCAGAGTGCACCGTCTGCGTGAATGGAACCAGATATGTCTGTTAGTGCAAGGCGAAGGAAGTAGTGCGCCTGTGGAAGAGACACCACCAAGGTCAATGGAAAGTTTGCTAAGAGAAGACGCCAGACGGAGAGGGCTGGTAGAGATACGACGAAGGAACAGTGTAGGCACCGTTGGCGTGCGTGGCAGCAAGGATAGGGGTGGCGGAGATGCAGAGTGAAATGACGAAGTGTCATCAAGACGTCCACCGTACCAAGTTTTGTTATTGCTCGTCCCGTCATACTGGTTGCCAAAAAGAGACCAATATGGAAGAGGGGGAGAGGGGGAGGGAGATGGGTGAGGCAACGGAGTGGAGGGGGAGAGGGTTCGCTAGAGGCGGGAGGGACTATCGGAGGCCAGAGCTGGACCTTGGCCTCTGCTCTGTCGAATGGAAGAACATGGAGAGGTTCGAGCGAACGTGGAAGATGGCGTAGGCTTGAAGTCAGGGATGGGGGACTGGCTGTCCATGGGCTAGACGGTGAGAGGCATGTACAGTGCAGTCAGTACAGTGTGATATGGGAGCCATGGCATGGCGGGTGTAGGGCAGGAAGGGCCAATCCATGCCAGGCCGTGCAGTCTGAAGCACAGGATCCATATTCGTAGCCCGCATGAGTGATGTGCGGGTGGTACGCTAGCGCCGGCGCGATAGAAGAATGCGTTGGCAGGCGACGTCTAGTCTTCTGATAAACCAACGCGGTAGAGCGGAACTCCTATGACACCGTGTGCGGCCAAGATTGGCCGACCCAACTCGCTGGGTCGTCTCTGCTGACGGGCGGTCAAGCGATCCCTGATGCGCGGAGGTTCGAGAACTTCTTTTTGGCATCCTGGCGACAGAGCCACGCGGAGGAGGGTGATCCCGGGTACAGTGCTTTGTACATGAACCAAGGTAGCATGGGAAGAGAGGAGCAGGAAAAGGGAGAGAGAGGGGATGCCCTTGATCCTCTGACCTGCCACCGCCGACCACTCGATTGGGAAGTCCAAGACATGTCGTGTGTTCCTGCATAAGCTTTCCGCGGTATCGGAAGGGCCGGCGCGGCATCGGAGAGTCGTCCAGATTAGGAAAAGGCTGGATGTCAGCCGAGAGGGTTCGCGGCAGGGAGGTGGGGTGTGGCGGGTAGCTGCTTTCATGCATCGGGGAGTATGTCACTATCTCCTCTCGCTCTCGAAGCGGCAGCACATGATCATAAATGCTAGTGAGGCCACTAATGATATTCACCTACTCTAGGTAATGGGTGGGTGGTGGCATTGGCAGCAGCAACAGTATCAGCATCCGCGACATGTCTTAGCTTGCTGGAAGCTCGGTCAGGCATGGGTGTGGTGGGTGGCGCACAACAGCGTAGCCGAAGACGCTACTGGCTGCGCTCTCGTGGTGGTGACATGGTCTGCGTAACCTACCCTGTTATCCTCGCGTAAAGGAGGGCGCTACCACGCCATGCACAGCACTGTGGCTCAAGAGTGTTCTCGGATCGATCCATGAACCCTGAGTGCCCTCCGTGAACCGAGCCTTGCTTCAAGAACCTCGACTGAACCAAAACGCCTGTTCTGTACCGTAGAACGTCGTAGGCGTGGCCGTTCCAGTACCTCCTGTACATATGCGATAGGGATGCCCTCTTCTTTCCAGCGTGCCAAGGAGCGTCACAGCCCAAACACTTCTCCCCGTCGTTATATGTGAGTGGCACCCCACTCCAGCAGTGCAGAGCAGAGCAAAGCCATACCCTCCTGTCCAAGTCCAAGTCCAAGTCCAGATCCAGATCCAGTCTGACGGTGCAAAAGCCAGATGGAAGTCTCCCCTCGCTTGCGGGCTGCTCGTTCGAGGTTTGTTGAGGGATTCATCATATCTTCTCAAATCCGACCGGCTGGTCATAGACGTCCAAACTACTGTACACACGGCCGCGTCTGTCGCTCTACTCCCTGTTCTACACTCATCTGCCTCCCGCATCAAGCCCCCTCCCCTAGCCGGTCCATACAGCAGCATTTCATGCGCATACGGCACAGCTCACAATTCATTCCCCTTGGAGCAACGCCTGCGCCTGTAGGTTTGTGGTGTGCAGATACATGAAACAGAGAAAGCCAAAGCAGGCGGGATCACATTAGATCAGTTCACCCGGAGCACACTTACCCATGACATGACCCAGCATCCATATACCACTGTGTCGGGTCTTCTGCCACACCGTGTCGGCCGAATAAGACGTCCTCTCTTCGCTATGCTTTAGTCTACCTGCCCTCTCCTCAAGCTCCAGATTGCATCCTGCCCATGTAGCCAGAATCTCTCCTGCACCGCGATTCCACCAGCTATCGATCTTACCAGCAGATCGTCGTGCCGAGATCCCTCACACTTTTTTTTTAAAAGGGTAGCCGCCTATCTAAACTTACCTGGGGAAATACGAGATCGGATTAGTCAGCACCGATCTCGAGCAACACCTCCCACCTACCGCCGGCAACCCACAGCTCGCCGTGCTTTCACAGAAGCCATGGCGTCCCTTCACCAGCCGGATTACGAGAGCCAATCGTTGCAATTTGGCTCGAACGTTGGAGATGGGCAGGTCGAGAGTGATAGCAGCCACGTCGACAGTGCTGCAGCTCCCCATGGCGATACCCAGCCGTTGACTGCACAGCACGATCTCCAACAACAACCGCCATCCAGCATGTACACGCCTGCACTCAACCCAACGCCTCAGCACTACCAGCAAGGCATGGATAATGACGAGGTGGATTTCTCGCAGAGCATTTCCACCTTGGTGCCCGGCGGTCAAAATCTCACTCAAGATGGCCAGCAGGCTTTAGAACAGGAACTCGAAGTCGTACGTGCTTTGTACCTAAGCGTCCATCTCATATCCCTGCAGCGTTGGACAGCCCCCACTAACAGCCTATTAGGAAGATGAAACGGATGATTCTGACTCGGCCCTTGGAAGCGATGGGTAAGATGTACCCACACCACGATCGATCTTGCTGTTGGCGCATGACAACTTAAACAGAGCGCAGTGACAGCTATACAACTTCCATGAGCGACTCCATATATAATTACCGCCGGGAACATGGTCGAACATACCATGGTGCGTCGCCTGCAGATTTCCAATTCACTTTGCCTTGCAGCTGCGATACTGACAGTCACCCAGCCTACAAAGATGGTAAATACATCTTCCCAAATGACGATGTAAGTCCAGATCTGGTCCAGCTACACTCACATACTGACTGGTCGCAGCGTGAGTCCGACCGTCTCGACCTGCAACACCATCTCTTCAACATAACCTTCGACAACCGACTCTACCACGCACCCGTCAACACAAACACGGTACGCCACTGCCTTGACGTCGGCACTGGGACCGGCATCTGGGCCATGGACTTCGCCGACCAGTTCCCCTCCTGCAATGTCATCGGCACCGACCTCTCGCCGACACAGCCCAGCTTCGTCCCGCCCAACTGCAGCTTCCTCATCGACGACATGGAGGATGAATGGGCCTTCCAAGACAAGTTCGACCTAATCCACGGCCGCCTGCTTGCCGGCTGCCTGGCCGACTGGGACAACTTCTTCCGCCAGGCATACGAGAACCTGGCCCCTGGCGGCTGGCTCGAGCTGCAGGATTACGGACTGCCTGTCCGCTCCTTCGATGGCACCCATGCAGGCACCAATATACACCTCTGGGGCGAACTCCTATGCGCCGCTGCTAAGCAGCTGGGCAGACCTATGGGCAGTGACGCCTGCGACTTATACGCTCGCAAGATGCGCGAAGCCGGCTTTGTCGACGTGCATGAACTCACCTACATGTGGCCGTCCAACAGCTGGCCCAAGGACCCAAAGATGAAGGAGATCGGCAAGTGGAACCAGGTCAACTGCATTGAAGGGCTAGAAGGGTTCTGCCTTGCGTTACTAACGAGGGGGCTGGGTTGGGAGAAGCTGGAGGTGGACATCTTCGTTGCGAAAGTAAGGCAGGACTTCATGGATAGGAAAATCCATACTTACTTCCCCATGCCAGTGGTCTTCGGAAGAAAGCCCTTTTGACAGGGCAGATTGGGCGACAGTCTCATGAGTCAACGCCCTTCAAATGGGCAGGGAAAACTTGGCAAGCACGCTACTGGCCGACGAATCTCGCGAACATATAACACGTGCTACGGATGACGAACATGCTGCGCTCTATTGCAGCCTGCTATAGATCTGAATACCGTCTGATCTCGACCTGAGACGAAAATGATATCTGATATGACATATGAGCAAGTTTTGCTGGCAATTTTAGTTCCTCGCTGAGAAGTCTCCTGTGCTGTCACCTATCGCCCTGTTCTGACCCCCTTCTGACGTTTCTCGGTCTTTGCGCTTATCGTTAGTCTACTATCTCACAATAAACCTCTCGTCCAATACACCATCCCATCAACTCAGCAGCCTACCCACCAACACCGCCCACCTTTCTCAGTGACAACATTACAGCTTTGCCGTTCTCATCACCCAGCGGCTCAGCCAGATATCCACCGTTGTGGCCCATGCCAGCATCCCCCACAACCTTCGTCTCGAAGCCCTGCGGTCCCCAGACCAGGCAGATCACTGCCTTGATCTCCTGCATGGCGAGGTTACTGCCAACGCACATCCTGCCACCGGACCCAAATGCCCAGAACCAGCGCGACATCTCCTTCAGCTGCTCGTCTGAAGATTCGCCATCAGGCGAGGAATCAGGGAGCCAGCGTGCTGGATTCCACACCTCTGGCTCGGTGAAGACGTGCGGGTTGCGGTGCAGAGACCAGGCCTGCGCATTCACGCGGACATTGGCGGGGAGGTCTGGGTAGATGGGCGCGATGGTGTGCTTGATCCTCGCGGCAGCGATCTCGGCAGGGAAGTATGGCGACCCTCCCAACGTCGCCTTTGCGGGTGTGACGCGAGGCTGGTTGCCTGGGATTGCGGCGTGGAGACGGAGTGTCTCCATCAGGATTGCGTTGAGGATGGGGAGGGAGTCGATTGCCTTGGGGGTCGGAGTGGGTGTGTCCAGGCCGGTGATCTCGTCCCGTAGTTTGTCCTGCCAACGCTTGTTGTGTGGGCGGCTCAGCTCCCAGGTGAGGTATGTGATGGTGATGCCTGAAGTATCGAAGCCCGCCATGCTGTGGTCGAGCATCTCGCTTGCGATCTCAAGCCGTTGGCGGCGGACTGTCTCCCCCACTGGGAGCTGAAGCGTACTGTCATCCAAGGACTTGGAATGCTCTTTGAGAAGGGCACCTCGCATCTGAGCATATACTGTTGGATAATTTCCTGCCTTGGTACTGCTCTCGTCTTCGTCGCCTTCCTCGATCGCGTTGAGGGTCCTTTCTGCATTATCGCACATCTCAAGAACCCATTTCTCAATGCCTGCATTGGCCTCATCGACCCACTTGGGTACGAGGATCCAAGCTAAGCCAATGCGTTGCAGGAAGCTGGTCAATCCGCGCAGCTCCTGTGGCCAGAAAGTGTAGGTTTGTCTATCCTTGTAGCTCTTGAGGAACGCTGAACATTTCTCTGGCTCACGCAGGAAGTCACTCCCGTTCTTCAGGCCGAATATGTAAGCGTTCACAAAGTCCATCGTCACGGCCGACACGACTTCATACCAGTCGACGGGATCGCCAGTTTCTGACAACTTCTCCAGCCTCGGCAATAGCCTTTCCTGCAAAAGCACCTTCGAAGCTACTCGCAAAGAAGTGGATTGCTGCAGGGTCGACTTGGCGTAGATGTTGCTCATCATCCTTTTACGCTTGCTGTGCATGCCGTGTTCGGGCATGGCGAACATGGGCATGGTCCCGTAGTTCGAGAAGACATTCTTATACCAGTCACCCTTCTCGTAGCCTCCTGCATAGACAGTGCGGATGCCGCCTTCGACGCTGTTGACACTGATCTCATTTGGACCTAAGCGGATGACTGGGCCTAATCGCTGGTGTGCAGCGTGTACAGCGAAAGTCTCCCGTTGTTTACGCCGCAGGTTGAGGATCCAGAGGCTAGAGAGCGGAGCAGACCAGTGTGCGTTGGGTATCTCACTTAGGGGACCGAAGAGATATGGTGTTATAATGAAGGTGTAGATGAAGAAGAACACTGTTATTGGTAGAAATGAGGCAGTGAGAGGCAGGTTGCCAGATATCAAGGATCCTTTGAGGAAACCCATGTTTGGAAGGATATCTGGGTAGGTATCTGCTCCAGTTGCAATGCCTGGCACAGGTGTTATGTATTTTGTAACTGATGTGATCTGGAAGATGGTCCGATAAACGATGATAGTATTCTTCTTACGCTGGGGAGCGAGGACACCTGCTCATCTCATATACCTTTTCCTACGCCTCGCCTTGACGTAAGAGAACGTCCATCGCCTAGACTTAACATTAGCAACACTTTCGAGGCGTTCGAGACTGCAGATGGCGGGGGATGTACAGCTAAAGCCGATAGGGCAACCACGATAAGATAAGGAGGGCCTTCCCAATGAGGTCACGTTTTGATGTCTGCCGTGGCGCCTCTTAATCAAATCCGTGTCCTGGTCATGCTGCCAACTATGCTGCCTATAGAGACATGACTACAAACCCTTCTAATACCAATACGAACTTAGCTGACTTACCGCCGGAACTCTTGGACCATATCATTACATGCCTGCCTACAGCTTCATCATTATCAAACCTAGGAAGGACAAGTAAACAGCTGAAGAGTTTTGTTGGCAAGGAAGAGCCATGGCAAGCGTTCGCAACCACTCGGTTTCCCACCTTCCACCCTACTGCATCGCCATCATGGCGCGACACAACGCGCTCCTTGACAACTCTATCTCGCGCTCATGACAGAAGAGCGATCCTTGCGCGGACGGTAGAACCATATGGTGACATTCTGGCCCTCCCAGCCTACCAACGACTGGACCGATGGCTGAGACCAAAGGGCCAGACGATAGGATTCACGCCCCAGCTAGATGTGGCGGAGTACATCGGGTCGAGATGGAACGAGAGAGAGGAGATATTGGTATTCAGTGCAGGGGCGGAAATCGTACTACGGCGGAAAGAGATGGGAGGTTGTCAAGAGGAGAAGACAACGTGGACAACCTATAGGCCTTTGACAGCATATGAAGGGCGCGACGATGTGACCGCGATACACATACTGCGGCGTGATGGAGGGGACGAGAGGCAGAGATTGATTAGTGGCACTGCAAATGGAGACCTCCAAAGCCTGACGTTGCCAGTCGGTCCTGAGGAAGAGGTGCATAAGACGTATTTTACAACTCAGGGCAGATCGGTCCGCTCAAGCTGTATGCTGCGATCAGATGGCGATGGCAAGGAGGGGAAGCTGCTGGCAGTAACCCTCGGCGACTCTCACGTCGCGCTCTATGATCCACAGGCGCAATTGAACAAGAATGCCCCTTTATCAGAGCTCGATTTGAGACCAACAGCAGTAGACGCTACAGATGGTAACTCAACTCGGTCAGTTAAGGGTCACAAAATCTGGTCCACCTCTTTCCTCTCGGCGAAACAACTGGCTGTCGGGTTGGGACCGCATACAGAGCCTATTCGGATCTTCTCCATTACGCCCTCAGGGTTGGATAAAGAGCCTCTTCGCAGCATCTCCCTCCTACCATCATACGATCCCCAAGAGGACAGGTCGGATGAAATAGCGCCAGGAGGTGTCGCTCCAAAACCTACTCGAAGTGTATATCCCATTGTTCCCTTACCACCAGCATCTGCATCGTCGTCGATTGGCAGTTGTGAGAGTGGCAACGTCTTCCTCAGTGGTGGGTATGACGGTATCATCCGTCTCCACGACCTCCGCAGCCCCAGTGATGTCGAGACAAGCTACGTTGACCCGACAGACGACAGCGCTATCTACAGCCTACTCCCACGAGGTAGAGAGACAGTCTTTGCAGGCACAGCAAGACACAGTCTCCTGAAAGTCTTCGACCTCAGACTGGGGGCGAGATGCTACGACTATTCTGACGTTGCCAGCCTCCAATCGTCAAACGCTGGTGTCTGTACGAATGGGACAGGCGAGGTCTCCGCTAAGCGCGCACACACCAGCCGAAAGGGAAAGGACTACAACATCTTCCTCACCTCGTCGTCCGCCTCTCAGACCCAGAGCCGGGCGCAGCGAGGTTGGCGGTCCCACGGCTCCGGTGTTAGAGAGTCTTCGATATACACCCTTGCTACGCCCTCGCCATTCTCTCCGACCATCTACGCTGGCATTGAGAATGGGGTCTTGGACCTCACCTTCACGGGCGTTCTCGACAGGCACCCTGATCCTGTCGTGCCCAGTCCGGGCCTGAGATGGAACCAGAGGGGAGGAGATGACGCAGTGGTAGCACAAGCACAGCAATGGCTGAAGAAGAACAGGGTGCTGGATCTCTCGATGTATGACCAGGACACGGGCTTGCAGCTAGTCAAGCAGAAAGGTGTGCGGCTGTCCACGGATGCTACAGAGCGCGTAGAGTTGGATGAGAGATGGGACTTATGAAAACGATCTGTCGAGTTCCACCTAGCTTGCAATGAACAAGGGTTATCAAGGAAAAGTACTGTTGTCAAGAGCACATAGATGCGGATGAAAGCACGGGTTAGAACAAAATATCAGATGTATCGTGAAAATGCAGGTTCGACATTGTTGTTATTGTTGTTTGTCGTCAGATCACACACACTCTAAGTGGTTGGAGCTGCATGGCTTCCTCATGAAACGCTCTTTGGACCCGTGACTCCTGCTTAGACTCCGAGTGTCAGTCAATTTCAGGCGCAGATCGCCTCAGCATTGACTCAGGTGACCAAGATAGAGGTGTGCTACCCAATGAGGCATGATCCCCCAGAACTGATACAAGTAGCAACATTTGATCAGGCAAGATTGTGGTGTTTCCACGTGCATGCAAATCCAGCCGTATGCCACGACCCGTGCCTGGGACTGGTCACAGCCAAAGATCAGGCACAAAGTAAGTGTTGTTGTATCAAACCAAAAGGGGCACTGTCACCATGGCAGGCGTGCATTGCAGCGATGGAGAGCCGACTTTGGCTTGTGAGATGATGGTTTACTCCCAGCTGCGGGAGCATGTAAGGGGAGAGAGGAGAGGAGCAGGCTCTGGTGTTTACAACATGATACTGTAACCGACAGAGCGGCCTGATCAAGGGCCATCGCTGCCTGAGCTGGCAGAGAAACTTATGACTGGATAGCATCATGCGTGGCGAGGCAAGCAGGCAGGCAAACATGGTTCACTCTTCATCGCCATGGTCAAAGGCTAACTTGATTGGTTTTGCTTTCTTCTTGGGCTTCTTGACGGTGATGACTTTCTTGCTCCCGTCTGGGGCGTCACCCGTCTCTGCGCCTTCCTCCTGGTCACCAATCACTTTGCCAGCCTTCCGTTTCTTGGGCAGAGTGCCATCAGCAACCTTTTGGTCTATGCGCTCGAGACGTGGCTTTTGGGTGGTCCCCCCAGCATCTCCAGATTGGCCTGCTGTGGTCGAGTCCTCACCACTTGCAAGCTTAGCGTATTCTTCCTTGCTCAGGGTGTCACCATTCTCGGTGACTACAATCGGGCCATCATCATCGCCGTCCTTCCTCACGGCCTTAGGACGCGCCATCGGACGCTCGTGCCGGCCGTCCTGATCACCGTCGCCCCCATTGGCGGCGCGCAATCGCTGCAGGAACGGCGGTAAGGAAGCGTCATAGGAGAGATCTTTGGAGCGGATCTTGTCGGGCGGCGGCGGCATGGCAGGATGTGTGCTTTCGATTACTACGCTGTGGCCGTGCGGACATTATTGTTGCGAGGCAAAGCCTGGGGGGAACCACAGTGCACATTCCGGTGGCGGCCGCACCGGACATTCCTACCCAGAAGGCTGAAGGGGAAGCCTGGAACTCTGTTGGTCACGTGAATGACATCTGTCGCGCTGGTTCGGAAGGGAAACGGCAAGCACGGGCCGACGGTCACTGACGAGGGCGCACGAAGATTGGGGGGACCTTGCAACCTCGGATGATTGCAAACACATAGGAAACCTTTGCTGGGGGGTGAAGGAGGAGACAATTGTGAGGGATCAAATCGTATTGATCCCGAGACTCGACAGCGTCATGTGCCACAGGGTCAGCAGCGATGAGATGGAGAGACCGCGAATCAAGGAAATGCGAGGCTGTCTGTCTATCTGTCATCTGTCGCATGTGCCGTAAATGTCGTGCTCTGGTCTGGTTCCGGTTCGCTGTGCTGCGTGCTATCTCTACCGACCTTTTAGGCTTTGGAAAGCACACCACTATATATCGCCAGGATTGACCGGTAGGATATTCGTAGAGCGACCACTGTTTGCTGTTTGCCGTTGCTGCCGCTGTCGCTAATTACGGCATGTCACCTATCGGCGTTGGAGGAGCGACGAACCTCGGTAGTGACCAACGTCGACATCACCTGCGCAATCAAAAAGGGCCGCCAAGCCCGGCGGGTGATGCGATGGACGTGGACAAGTCTGACCCGGATCTGGACCAAATCCAACTTCCCTGCATCCACGGCTACCTTCCTACAGGCAGGGGAGAAGGGGAGGTTTTATTCCTGCATAGTGCCAGCCTGCATATGCGCTGTAATCGTCCTTGCCAAACTGTGAAAATAATAATGCACCGAGTGGACGATTCACCCCCGGAAAATCCGGCCTTGGACTCTGCGCCTTGGGGCTTTTCGGCGGTTCACCAGAGGCGAGAGGGGGGGGGGGGAGCCAATCTCCCGTCGAGTATTTGTATATCTCCGATTCAGGCGTCCTTGACGGCTATAGCGGTGACGCGATCTGCCCTCCCTTTGGCGTTCGGGTAGATTGCCCAGGTAGTCGCCAGGTGAGCCCGTACACAGTGCACAGTATACAGTACACAGCACACGAGGACGCAGGACGTAGTGCAAGATGCGGTTGGCGTTGGCGTTGGCGTTGGCGCTGGCGCTGGCTGGCGCTGGACGTCCGGCAGATGATGGCTGTCGCCCATTGCCTCTTGCGGCAGGTGGTGTTGGGTGGCCACCAAAAGGAAACCTTGGAAGGCTAGGTATTATGGTATTATTATTTGTCTACCGTTTACCATTCTATTGCTGCGATTGTTATGCACGCACAGCGGTCATCCCGTAGATGCACAGAGGACGGGTGCAAGGGCAGGCATCGCTCTCCCCTCTGATTATCGCTTCCACCGCCGCCGACGTGGATACCACTTATCACCCCATCACTGCTGCAGCATCCTCCATCACCGCTGTCGCTGCTTACTCTCTCGCCCTCTCTCCCACTTACCAATTCCTTGCTCTCGTGGAGGTATCTCCCGCCGAAAGACCCGCCGCTGTCTTGTCTGTCTTACCTACATTGCTGGCTGCCTCTCCCCTAATCCAATCCAATCCCCACTGAAACCGTTTTCCATTCTGGTCAAATCATTTGCCTTCACCTTACCTGCCTGCCTGGATCGGCCTGCCAGGGCGCGCGCAACTCGTCCGTCACCTGCCTTGGCTACGTCCGGCTATCTGCGTGAGCCCGGCGGTAACACGACAGGGCCAGCCGGCACCTCTCCACTCTTGTACGCTTTATGCGGTATTGCCTCAAGCCGTCTGCGCTACCCTACCACCGCGTATCTCTCCCACAAACCCTGTGTCGCTGCCTCAGCTTGCCTTCTGCTACTGCTACGTCTTCTCGATCGAGACGCATGACCAGGCCCATTGCCGCTGCACCCTGTCTTGTTCTGACTCGTCCAATTCTGACCTGTCCGAACACTTGAACACGCAATCCCGCATCGGACCTTTCGTTAACCTTCGCCCAAGGGCAATCATATACTGGCCCTCGAGCATGGCGCAGTAATACAAGCGTCGGGTCTCGAGACTCGTCAACATGTGTAGCCACCCTCTGCAATGAATCGCAATCACCTGCCTACTGCCTCATCCACGCTTGGAGCGCCGCCCCAGCGCAGCCTTGGCCAATATGCCGCCTCGAAACAGCGCTTCGCCCATATGGCAGGGCGGCCCAACCTGCCGCGCACCCTCGGCGGCGAGGTTGCTCCTGGGAATGCGAGGTCTTTCTCGCAGAACAACATGGTGGACCTGACTGGCGAGGGCAATGCTACTGGTATCGTGACATCCTCGGCTGCACAGCCTAGGCACGGGATACGAGCAGCAACTACGCCGCTTCCGAGAGAGGTCATCGACCTGGATGGGGATGACAATGATGGTGGTGATGATGATGTCGACGATATGATGGTGGAGCGGCCAGCAAAGAGGATGAGGATGATGGACGGTGGCAGCGAGAGTGCTATGGTCGCGTCTCCCACCGCCATATTCCTGGAACATCAAGAGGATACCGCTCACGAGGTTGTGTCTGGAACTGCTCTGCCTAGGCCCCCTCGTATGAACACCCCTACCGGAAGTCAGTCTCGATCGAACGCTGCAACGAGGAAGATTCCCCTCTCGCAACGCAAAGCGAACGGGCTGCAAGCTCCACCGATGTCTGTCTACTTTCCCTTTGGTAGAGGGGCGGCTGACTTCGCACCATGGACCGGCAACCACTCTGAGGACATCATGAACGAGCAGGCGGTCAAGGCTGGATATTCCGACAAGCCACCCGTCTCCACCCAGAGCGAGTCCAACTCCGCCGCATCCATCCTGTGGCCGAATCTCAGCCAGAAGAACAACATCGGCCTTCAGACCTTGTCCCACCTGTTCGTCCAGGTCATGGAGAAGCGCCAAGCCATGGGCAAGGTCACTGCACCCTCGTCTTTCAAGCCGCCACCGCGCGTGACAGTCACCGACACCAAACGAGAGGCATGGCTCCGCGACCTTTCCAACCTTGAGGTACCTTTGCGCAAGCAGAGCAGGACGATCCCCCATGGCATCCGTGGTAAGTTGCTGATGGAACAGTGCCTCGCTAAAAGTATCCCCTTGCAACGTGCCGTCTGGTTGGCAAAATGTGTAGGCGCAAACGAGCTGCGTGCCTTCAAGCGCAAAGGCGTCAGTGGTGCCTCTGCAACGAGCGGCGAGGGCAAGTGGATCCGTGAGTGGACAGTGCAAGTGGAGCAGTTCCTTGAAAGTGTCGTCTCCAGCTGCGGCAAAGTTGACGGCTGGAGAGAGAAGATGGACTACGCTGTAAAACTGGCCTCGCACTTCTACCTGGAACGTCTACTCGATTGCGATCACTATCTCGACTGGGTAGTCGACTCCTTTGGCGAGGCTAGTCTTGAGCAACTCCCCGTGTGGACGATCCTGTCACAGCTCTTCTGGGAAGGCATCACGAACTTTGGGCGCAGGGGGAGAAGGCTGGCTATTGCAATTGCCAAGCATCTCAGCAGAGTGGGCTATAGCGACCACTTCAAGACCCTGCGCCAGCGACTCCAGCGATTATTGGTAGTCATGGCGGCGACGAAACGTGCTTCACTCATTGTGCCATATCACTGGCATGAGTGCAAGGACCTTATATCGACTGTCTTGCGTAGTGCAGCTGGGAAGTCACGAACCGCAGAGCTTGCCATAGAGAACGTCATAAAGCGGAACGAGCATCTCATCGGGTTGACGCAGAGCAAGTCTTGCATGACGGCAAGCCCAGCTCTGAAAGTCATCCGCTTGCTGGACGGCCTCGATCTGAACTTCAACGCTTCTGATGTTGCTTCGAGATGCCTAGCCTTACTTCCTGATGCAAGCCGGCTCATGACACTTGTGCTTGACTGGGCCTCTTCTACATATCGGCACGGCCAAGCGCGAATATACATGGGCCCAAGAATCATCAGAGAACTCGCCGAAGACGAGATTAGCATCGATTCAATGGTCCTAGGGTTTCTAAGGCAAAAGTCAGCATGTCCCACGACGAATCCACGAGCTGTCTACGCTGTTGTGTCTGAACTCGTTCGCTTCCAAGCGTTTTCTGTTGGTAACTTCGTGCAGTGGGCATTGACGAGTGGTGCTTTATACACAGCCAGCGCTGCCTCTGGGTTGATTGCGGGGCTTCTGCAAGCTTTACCAGTGGACCATCACAGCATCAATATGCGGAAGACTTTGTTGCGACGGCTAGGTGTGGAGCCCGTTAGCACAGCAAGCAACGAGATGATGCGCCAAGTCCAAAAGCAACTCGCCAGCTGTGACGGCGGACACGCGCCCATCAATGCGCCAAACCTGAGGACGATCACATCCGAAGGGAAAGCAGATATGAGCTACTGGATACAGGGAACCATCCACAGATACTCACGCAGCACAATTTTGACCCTCACTTCGTTTGTTTTCTTGCGAGGCCTTCTCGAGCAACTGGAAGACATACCAGTTATGGTACAATTATTGCATTGCGCGGCTGGGGCCGATGCAACGTCTACTCTATCTTCAGTGACAGAGACGCTCAGCTACAATGCTGACGCAATTGCAGCTTTAGATGAATTGATCCCGCTGTTGGACAGGTTGATTGACCGCCATAGAACACTGCGGACCCAGCAACCACTCGAACGATCCTTCGTCCTAGCACTTACAAATCTCGTGAAGCGTATACCAGAGAAGGCTGCTCTTGTGCAGCCCTTGACGCAAGACCTGGCATACTGCGACCAACAGAACTCCATAATGGTATGCTCTCCGGCTTCTGACAACATGACGGGAATGCATGCTTCGCATCTGGATTCTGAAGCCGACATAGATGCCGTGTTTGCAAGCGGCAACACGATGGACGAGCAGCTCATCCAGCGCGTGTTCATGCGCGTAATGCAACAGGCGGAAAAGACCTTGCAATGGCCAACAACAGAGACCTCAAGTAAGCTCGGAGGCTGGCTCACGCAACTACGGTCTCTGGATGCCCACACATTTGATGGGTTGGTCAGGGACTTTGTCAGGACGTTCGCTTCGGGAGCAACCGTAGCTGGCAAAATCCCACACTCCAACGCCATACTTGTGTTAGTAGCGGTCAGCTGTGTGTCGATTGAAGATGCTGTTGAGGCTCTATGGAACGCAAACACGTCTGCTGCTGCTGTGGTTGCGATCAACCTTCTGGCCTTGCCTCTACCCGAAAAAAGCCTGCACAGGATCGAGAGGTACCGCTTCGGTCTCCATCAGAAACTGTTCGCCGAACAAACACCCCACATGGTGGTTTCCATATTACGCCGTGCTTGTTCGGATCCGAAATTCCCGGTAAACGATCAACATGTCTGCAGTCTGGCTGCGTGGCTGGCTGTGCATAGCGGAGAGAGCGTGTTCGAAGCTCAGAACGTGACCGACAATACTCAGGCGCTCAGGTGCAACAACTACAAGCTCTGCAGGCAGATCTTCACCCGAGCAATTGCCGTCAACCGACAAGGCATGTTGGACGTTGGAACTATTATGCAGCATGCTGATGCTCTTTCCGAACCCTTTTGCTCTGCCATGATCCGGATGACCTCTAGCAGCATTGCACGCGACTCGGAACTCAGCGAAGATCTAAAATCTCGGGCCATCCAAGCCGTGATAGACGACAGTCAAGTGTGGCCACAGCTCTTGGCTGCTCTTGATTCTTCACATTCTCGTGACGTTAACTTGTGGGCGCGGGAGCAGTTGATGTCTTCATCCATTATTGAGAGCGTGAGCCAGCCGGAGAATGTTCCTACCAATACCTTGATCTTGGCAATGAGCATCACTCGACAGGAGAAAGAAGACGACAGCGATCTGCATACGCTTGCAGCGTTGGCAACACGGGTTCGTGGCCACGAAAGGCAGCTTACTGAGGTATCCGGGCTGGCATACGATAGTGAAGCCTTCAAAGCCTGCTTTGACTCGCTACAAGTCAGTCTTCAGCTATGCGCTCAACATCTGGATGCTACCAGATTCGACAATGAGGCGTTGGCGGTCAAGAAGGCGACCTTGCTTGGCGCGCTTTGTGCGCTACTCCTACACCCTCAACTACAAGCCCACCAAGCCATGCTGGAATACATCTTTGACATAGCCTCAAGCTTATCTGACTCCCTGAGCAGCGAAGCAGTGTGCAGCATAGCGCGAGCAGCATCTCCTGCAGTTCTCTCGACTAGCCCTCGCATCGTCTCCATCCTGGGCACTTCGATATCGCCAGATGCATGGCTTGCTTTAGCATTCCGACCGCAACCGCCAGGATCGCAGCAGCAGCGTTTGCTGAGCCGGCAGCCGTCTCAGCAACCCCAGCAGAGCCAGCCAATCGCCACTGCCGCCTTCGCACGTCAGGCACATGGACAGTCACCGCAACCACAACAACAGCCACCGCAAGGCAGACTGACGCCGCAGGTGTCGTCTGCAGCGGCGGCGGCGGCGGCGGCAGCACGAAGCAGCGCCCAGAGCGAGGCGAAGACAGTCCCGTACATCCTAAGGCGGTGGGAGACGATGCCGGACCCAACGCCCGTCATGGGCGAGAACGACACGAGCCTCAGCATGGGCTTATTTGCAGCTCGTAGGGCATGAAGGAGCAACACTAAAATCGAGGGTTTGATATATGTACAAATATGGGGAAGAGGAAGGGGGGAGGCTGTTCGGCAAACGTTGGTAAAAGTCCCAGCTGACTTGGGGCGCAGTATACTGCTAAATCGGGCAGCTCGAGGCTCTACCGTGTTGATCCTTCTCCCGCAGCCGGCCAAAGCGCATGTCCCAATATGACACCTCTGACTGCCCGGTTCTTGTTTTGATTGTCATTCTCAGGGACCGTTGATTAGGTCACGAGATGGGGACAACATCTGTTGGGAATTTGTTTGGTAAATATTCTTCATGTGAGATCGCGTTCTAAGCGAGGCATCATCGTTGTATGCTGTAGTGGCGAGGCTCATGCTACTTGGTGGAAGGCGGCGTTCTGATGAAGAGAGAAGGGATGGGAATTAGGATACCAAGTATTTGCCTTTCGGCTTTTCGTTCTTGGCTGATGCGTTCTTTCAAGCTATCTGGATTGCTTCTCTGGCGGCTACAATTGGACATGATATAGGAAAGACAAGGGGGATAAAACGTGACAACGATGACGACGACGATAACAATAAAAACAACAGTGATGAACTTGTACATGGGCACAGGCGAAGGTAGTGAGAGGGCATCAGACACATCTGAAAGGGAAATGAAATGAACTTGACTTCAACGTCGGCCTCTGCAACTACAAAATCCATCAACGCGCCTTCCTTTCTCTTGTGAACTGAAGTCTCGGAATGTCTTGCCCCATTGGTTCCTCGTGTCGCTTCGCAAATTGCTGCAATTTACCATAGATGCCCCCCCTCCCGTCTCCCTGCTCAGCTCACGTCAGTGGGCACCTTCTTCCTCCCTCTCCCTACCTTTCCAGCCATGACAAGCAAGTGAGGCAAGTAAGCGACAAGAGACTGAAGACCGAGTGACTCAGACCCGACCCATGATACATCTACACGGCACAGGCTCGAGCCCTGGAGGGCCCGATGGCATCACACTCCAGCACCTCGGATCCGAAACCGAGCAATAATCTACTCAGCACAGGCTCAAAGCCCACCAAGGGCCAGCCTTGACTCACGACGATGCCACGGCCGCCCAGCGCCCATGGTCCGGACTCGCTGCATCATCCATCCCCCGTCCCTCCGAGATACTCTACCTCCCTCCCCCTGTTGCGTTGCGTTGCGTGGGGGTTCACAAGGGAAAGGCCCGAGGAGGGGGGGATCCATAGATCTAGTTTTCGGTTCCATGGGACGGGCGTGGGTTGTGTCCTGGATCACGCATGACACTGGGGGTTCCACTTGTCTGTGGCGGGAGAGCTCCACATGGTATATCCAGTCCGTACGTGCCCAGCGCTGCCTCTGATGGCGGGCAGTAGCAGCAGTAGTGGTGGTGGCCGCCCGCCCCTCTAGCGCTTAAGGAGAACCGTAAGTGGGAAGAGGGCAAGGTACATGGCAGGATGGAAGAATTGGAGAATGAGAGGGAGGGAGAGAGTCTGGTCCGGCATCTCCCGTCCAGCTGGGGCGGGGCGAGGTGGGCGGGTGTCTGTCAGTCAGTCAAAGGGCCAGGTCGGCATAGCATACAAAGAAGAAGAGGAGGAGGAGTCGGATCTGTGGCGGCCTCGTCCTGGGGAAGCAGACATGGGCGGGTCTACAGTACGTGCTGTCCCCCTTAGCTCCTGTAAGAAGAGTGATCGCGATTGTCGCGCTAGGCACCCTTTGCCCGGTTCGATGCTTTTGTGATGTATCTGCTTCTCTGGCAGCCACTGCCACCAGGACAGGGACTGCGTCAGATGGGAACCGCGTCAGATGGGAGGTGCTCCTCCCATGCCCTCTCACCCGTGTGCTCCGCCCTGCGATCACCCCCAATGGCTCCAGACAGAGTAGGTAGGGAAGCAGTATGCGTGAGCGGTCGGAAGAGGTCAACCCAGGTCCATTCAGAGCCAGAAAGTGCAAGGGCAAATGCAAGTGCCCGACATGGCTTTCGCTCACTCGTGCCTCGAGATTGTGGGGAGCTCCCTAGCTGGGCCTGGCCTCTACTGATGACACGACGACGTGGTTGGATGGATGTCCACTCATCGTGGGAAGGATTCCCAAGGGCACGAGGACGTCGGCGACGATACGCACGACAGGAGCATACATCTCGTGGCGAGGAGGTGACGAAGGAAGGTGTCAGCAAGAAAGGGGGGGGGAGGTGCAATGGCCTCGATGGCAGTGGTGGCAAAAGACGACGCAGCGTAGACACCAGGGTGGAAGCGAATCCAGAACGGGAGCGAAGGAACTCGGATGCTGTGCTGCTGGCTGGCATCTACTGTAGATTGTCCCTCTTTCCAAGTATGTACAGCTCAACTGGTGGAGGAGTCCTACGGTATATACATTGATTGAGACGACGATGATGATTCTGACGTTGTCGAGCGGCACCTAAGGTTTGGTGAACACGCAGCAACACAGGGCCAGCAGCATAAGAAAGGTGCAGGACATATGCAGGGCCGGTCAAGTCGTCTGTTGGTTTCACCCCAGCCTGGCATGCTTGTGTGGGTCAGGGACTTTGATGCGTGGGCGACTTTTCCCTGCCCTCATCCACAGCAACAATCATGATAGACCACAGCAGCAACATTTTGGCTGCGAAGTCAAAGTGGCTACGAGTGACCAATGGTACGCAGCTGGGGTTTTCGAGACGAGTCACCTTCGCACAATCCCGAGATAGCCAGCTCCCCCTGGGAGAAGCCGGGCCAAAACCAACGATGGATCGCAAACGCTTTCGTGTAGCGCATTTGCTGCGCATCTATCTGCCCGTCCCCGGCCGCCTGCAAGCATCCAGTCAAGTGGGCGCTTGCAACTGCCGGAAGCCAGACCGGGCAGGACATGGGCTTTGGACGGGTCAGAAGGCACGGATCTTCACTCTTCAACAAACATGCGCAATAAAACAATTCCCTAGCCTAGTGAATCTAAACCTAAAGGAGCTGCCAGCCGGGCATGTAGGGATCAGTAGGAGGACTCATGGACGAGGGCGAGGGCGAGGGCGAGGGCGAGGGCGAGGCCAGTTGAGACGATATCTGCGGAGTCGGCCGATTGGGGACGAGGATTGACAGGGGCGATGTCGGGATTGATGTCGTCGTCCGCCTGCTCTGTGATGTTGTGCTGCAGGCTGTTGCGAAGCACCGTGTTGATTTTCAGGGTCCGGATCCACGACTGCAGCTGTGGCTGAAGTGGAGGCAGGACGGCGTAGATACTTGCCCGAACGGTGGACGAGTGGTTCAAGAGGGGTTATACTACACGACAGACTCTGGTCTAGGATTTCTGCTGTGGATGACTACCACTGCTGACTGTGCATCACGGAGACAGTACTAGACCACCAGGGAGCTGATGACGAGCGCAGGACCATCTGCAATGTTGCGCGCGTGGGTATGTGTACTGTATGCGTCTGAGGGAGGTGGTGTAGCAGGGCATGCATGCAACCGGCGCACGTGCTTGGGCAGAGAGTCAGCAAGTGCTCAGAGCTAGAGGTTGCCAGCGACTGTCGACCTGTGCTGTACCACATTCTAGGGCGCGCCAAGCTTTATGCGGACCGCGCCTCACGGGGCTACTGCATCTATGAATATGCATTGAGGTAAGGTCAGGTATGTATCTGTATCTGGTGCTGCGCCTATGGGCCGGCGGGGACTGCCACATTAGCAGAGCGCTAGCATAGCGCACCAACGTACCCATCACAGCAAGCTCGCCGCGGTGGTCTTTGGGGAGAAGAGCCGAATGGAAATTGGGGCTGGGTGCAGCTGCAACCTGCATCATGTACTGTACTTTCAGCCTGGGAAGACTAGCTTCCACAGCCCTACGAAGACGGCTGCAGCGACCTTGGCCTGGTCAGCCCGTATTCGGGCGGCAGAGCTGGCCGGGTCAGCTCTCTCTCTGTCTCTCTCTCTCTCTCTCTCTCTCCCTGTCTCTCACTGCCTGCTACTGTATCTGAGCCGGAGGGTATGGCGAGCCTCCTGCTGGCTTCCATTGGCTCGCTGGGTGTATCTCCAGCAGGACCCTGGATTGCCGTGATTGTTACCCTAAGAAGAAGCCTGCACCCGGACTACAGGACAGGGTCGCATTCGCATGCCTGCCTGCGCGTACCGAAGTGTTGAAGGCTAAAATCTCCCTCGGGATGGGTACACTCTACCAGACTGGCGGTGTCCGGTCTCGCTTATCAGACGGCAGGCAGTCTCTTGGATAGCGCACACGACGTGAGGAAGAGCCAAGAGGTGTAGTTGGATTGAGATCTAACAGACGGAGCATGCCAAGACTGAGATCAACAGGCAGGATTGTGGGAGAGGCCAAGGCATGTCTTGGGGGCCAAGAGGGACCGACGGTTATATCTATCGAGGGCCAAGAGCCTCTCTCTCTCTCTCATTCACTGTCACAGATTGCGTGCGGGGGGGGGGCGTGTGTTTCGTGTATACGAAAGCACAAATGTCAGGGCAGGACCCGGGGGGGGAGGAACAAGAGCAGCGGGAGGAGCTGAGGGCAATCAATTAGTGGACGAAGCTCGGGCCGGCTGATTGGCTGGTAGGGAAAGGACAGGGTGCGGGCCCTAAGCTAATATGAGAGTCGGTGATGCCATCCTGTCTCTCTCCCCCCTCCTGTCCAGCAGTAGCGGTCTAGTGGCGGTCGAAGTACCAATTGTACTATCAAGTGTGTTGCGGTATAGCGTGGTGTGGTATGGTAGGGCAGGGTGGCAGGGTGGTAGCGTGGTAGTGCGGTGGTGTAGTAGCGTAGTAGGGCAGCAGGACGGCACAGGACGGAACAACAGTATAGGACAGCACAGGAAGAGGTACAGACCAGCACAGGACGGGACGTGGTGGGAGAAGTGCGGTGCGGTACGGTGCGTTGCGTCGCGGTTGCTGTGCTCAGCCCCCCAGGCCGCAGCCGAAGCAGAAATGCTGCTGCCTGCTGACAGCGCGTCGGCGGGCCGTGTTTCTTTCGCGCCTGTTGGACACGTGCAATTGGACTGGGGCCTGGCACTGGGAGCCGTTGGTGGTCAACCCGCACACCACACACACACCACACATCACACACCACCGCTCGCATCTGATCCGCCTGCCTGTCGTTCCCTGCCCCCGTTTCACACTGAGACCTCCCCATGGTCTGCAGATGACAATCAACATCAACGTCCTCGCAACAGCCTCCAGATGCACATCTCTGCGCGAGATTGAACCGCTCTCCCCAATGCCAAATCTCCCTTCTGCGATCGCATGGACGCGCTCTGCTATCGCCAGACTAGACCATCAGTGGCGCCCCGGCTTGTTCCACATTCGGGAGGTGTTGCTGCCCTCTCTCTCTGCTCGCGCTGTACTGCGTCACAGTCCGAGCAACACTCTTGATGCCTGTCTCTCTCCCACCTTCCCCCCCCCCAAGTGATCTTCAGGCGCCCGCTGCCGACGCATGTCAGTCCTATCCTACACGGCGCCGCAATTCCAACATCGAAATGAGCGCCGTTCCCACAATCGATAACACACCCCCTGCCCTCCTGTCCCTCACTCCCTCCCTCCCCCTCTCGACAGGATTGAGGAGGTCAGAGGGATGGAGCAGGGAGTGTAGGAACAGTAACCTTCAATCTGCAGGCATGTAGAAAAACACCGAGCGCTCAGAGGTGTGCCGTACTGTGCTGTATTGTACCGTACCGTACCGTACCGTACCGTGATGCGTCGCTGGACTGCACTGCAATGCGACAGGCAGTCTCTGCATGGCCACCAAGACCCAACGCCACGTCCTTGCTAGTGCACATCCCTCCCCTCCAGACGGAAACCTAGCCATCGGGGTGGAGGAGGGAATTGTAGTGGGCAATGTGTGCGGTGCGCAGTGTGCAGCGTGCAGTCCTGCTCGATGCAGTCACCAGGAGCTTGCTTGCCAGCGCGGTGCTAACTCATCAAGCATCTGCTGCTACAGGTACAGGGTACGCCAACTGCTGGCTTGCTGACTTTGCACGGCCGGCGATCCTCCAACCACACCACCACTACCACCACCGCCGCCGCCGCCGTCCCTCTCCCTCTCTCTCCCCCCTCTCCCCCCCCATGCTCTGATATGCACCGTTAGCACCCGCCTAGCGCATCCTTAATTGCGAGTCCTTGAAGCTGCGAACGCCCAATCAGAGGCCTCGGCTTCTGCAGACTAGACGTCGCGTTCGAGCGAGCAACATGGCGGCGGCCCTTTTCTGTTTTTTCTATTGCTCTGGCTCACTGTACCCGTACTAATCCCTAAACAGCCATATAACCTGGGCCACTCCTGTAAGCCATCCATACTGTCGGTATTGCTCTATGATCGTGCTGAGGGCTACTTCTCTGCGCTCTCCATGTCTCTCTCTCTCTCTCTCTCTCTCTCTCTGTGTCTCTCCCCTTCCCTTACCCTTCTCCCACCCACACACCCACCCACTCCCCTCCTGCCCGGCTGCTCGCCGAAGGATTTTGCTAATGCTCTGCCCTGGCCCCTCTACAATCTGTCTTGAACCTCTCTGCCCTCTAGTGCGCAAGGCCCATCCTTCCCATTTCCACGATGGCGCGTGTTGGAATCCTGGGACCATGTGTATCGGACCCGCACGCTTTAGCGAGGAAATGGGAACCTAAACTGCCCTTTGCCCCCCAGGTCCCTGCTTGCATGCTTGCTTCTCTGCTTGTTGCAGCGCATGCGTGCGTGGTGTAGGCTGTCTGTAGGTGCGTGTGGGCTTCTTACCTGTCCGCGTCACTCCTGCCCTTGTGCAGTCTGTCTCTCTCTGTCTCTCTCGAGCCAGCGAGCGAGAGAAGGGTAGCTGGCGCCGCCGCCGCCGCCGCCGCTGCTCGGGGGCTGTAAAGCGTGGAGGAGGTCTGCGGTCCATCTATAATCGCCCTGCATCCTCCTCCCACATGATCTGTAACTCTCGATCTGAAATACCACTTGCAGATATTAACCAGATCTACTCTCAACATACACATTGCCTCATGTCTGCTTCTGCTGACTGACACTTGTCTGTTCCAATTTGTCTTCACCAACTGTCTCTCTCTCTCCCACACACATACTCTCTCATCCTCTTCCTTCCTCTCTCTCAGGAAGGGCCTGCTAGTGTGTCGACCGGCCCTGCAGCCTTGTGCCAAGCCATATAGCCATACAGCCATGGAGTCTATGGACTACAACTACTTTGCCACCACGGCTCAGCCCTACCACTACATGGGGTATGGGGACGCTGGTTTAATTCACAATGTCGGACAGGAAGTTGCGGGTGCTGCTCAGGTGAGTCTTCCCCCGTTCACTCAACGCAGCAGTGTGGACGTCTCGAGGTCTGCAAGCCAGCGGTGACTGATTCGCACCTGCAGAGCCTCGAGAACCCAGTCGACAACAATAGCAACAGCAACAACAACTTCATGTCTGGAGGCTTCGACTACACCTTCGACACATCGATCAGCCATGGCAGTGGTATCACGCCACTGCCAGCCGCCTCAGCGTCGCCGCCTTCACAGCAACTCTCGATGTTGCCGAACAGCTCAGTGGACAGCGGGATAGCGCTTGACTTGGAGAACGAGCCGCAAGGGAGGAGGAGCAGTAGCGAAGAGAAGGAGAGCCTCACACCTGCGCAGTCGAGACGGAAGGCGCAGAACAGAGCCGCGTATGCATTGAACTCACCCGTGACTTTCGAACAGCATGTTTGTTTTGGATCTCTTGTCTAACGGGGCCTTAGGCAACGAGCGTTCCGCGAACGGAAAGAACGCCACGTCCGAGACCTCGAAGCAAAGCTCAACCTCCTCACAACCACAACCTCTTCTCTACAATCAGACAACGAGCGGTTAAAACTCCTCTTGCAGCGTGCACAGACCGAGAACGAGATCCTGAGGGCCACCGCCTCATCCTCGCCAGGCTCACACAGCAACCCTCCTAGCTTCGTGGACGACCCGAGCCTCCTACCTCAGTCTCGCACCGTCAAGAACAGTGACGACGAACTACAGCTGGACCCAGCCAGGCTGGCCAACGGCCTCCTATCGACCGAATCGTCTCCGAGGACAGCCCTCTCGGACGGAAGCGGGCACCTCCTATCTGCCAGTGCGACCTGGGACTTGCTGCAGTCACATCCACTCTACCTCTCGGGCGCGGTAGACATCGGCGAGGTCTGCGAGCGCCTCAAGAAGCTGGCGAGGTGCGAGGGCCTCGGCCCCATGTTCGAAGAGGACGAGGTCCGCAAGGTCATCGAGGAAGTGGGGCGAAGTGGCAGTGATGAGTTGATATGACACTCACCTTTCGCTTTAGACGCAGTTAACCTCTCTCCCTCTCTCTCTCTAAGCTTCTTTTCCACATCGACGTCTCCAGTGTTGTCACTTGAGGTTTTGACGGCGTTTTTGACTTCATATCTCACACAGGATACCCAGGGGGGCATCTTAAGACCTCACTTAATGTGGGAGGGGTTCAGACACAGTACCCATAACGGGTCATTGATACATTTGCTCAATTTTTTTCTTTCTAGGAGAGCAGCAAGGCGCCATTGGGGAGGAAAAGGGATCTCAAGAGACGGGCCCGCCAACAGGTAAACAGCCTTGGTGTGGGATGGGGAGGATTTGGTTCTGGCTCTTTTTGTTTTCAATCTCCATTTTTCTGTCTAACCTACTATTTCACAGTCAATTATACCCCCTCCTACTAAGCTTGTATTTAAGATCACTTTGATGAACGATCCCCCAAGAGCCATATAGGCAGACGAGATGAAAGGTGGAGGCGTATACAGTTCTCGACATGCCATGACCGTAACAAGAAACTCAGACTTCGCAGTCAGCAAACGCTAGCCTTCCATTGTTCTCACTCTCCTGCATGTCTATGGGACGACGCGTTCGCCTACCATTGTTGAGATCGCGTTCCGGCCTGGTTGCGACAGCATGTTCGCAGACGCCATGCGTTGCAACCCTACCATGTACCATGAACACCTACCTTCTCTCCTTGCATACATGCAACTGCCACCCGGCTCCCATAGGTCAGTCAGGTGGGATTTTCTGGAATGGGCAGACCGACAGTTCGAGATTCTCGTCTCGACATTGCTTTTCAGGGAGGACGGACCTTTTGGTCAGCCATGCACGGCGACTTAGTCACCACCATGGTGGTTCTGGAGGGCAGGCACGAGAGTTGGCAGGAGTCGCCAGTGGACATCACCAGACATTGGCGCGACACACTTCGGCAATTGGAATGGGCGGTCCAAGATGGAATGACAATTACTGTGCTGCAGGACCGTTTTTGCATGGGAGCAGGATCTAAGGTTCGCCATTCCCATGTCCCGCTAGCGTTAGTCCAACTGTACGTCGGAATCGTCAGACACGCCTCCTCCTCCTCCTCCGCCTGCGGTCCTACCGCAGGGAGTGGATTTTTGGGATGAATCTGTTGGTACGCGATCGGAGTTCAGATATCATAAGGACGCAAAGGCCGATGGCTTTACTCAACTAAGTCCGCGTGTGTGTTTGCCCGGATCTGCAAACAGGAAAGGCGTTTGTTGACCCATCGATCACCTTCTGATCCAAGATGTGATTCCCTGTGCGTCTTTCCCTCCAAGTCGGTCTCCTTTCTACTAATCTTCAATTAAAAGAAAACCACTTGGGGTTTTTGAAATTCGGAGCGACACTTCTGTGTGTGTGTGTGGAGTTCGTGCTTTTGCGCTCCCGCATCGGACTGCGCGGATGTGCCCATCAATGCTTTTTCGGTCTTCTTGATCCAGGGTTGACGCTAACTGATCTACGGGCCCTGCTGCAACCAGCCAACCTGCACTGCTCTCCCCCCGGCGCGCTCGCAGATAAGCATTACCGCAAAGAGCGGTATTGCGAGGTCGAGAGGAAGTATGGCAATAGACGGTGACATACCGTGCGGTCTACAGCCGGTGCTGCTGCTGCTGCCTGCTGTCACGACCACGGCCCTTGGAGCCCTGTAGGACCTGCGTCAATGCGGTGAGACGAGTGGGCTGTAGCGTTCGTCACGACGACCTCACCCGCACCACATCTGCAGCATGAACCGGGTCCGCGTGCTCTAGGGCCAGCAGGCAGTTCGTCGAGACTGCTTGATTGCTTGCTGGGCGATTGCCGCTGTTTCGCAGCTTCGTCTAGGGTTATTTACCGGGTCCCAATTTCGAAGACCTGCCATGGGCATCTGGACAGCGAGGTGGCAGGCCGCCATGTGCGCCTAGCTAGCTTGTCTAGATGGGCCCATGTCACATTTCCCACCCCTCCCCTCCCCCCCTCCATCTAGCAACATCTAGATCGAGATGATGGTGCCGCGTAGTAGGCAACAAACGGTCTCGCTGGCTTCCCTCGTGCCCCAGCTGCGAGGAGCCACATTACAAGCCTACACATACAGACACAATTCGATAGTTGAGGAAGTCCGGAAGGTACGACGGGAGAAATCATCCGCTCGCTATCAACCCGCGACCCCCACGAGTGACGACGACGCTTGACAGTTCTCGCCCAAGTCCCGACCAATCGTCTGGCAACGTTTGAGAAATTGCCAACACTGCCACGTTATGCACGGTTGTTATATCTGTTCGCATTCTTCCCCCCCCCCCCCCCCCGCTTGTTATCCACTATACGCAGCATATGCACATACAGAGTATCTGTCGCTCGTGCTCGGGACGTAAATGACGAGGTGGTACGGACCATTGCTTCCTTCGCGTGAGCAGGTTGCTCCCATGCAAATCCCACGGCGAATAACAGACAGGCACATGGGTCCCCTCTAGCTTCAAGCTTGGGCTAGGCTGGATCTGAGGGTGAGAAAGAAAGAAAAGGAAAAGTGACCTCTGGAGTCTTGTGCGAAAATGACGGGTTTCACAGTACGGTACAAGCAGATATGCACCGTGCTAGATCAGGTAATTTTTGCGTCTCAGAACCTTGGTCCTCCCCATCGCCCTTGTGCTAGCACTACGCGCGCGCGCGTGCCCTGCTATCTGGACTCTTTCCTGCGAACTCTTGTTCTGCGCGTAGATCATCATGGCACGCTTGGCGTGGCCGCAGGGCATGTCTTTGCTCTATGCCAAACGAGAACGATTTGTGGGCTCTGACTGCAACAAGCAACGAAAGAGACGCCCTGTCAAGCATCCCTGGCGGACGGCCGTGTTTCTTCGACTTGCTTGCGACTGGAGCCTAGCTGCTGGGCTGCCGGTGCCATCTACCGATGCGCCTCTCTGCTCGAGAGAGAGAGTCCTTGCGTGCAGCGGATGCAGGCCTTGCGTCTGCGTGCGCTGGTACAGCATGTCTCTTCCTCCTCCTCCTCCTCCCCTCCCCTTTTCCCAGTGCTGCCGGCTGGAGCACAGCAAGGTGACGTAGCGTTAATGCGGCATGCGCCTGTTCGAGGCCGTAGGGCTGAAGGCCGCCGCCCTCTGCTGTCTCAGGTGCGCAAGATAACCTTTCGATGTGGCAGTCTATTCGCCAGCGGCATGGGCTGGGTAGCACGAGTGTCTTCCCATCCAAGCCGACGCGGATATCCAGTCTAGATTTGTCTACGTGCATGGCCAACCTGCCACTGCCTTTCACCCTAGAGCTGACCGTGCGTGTTCACCGTTCTAAAGGTGGGCACGCCAACCTCTTCTGCCTATTGCAGATGGGTACTTGGGGACACAGGTAAGGGTTGCCCCCTCCCCCCTCGTCTTCCACGAGCGCGAATTACTGCGCGTGGCATGGTTCGGCAGGAGATGTCGTCTGGCGCCTGGACGGCAAGACTACGCTGGGCCATTCGATTGAGACACGGGAGGAAGGCAGATATGGAAGAGACGATCATGATCACCTCGCTTCCGTGCATGGCTCGTACCATTCTACGGCGGAAGCTTCTTGAATCAGTTTCATCCTGTGAATCCTCCGCCAGAAACCCGACTGGACGGCTGGTGGAGGGAGAGAGAGCGCGCGAGACACGCACACACTACATGGAGTCCTCGGGCGGCGGAAGAGAGAGGAAGGGATCTCCCTTAGCCCTACTACCACATGCAAAAAGACGAGAGACGTGATACCTATCCCAAAAGCATGGCCCCTCCCATTACCGAATCCTCCAGAGTGTTGAGTCCTGGGGAGTGAGAAGTCCCTAACCACTTCCACCAGTAGCTTCGTACCGCCTTCATCGCCAAACCTAAGCGGCGGCAGAAGTGTGTAAGATGGAGGAGGAGGAAGAGGAAGAAGGGGGGGAAGTCCAAAAAGCCACGCGGGATGTACCAAATCCTTCGACTGCTGTTTGCTGTCCTGCCACATGAGGAGCAAAACCCTAAAAGCCCAGTAACATCTGCCGTTGCATGCAGACGGGACGCTAGGTACTCGGTTCCCAATCCAACGTACCATGCATGCCTGCACGGACCCCACATAGGGCCGATCAGTTCGTAAAGTCATCACTGCCAACTTGATATGGCAGGGCTTAAGTAAGCTGGGAGGGAGAGAGATGGACGAGTCTCGTCAATCCACATACTAGTGCCGAACTCTAGCCCACAAGCACACAGGCGCACGCTCCCTGCCGAGGCCCTCTCACACTTGTCGGCCCATTGGACGTGTCGTTTTCTCGGCTTGTGGTTCCGATTATACAGGCCCTAATATGCTTGCGCCCTTTTGGCTCGAAGGAACGCTTTTTGCTCTGAATCCAATAGGCACACACGCCCGAAGATTGGGGTCAGCAACGACACATGGCGTCCGTCTGGCTGCCACCTACTACAAGCCACAACCCAAGTTAATTTATGGGGCTTCCGCTTGGGAATAGCTGGCTAGTTACGGTCTTTGAGGCACCATCATGTTTGCTGTGCCGCGCTTTGCATGGCGATCGGTGATCGAGATCACACCGAGACTTGGTATTTGAAGAGCAATCTTATGGTGGTCGGACTGTGGGTTACAATGCAATGGGCATGTAATGCTAGGCATTGACGAAGGAATTGGTGGTTTACGGACAGTAAGCACTGTGTTTGAGCGAGGCTATCATGTGTCCCCTCTAGATTGCCAGTGGATGTCTCGATCCATGCGCAGCATACGTTCTAGATCAGATGGTCGAAACTGGAGCTTGATAGTTTGGCTTTTGTGCGTTGTCAACACCCCTAGCGATTGATGCGTAGGATCCTGGTATCTAAGCCGTACTAACCAAAGGGGATGTCGCTTGGGACAAAACAAAACCAGCTCTTCAGTCACGGGAAATGGTGCCTCTTGCGATCGTCCGCAGAAGGACTACGTGCTGCCTCCTCACAGTGGGTACTTGACTTCTCCTGACGGGGGGCGGCGGTGAACACCTACGCACTTGGTGCAGATGTGCTGGCCAAGGTCGAGCAGGAGTCTATTGGGAGGAGGCGCACATGTAATGCACATTGACGTGGGGATGCCTCTACCTTTCAAGTCTCCAATGAACTCTTGCAGCAAGAGATTGTGCGCAGGCCGGGGGGCGTTCAGGAGGTAGTCACACCAAATGCCGTCAGTCTTCGTGTGGCGCGAGCGTGGGCTCTCAATCCCAGTCGCTGTCGTCATCGTCTGCGGCCTGGTTTCGTTTGCTGTCCGTGATGCTGCGATAGACCTCCTCATGCTCCTGGTTCTTCTGGCTAAGACGAGTGTCGCCATGTTTGATAGCACCGAGGCTGATGAGCAGCTTCTCCAAGTCTGATGGGTGACGAGTAAGCGACTGCTATACTCAATACAAAAAAGGACCCCGGGGGGTTGAGGGGGGGGGGGGGGTACTGACCTTGAACATTGGTCTTAGGACCGTTGAGATCTCGAAGGGTGACGAGCTGTCTTTTGATCTCGGTGTCTTTGTAGACTAGAACAGTTGGAGTGTTCTTGTCCGGATAGCCCTCAATGCAAAGATCAGCTTGCATCTGGCAGAACTTGACATCTCCAAACTTCCGTGCGAGCTCTCGCCAAAGTTCAGACATGAGCTGGGATTCGATGTTGGTGCCGCTTGACGAGGTCAGGAGCACAAGGACCCAGGCCTCCTTTGACGTCTCAGTCACCTCTTTGGCGTAGTCTGGCTTCTGCACTGGGTAGACCTGATTGAAAATGCTTGCGTTTTGAATCGAGGACAGCTCGTTGAGACGTTTCTTCCTATAACGGGGTCAAAACCTGGCGCCGGAAATACTCGCTTGAACATGGCAGAAAAGTCATACCTGTACTGGTCAAGAAATTCTTCGTCCTCGTCGTCCTCCAACTCGCCCAGCTCGTCGAGGTCTTTACCCTCCAGCCTGTTCTCGTGGGCTAGTCGTCGTGCCTCTACCAAGGCTTCTTCGATCATTGGTGTGGGAGACGGTGGCTTCTCTGGGATGACCCCATGCTTCCGTAATATATCATTCCTGTACTACATTAGCGTGTGAATGAATGCAGCTGATGCCCTTTGCTCAATGGCCAATATCGTTGAGAAATGCCGGTCTGTGTTGCGAAGAGATATGTACTGGATGTGGGTGCATACCACTCGGTATCAGCATTGGGATCATCAACAGGAACGTTCACGGGCATATCCATCTTTGCGAGACTCTTTGGCAGAGCTTCAGTTTGGGGAACACCGACGTCAAAAATGTGGCCGCCTTTAGTTTATCCAACTCAAGGGCTCAAGGCAACGAGGCTTGCAGCGTACGTAAGTCAGAACAGGCAGACATCAAAATGCGGCGCTGCAGCCTCGGGCTTGGCATGTCGAAACGAAAAGGATCCACAACACAACAACCTCTTCGTGCTGGACTGCGTCGTCGTCCCACTGGGTTCACCAACGTTTAACATCCTCTTTGACATCCAATCACTGCAACGTGCTATGTTTACGGGGACTCTCTGTGGCATCGGATGAGAAGACATCGTATCATGGGTTGCCTGACAGTAGCTTCACAGAAGACACAGCCGTAAGAATATGCACGCATCCTACGTCGCTAGCTAGGCTTGGCTTGGGCCCTGTAAGTGGACGGCGAATAAGAAACTCAGCAAACTCCTGATACAGCTTCAGCTGTGACTTCATCTTTCCCCATTGGACCATGTTTTTTTTTTTCCGCTGCAATACGTGCAATATAGATGTCAGCTTCTGGAGAGATTCAGGCTCTGATCGCGCAGCTGGACCGGCAGCGACAGGCGTATCTTGACACTTTCAGGCAAGTGCGAGAGCTTCTTCAAGATGGCAACCAAGTCAGACTTGGAGCTTTGGATGAAGGCAAGCTGGACTCGGTGGAACAGAATGCGCCTGACTCCTTGACCTTTTCAGAGCCACAGCTTACTGCGAGACTCTCCTCTGTGTACAGCCCTGGCGGTGGTAATGCATTCGACTCGTCTGCAGCGTCTCGCTATACTGGCGACGAGTCTGACGATGAACAGGACACGGCTCTATATGTCCAGGATACGTTGAGGCCGGAGAGTTATGATCATGAGGGACTTAGGGAACATCTTCTGACACAAAACTGGGACTACTACGGCAACAAGATTCTGGATAGCGTAATCAATGAACCCAGTGTGATGTGTCAACGGACACTCTTCCCAACTGGCCTAACCTTCGCTCTGGATGGTAGCCACCTAACTCACTGCCAGGTCTTCGATGTCGCTGCTGACGGTTCGCCACTGGAGGTTGATGTGTCCAAGGACGAAGCAGTAACGAGTAAAGCCATGGCGGTTTGGCATGCGATCAAAGACCTAAACCAACCTAGCAAACAGCGGAAAGCCGTCGGTCGTATCTCTATCATACGTGAGCCGAGTCCGATCCTGTTTGGCGCTCTGCACTACACGCATAGTACAGCATTCGATATGGATGAGATATTCTGTCACCTAGTCCAGCCTGACTCTTCATCCGCACACATGAATAGGATTTTCGAGGCAGACACGCGTAGGCAAAGTTCTTTCTTGTTTGTCTTCGAATACTTCACCATTATTGGTGATGACCGCACACCCATGAAATGGCAACTTGCTGACAGGCAAGAAGAGTTGAAACCTGGGAGGATAGCTATTACAAGGTGTAGCTCCGTTGTCGCCTTAGCTTTACAAGGCTCGACAATCAAGAAGATAAGAAACCCATTGAGACGCGCTCAATCTACACATGGCTATGTCT
Source organism: Polychaeton citri CBS 116435 (assembly GCA_010093785.1). Taxonomy (NCBI): domain Eukaryota; kingdom Fungi; phylum Ascomycota; class Dothideomycetes; order Capnodiales; family Capnodiaceae; genus Polychaeton; species Polychaeton citri. The sequence goes on from MU003800.1 coordinate 151,003, forward strand.
ATGACCCTTGGGCACCATACCAAGTCCTCAATCTACAATGCTATCCAGACTGGAGGGCCACAACAACAACTCACGATAGCACTAAACACTATGTCAACGGTGTTGAGGCTTTCATGGTGACATTGCTCGGCGAACTGGAAGATGCACAGAGACGATTTGAATCCATATATCGCCGAATAAGAAGGCTTGTCACGCCGCCTCTTGACTTCATGTTCGACTCAGATATCAGGGACAAGCTTCTATTCGAAGATGGCAATTATACCTACTCTAGACGGTATTTCTGGGCATACCAAACCATGGGCATCATGATTGACAGCATCAAGGCGATGATCAATGCTTATGAGGACAACTTCACTGATGAGGTGTGGTCAGGCCATCATCGCACTCTGTGGCCGATGATCGACCAGAACTCACACCGCTCAAATTACTACCAAAAGAAGATGGCTGCTTTGAAGCCAAAGTTTGAAGCCCAGATGCGGAACTTGAAGAAACTCATATTCGAATACGAAGCTAGGAGAAGGGAGGTCACAAGCCTGAGAGACCAGCTCTTCTCTGGTACTAGCGTTTTGGAAAGCAGAAAGTCAGTCGAGCAAGCTGAAATCACTGTCCAGCAAGGCCACAACATTAAACTCTTGACGCTGGTTAGCATTTTCTTCCTGCCTTTGACTTTTGTGACATCAATATTTGGCATGTCTAACATGCCTCAAGAACATCATTATACCGTTTTTGCCATTGTCACAATCACTGTTTGCGTCCCTTTCTTTGTTCTAGTCGGCTCTCTGAACACTACGCAAGGAATGCAATTTTGGAGAATAAAGACCAAAAAATTAATGTCGAATATTGGCAAGACTTTCAGACGGCACTTCAAGCGAGACCGTGACAGATCATATGATGATGACGATGGGTCTTCCCTTGACAATCGCATGCCTATGAGACGAACAATTTCCAACCAAGAGGCAGCAATGCGTCTCCGAAGATCGGGCAGGAACAGAATCGCAGGGATCAGCATTAACGAATACGATGACGACGGAGATGACACCGAGAACGAGGGTCGTTCGAAGCCGGAGCGTCCACGGACCCGGGTGCCAACGAAGGAGCCTACAAACATTGTTGAAATGCTACAACATGAGGCAAGGTCACGCAAGCAGGCGGGATACAGCACTGAGGTGTGAAAGACTTCCATATTCTGGAACATGGATGGTCATTCCCAGACCCTTACTGTTTGAGCCTGTGATATGCACAGACTCCACCACGTAGCGGTGGATTCTCTAGCGCGCGCTCCTCGGCCGTTCTGGGTAGGGCTTGTAAAAGCGTTTGGCGTCAGTCTTTAAGATGTGCAGCATTGTGCTGGCGTTTGAATACTTAGGTCCAACGATGCCCGAGTCGGCGCTTTTCTGTAGCCCTAGCTGCAATCAACGAAGCGGGATCACTCACCTGGAATACAGCGGTCACATGAGTCTGCAGACTGTACAGAGTGACCTGGTTCATCACACTTCTAGCGATTCTGAGGCATTTTCAAATTCCAGTGATGGTATGAATCAAGCTCCGAGCGACTCGTCTTTGGGCTGGTTACAAAGGCGCATACACAAGCTCTAGGCTCAACCGCATCTTAGTCTATCGGGACAACATCATGCACGAAACCTTCAATCGCTGCGAGAGTGGCTCCACTTGACTCTAGACCTCACAATGCTAGTTTGATGGAACTTCGGGATGGTACCCTCTAGGTTTGTAAGCCAAAGCTGTCCATACCTGAGAATGTGTGGATATGCGTCCGACCAACCAGGGTGATTGCCTGTTCATATCCCAGTCCCAGTGACATAGGCCTCCATTGTGTCTCTCTCCACAATTGTCGGAGAATCGGTGGCTGCATTAAATGGTTCAACAATCGCACCACAGAGACTACACTTGCGCCGTTGCTTGCTTGGTCATCTTAGGTTGATGCTCAAATGCAAGTCACCCGTAGCAAACCTGCAGCTGCCATTCTATAACATTGAGAGTTCGACTAAACGACAAAGTTCATCGCTAGAGATGATCATGGGTGTCTAGAATCAGGCCAGGATATTTCTTATAAGTAAGATGGCCAAATTTTGCAAGATCAGGCGCCTTTACGCTGAAGGGATCTGCGACGCTATCCCAATAGACGAAGAGACGGATGTGTGATAAAGTGAAGTGATAGTGCTCATTTGCAGTGGTACTGCAAGGTCCCAGCTGCATAATTTGCTTACGTAATACAAAAAAACTCTAACAGCCCACCTTTGTTTGTGCTGAAGCTGCCCATGTGTGCTAGGTTTCCACTCTAGGCACAATGTGCCTCTTTGATGCTATCTCCACTTGGTCCCATGAAGAAATTCTCTAGATATGAAATATTGAATGGCGGGCGCCCGGACTTCTTTGGTAGTGTTGTGTCTGTCGACGTCTTCCTGAGTTGATGTGTGCCATCGCGTGGGTGTATAAAAACGGGCTACGCTTTAGTGTAGACATTGAGCTTCTATGTCCCGTTAAGCAACAGAATAGTGCAGCATCAATGCATCGAGTTTATGAGGTACGCTTTGACGCAGTATAATGCCCCATGGTATGTTGCGAGGAAGAGATATCTGCTACCAATCGTTTCAGCATGCCTAGAATGCGCAATCGTTTGCCTTCACAAGACATGGCCACTATAGACCAACGGACCACGATGCTGTCCCATTTGAGAGACAATTCACATGAGGAACATTTTGAAAGGCTCAGTCTAATACAGTAATGTCGTGTAACTCAGACTGTTGTGGGGTTCCAGATCGCGTGACCAAAAAGGCTAAACAGTGTATTCGTTACAGTGCTGAGTCTATCTCAAAATTGGTAAATTGCGAACATGGACATCTTAGTATGCTGGAGAAAGTATTAATGTCGAGGACCTACGTGTCGCATTAGCATCTGAATGTTGACTCAGAGAATTCGCCATTGTATACATGCCTACATCTTGCATGTAATGCGCATATAGATTACCCTATGCTACAAGTGTGCATCATATCAGAGGTCACATAGGTCGAACTGTCCGAGAGTGCGGACGGGAAACTCGCAAGTGCTCTACTCTTATGTTTCAGCTGGTCTAGTTAAGATGGCAGATTCATAATGATGTGCTTCGCGTCATTCCCTAGTCGACACCTCACAACCGTCGTAAGGAGATGTATTGCTTGACTGCCGCATTGCAGGAGGGTAAGTATGGAATTGATCTAGATGAACAAGTATACAGCCAGACACCTTCATACAGACCCAGCCTTGAGGTGAAACCAACCCCTTCCTCCGAGACATCTTTCCGGACACACAGAATAGATCGCATTCGAGAAGGGTGTTAGCGCGTCTGTTTGTGAGAATGCTCATAGATTCGGATTTTCAGTGTCGTCATTGTTGGTACTGTGCTGGGGGGTCTTGTTGAGAGAACACTTTGCCGTCGGAGATTGGATTCGGAGATTGTGCATCGATTGGATCGGCTGCGCGGCTTTGACCACGCGACAAAAGACGCGCTCTACATCATCTACTGCACTGCGTCATCAAGCTCGATTTGAGCGCTCTTCCAGAGAGTCATCATCAAGCTAGTCAGAAAAAGCCGGCCTGTACGTTATGGCGATAGTAGTTTGCTAAGTCTTGTCTTGCGTTTTCTTGCAGTACACTTTCTTATCCCTATCCTTTTTCATTCACTGTACCATAGCCACTGGCAGGAACATGTCACAGGAGGATGAAACTCGGCAAAGCCATGGAGGTGCTGTACGCAACGAGAGACAGCCACTGCTCTCACAACAACGCCAGTCGTATGGTGGCGATGAAGCATCCGATGAGATCCAACATCTTCTGCAGTTCAAAGCAGAAGATGATGGTAACCCACGACAGTGGCCACGCAGGCGGAAGATGATGAACATCCTTGTCATTGCCGCGATGGCTATTCTTTCGCCACTCGCCTCGAGCATGTTCACTCCTGGCATCAGTCAGATTGCTGAAGGGCTGGACACCACGACCGAGACCGTCATCGGTTGTACAACAGGCTTCGTGGTAATGCTGGGGGTGGGGCCTTTGTTTCTTGCGCCATTGTCCGAGACCTTTGGGCGTCGGCCACTATATCTCATCTGCTTTTCCATTTTCGCTCTTTTGCAGATCCCGAGTGCGCTGGCTCCCAACATTGGAACATTGATTGCCATGAGGACCTTGAGCGGCTTCTTTGGTAGCGTGGGGATCGCAAACGGAGGTGGGAGCATCAGTGACATGTTCTATCCTACCGAGCGAGCGTCTGTATTTGGATGGTATCTTCTCGGACCCTTGCTTGGACCTACTCTTGGCCCCCTGTTCGGTGGATTGGTTGTTCAGAGATTGGGTTGGAGATGGATGTGCGTTGATGTGTTTTGCAATCTAATACCTGCACCTGAAGCTGACATTCGACAGATTCTGGATCTTGACCGTGGTGTCGTGCGCAAACACCCTGGCCGGTTTCCTTTTCCTCCGTGAGACGTATGCACCTGTTATTCTGAAGCGACGCAAAAGGGATCTTGAAGTGGAAGAGGGCAAACCTGGAAAGTATAGCTACGAAGGGCAAGACGATCGACGATTGCGCACAAAAATCGCTTATTCTCTCAGCCGCCCTCCTCGGATTCTAATCCAACCTATTGTTCTCACCATGAGTACGTATCAGGCGATCTTGTTTGCGACTACTTACAGCATCTACACAAATATGCAGCCTATCTACCAGGGCGAGTATGGTTTCAACACAGAACAAGTAGGCCTTCTTTACCTGGGACCTGGTTTTGGTTTTCTTTTCGCCGTCTGGTTCCTTGTACCACGGATCGACAACGTGTACAATGCCCTAGCCACTAAGCTGAACCACGGCAAAGGGCTACCAGAATACCGCTTGCCTTTGGCAAATATAGGGGCCGCCTTTGTCCCAGTAGCACTTTTCTGGTTCGCATGGGCAGTGCAGCTCCATACACATTGGATCGTCAGCATCATAGCAACTTTCTTCTATGGCATTGGTCAAGTCATGATCATGAACACGGTTCAGAATTACTACATTGACAGCTTTGAAAGGTACGCAGCCTCCGCCATCGCAGCAGGAGCCGTCTTTCGCTCTCTCATTGGGGGTGTTGCACCACTATTTGCACCAGCTTTGTTTGATAAGTTGGGATACGGATGGGGCGTCAGTGTCTTCGGCTTCTTGGGTCTCGCAATTGCACCCGCGCCTATTGTCTTCTACGTTTTTGGTCAAAGAATAAGAGAGAAGTTCTCGATTGCGCTATAAATAAACGCAAGCTTCTAAGGCATTGCTGATCAGCGTCTGCATCGATATCGAGTTTGTAATTACTCAGGCTCCTAACTGGTTCAAACTAGGGATCTTGAAGTTGTATTCCCAAGAATTGGTTTCAAATATCTCGGCGTGTTCGACAGTTAACTCGAGTTGGTGCCTGTGCAGTTCATGAATTGATTGAAGTCAAGCGCATCAAATTGCGGCCAGTTATTCCACTCTGCGAAGAAATCATCAGCAAGCCAATCGATGTCATTGAGAGACTGAAGTAAGGCGTCATCCGCTGGTAGCTGCTGATCGGACCTGCTTCTTGCTGAATCTGTGGGCACACCAGCTGGCACACCTTGTGCCATCAACAACTCTGACTGCCCAGCATCAGCTACCCGCCTCTTCCAACCAGACATGATCTGATGCAGGCTACGTATCAGCTTTGCACTGGCTGCAAGGATGTTTCCTTCGGCAATCGCTTTCTTCGAATCGCCTACAGCATGTGCAGATGACTCCTCCAGCTTCCGTGCACAGCTGTGGAACAGAATGAGTAGCATGTCTGTATTTTCATCCAGACCACCCCATCCCTTGTATCTGGCGGCGTTACCCTCTACGACCTCCTTGCAGATGAACAGCATCTCTGACGCAGCAACACGAGGCGGCAAACAGTGCGAGATGCCATCAATCTTAAAATCACAAGCGGTGATGAAACTTGTGATAACGCGCTGGAGCACTTCGGTTCTTGTGTCCCCAAACTGCTCGAGAAAGACTCGCAAAGGCGGCCTATTGGGATCGGCGCTGTCATGTGACTTGAGCCGATCGATGATGTGCTCACTTATCCTAACAGCATCATCTGGCCCGATCTCTTCTTTCTCGCCTGGGGGATGAGCGCTCGACATGATTGCGTAGAACATTGACAGCCCAGTGACGTCCTTCTGGCAGGAGAACAATTGCATTTCGGTGAGTTGGAGTAGAGCATACGCGTGCTCAGGTAAACCTCTGCTGCGTATGTCTGCGGACCAAGCCTTGCAGGCTTCCAGCAAGAGCTCACAAGTCATGCCGTGGTCAGCGATCACGTCTGCTAATGCGTCCAGTCGCCGCCAGTTCGCTGCGACTGCATTACATGATTCCCACTCGTTGACCTGGGCTTGTAAGCGGACATATGCATAGACAATCTCGGCAGACATGGGCTGAGTGTCTATCGCGAACCTGACTGCATCCAACGAATCTGAAGCCGAAGGCTCGACTTCCCGAAACGAACGACGAGGCTGTTTGGCGCCTCCATATATGTCGGCATCGATGACGCAAAGTCTTGCCCACTCAAGACAGGCATTCGCGGCATTCTGCAGTTTGGTGGAATCGGTCTCACCGCTTGCGATGCTTGTGTAGACGTCATTGTAAGCCTCATCGAGGCCAAGTTGCTTTGCAATCCTCTTGGCTGGTGTGATGTATATTTTACCAATGACAGCGCCTGATCCTGCTCGTCTAGTTGCTATGACTGATTGAGGTTGATAGGCTGCGATGCAACTGAGCGCCAGAACTGTGTGCTGATGGCAAGGCAGCGTGAAGAGGACCTCTTGCCCGAGCTCGAACAAAACTCTGAGCAAGTCATTTTGAATGTGTCGGAAGCGGTCGAGCTGATCGGATGGTACGTCGAGTGCTGTTGAACAAAGTGCCGCGAACAGGAGTTTGGTTGCAGGCAGCTGCAATGCCACTGGCCGACTGTAAGCAATTTGTCTCCGCAGCTCAACGATACTCGGGAAATACGGGAAGTAGAAGCGATGCCATATAAGGCTACACGCGGCAGAGGTTCAGATCAGTAAGAAGCATAGCCTGTACGTTTGAGGCATCGACTTACTGCTTCTCTAACAAGACTGCAAGGTCATGCTTCACTAGCGCGAGGAGATCGACTCCTCGAGGACAGGGACCGGGGAGCGGTAACGAGTGGCCAAACGAACCATCTTGTGCGAGCAACGAAGCTAGAAGCCGAGAAGGACCCATCAATGCCTCGAGCAGTTCCTCGTTCGAAGGCTGAAGCTGTACCTGATCCTTCACTTGGCTTTTTGATCGGTCCCCTTCTTGGATCGGATGCGATAGCAAGAAGGCTTCTGCTGAGGGTGATTGAGTGTCCACCAAGGCAATCTCAGTCAAATCACCAACATGAGATGCCGTTTGGGCGTCTCGGGTCAGGCTTGAAATATCGTCGCCGCCACCGGCAGCAGTAGCAGTCTTCGTGCGTTTCTGCGCCGGTCGACCTAAAGTCGTATAATCCAAGATACACTCGTAGCCATTTTGCTGGCAGCGCTGACATGCCTTATCATGCGGTAAAGGGTTGGGTGAGGGTTGCAACAATCTATCGTCATCCTGCAAGACGCACTTTATCTTTCTCGACCTACAGCGGAGGCAGATCAGCCTGGCGTAGGTGCCACGCGACCGTTTGGACGGAACGGTTGTATTGCCCTTGTCTAACGGGGGGGATATGCTTGACGATAGCTTTGGTCTCGACATTTGCAATTATATCGAATCGATGTGATTGATCTGTATAGCATCTATAAGAATGCGCGCGGAACGTCGTTGCGCAAGTCGCGAAGGCTTGGATGGACAGATTGGGTAATGATCGCCACAGCCAAGATGGAAGCAGCTCACGCGTTGTCGTTGCGCAGAGGGGACGACAACGATGAATAACGACAAGAACAGACATCGATCATCCCAGAGAGGGATAATTGTATCTTTGCGTATGAAGCAAGACTAGGCAGCAAGGTATGCTTGCCATGCGCTGCGCCACGCGCGCGCTGTGCTGTCCGGAATACAGGGACGATCACTCTCATGATCTTTCTGGACATCCTTGTACTGTCGAATGTTGATTTATCCTGAGGTGAATATATATAGACACCCAAAGACAGCCCCATTAATACCGATCCTCAATGTATCCAACGATACAGTTGACCTGCAAGCACACTTACAACCATGTTGCTCGTTCTTACCACGGTGCTATTCTCCGTTCTTGTAACAGCAAGACCATGCCATCGAGAGTCAGACTGTCACAGCCACTCTTCGCCATACACTCAGCTGCTAGGGGGAAGGTGGGCATACCTGGTATACTTGAAATTTGCTGTATGACCTAACTCTTAAGATACCGCGGGCTGCACGATAGAAACACTTCCACAACAATCTATTATGCGATCCCTTATGCAACTGCAGAGCGATTTGCTCCACCCGTGAGCATTGACGCACAGCGAATACTAACATCTGCTGTGAACGACCGCCTTATCGACGCCACCAAGCATGGCGCCAGTTGCATCAATTTTAAGCTGCCACCGCCGTACGACACCGGCTATGACTTCCTCCTCGGGCCAGAACCCGTTGAGCCACAGTCTGAAGATTGTCTGAATATGGACATTTACGTTCCTGACGGCGATCACAGAAATCTTCCCGTGTTATTTTTCACGCCAGGTGGCGGATTCCTAGTAGGCGCAAGCTTTATTTACGACATGAGGCCATTGGTCCAACATGGAGCGGAGATAGGAAAGCCTTTCATTGCTATCGTGGTCAACTACCGGCTGGGACCGCTGGGCATGCTGAATCCTTCAACCACAGACGAGTGGAACATGGGTCTTTTGGACCAGATCGAGGCCCTCAGATTTGTGAAAAAGCATATCAGAGCTTTTGGTGGAAGTCTTGAGAAGGTCACAATCTGTAAGCGATACTCTTCGATCTGAACTGAATCTTGCCGTGTCCGTACAGGTTGCTGATGGGGAACTGCAGCTGGCGAGAGTGCAGGGGCGGAATCGACAATGCATCAAATGCTGTTCACTGATGAAAGCCTCTTTAGGGCAGCGTGGCTTATGAGCGTACCCTCAAGGTAGGACACACTCGCGCCAAGTTCCCATTGGCCAAAGTGACTAACGATTTGAACAGTGGGGCCCCATTCATTCGAACGACGCTAACCGACAAGGACAGCTTGATCCAGTCATATGCCGGCGCATGCGGCTGCTCGAGCAATGACACACTTCAGGGCAGCCTCGAGTGTTTGCAGACTGTAGACGTCGACGTCCTGCAGAATGCATCAGAAGCTTGGGAGGGAAGCGGAACAAGTCTTGGGGGGATGTTGGTGAGAGACAATGTCTTCCGTCGTATAAGAGATGGTGCCTTCCCCAAGGTACCAATGGTATTTTCAGTCTGTCGCGATGAAGGTACACCACAGGCGCTTGGCTTCCAGCCAGAGTCTGATGCCGAGACAGCCAGTGCAGTGTGGAGTAAGTCGAGCCTCTCAGGCATGTATAGAGAATCATTACTAACGAAGCCACTCAGCAACGATTCCATCGGCGGATCGCTTCAATGATTCGATAGGGCTGCAGATCGTCCAGGAGTTCCTGCAAGCGTATCCGAATGACCCGTTTGTAGGCTGTCCATTTGACGGCACCAATACAACTTATAGCCAGTCCTCGCAGTTCAAGCGCATGGCAGCAATCTTCACCGATACTACATTCACTGAAGCGTGGACAGAGTACCTCCAAACGTTTTCCAAGCATACGAGCGTCTGGGGGTTTCTCTGGAACCAGGCGATTCCAGGTCCAGGAGTGCCGCCAGAGTTAGGTATTCAGCACGGCTCTGATCTTCCATTCTATTTCCCCAGTCTTCTTGGGCCAGGAAACGATCCTCGCAGCAAGGGCCTGGGTGATCTAGTTCGTACTCTGCACAGAGCGTTAGTCAACTTCGTGGTGGATCTTGATCCAAATGGAGGGCAGTCAGGTTGGTGTGATGAGCCAGCAGAACCATGGCCAAAGTTCGCCGAAGAGGGCAAGATCATAAGATTCGACGCTCGTGCTGAGTTTCTGGTGTCGAATTTACCTTACCGCCCTGGATTTGAGGTGTTGAGGAGATGGCTACGTCCTGATGGGTTCTAACGAAAGGTCCATTGCTGAAGTCGCTCTGATCTCATCAACAAAAGGAAGCATCAAGCAAGGCGTGCCAAATATAGGATGGAAGAATAGGCAGCTTGAGACGCTCTGAGTCGCGCATCCTGCGTCAGATCGATGCCTCGTAGGTGTGCCCAGATATCTCAAAGAAAATATCCCTGGCTTGTCCATGATCACCATTTGCTTTCGAGGTTTACCCTCTCGGCCTCCTCGCCCATCCTCTTCATCCACCGGTCAACCAGCTCCTTGTTCTCCTTCTCGGCTTGCTGCCTCTTCTCCTCACTTATATTCAGCTGTAGCTCCAACGCAACAGCCTCATCCTGAGCATTCTCCACGAGTTTTCGCTTTGCTCTCAGCTCCTCTTCGCGATCTCTCACCTTACGCTCAAGCAGTTGTTTCTGCCGACTCAGATCCAGCACTTGCGCACTGGAAGAGGAGTACTGTGCTTGCAGGATAGAAAGCTCAGATGTGAGGGAGTCGAGCTGGCTCTGGAGAGTCTTTCTCGCCTTCTGAGTGGAGGCAAGGTCAACACGAAGATTTGCGAGAAGATCCTGAGGCGGAGGCGTCGCTGTTGCAGCGGACGATGAGGGTCGCTCTACGGTAGTGGCTGTTGTAGGTGCCTGCGTATCTGCGGTACGGTCGGCAAGCTTGGTGACTGCTTGCTGATCAGCAAAATGTGCTGGAAGTACTTTCATCCTGCCAGGCTCACAAGCATCAATGTAGGGGCTATGTGCATGCTCTCGCGCATCTCGCTGGGCCAAGGCAGACGAATACGTCTGTAGCCAGTCAGCCATGGTGCCACGCAGCGATTTCGGCGATGCTGGTTTGCAAAGCAATGCATCATAATTGGTGCATTTCGTATGTAGAGCGCATGCTGAGAAAACAGTCGCGGTTGCTGACAAACGAAGATGTGATACCAGCAGTAGATTAGTTGATCAGCGATTCCAGGACCGTCATGCCCCGCTTTTAACACATGCAGGGCGTGCCTGCCCACTTGGGACGGCGCCGAGTGAATACATATAATCACTTATCTCATGTATTGAAGATGGCCGCAGCTAAAGGACCAATTCCTTGGATATCAAGAGAAATTCTGCGTATTACACCGTAAACCATGTCGACTCTTAAACCCCATGACATTCTTATCTTCGGCGCCACTGGCAGCATCGGCTCATACATCGCGGAGGCGATCATCAATGCGAAGGAGAACTTCGGCAAAATAGGCGTGTTCACGTCTCCAGGCACAAATGAAGCCAAGCGACCTGAGATCCAAGCCCTCAAAGATCAGGGGGCCGAGATCATTGTCGGCAACATCGACAGTGAGGATGATATCAAAAATGCGTACTCCAGTCAGTCCCTGCCCACCAACCCACATTACACTTAATAACATGCATTGACACTTTCCACGCTTCAAAGACTACGACACCATCGTTTCGAGCCTAGGGCGCGCGGTCATCCAGAAGCAGATCTTTCTCCTGCAGCTGGCCGAAGCGAGCAAGACGATCAACTACTTCCTCCCCTCCGAATACGGCACGGACATCGAATTCAACACCACGAGCTCTCCTCATGAAAAGCCTCACCAGCAGAAACTGGCTGTGCGGCGTTACATCCGCGACGAGGTCCGGCGTCTCACTTACATCTACGTGGTCACCGGCCCGTACTCGGAATTCTACCTCACTGCGCCGAATGCTAGGCTACCGGCGCTTGGCGGCTTCGATCCCAAGGCTAAGAAGGCTGTGCTGCTCGGTGATGGGGAGGGTAAAGTAGCATTCACCAGCATGGCCGACACTGGCAAGCTTGTCGTTGCCGCGCTGAAGAACGCAGAGGCTGCGGCAGGGAAGGCGTTGAAGGTCAATTCGTTCACTGCGACTCCTAAGGAGATCCTGGCGGAGTTCGAGAAGCAGACTGGCGGTGGTAAGTGGGATGTAGAGTTTACTGGTCTCGAGGAGTTGAAGCGGTTGGAAAGCGAGGCCTGGGAAAAGGGCGAACCATTGGCGACGGCTTTCACATTGAGGAGGATCTGGACGGAAGGAGGGACTTTGTATCCTGGTGACGGGAGGGACAACGGGATCATAGGTGAGCCTGAGATGGAGACGTTGGAGGAGCAAGTGGCAAAGAGCGTGAGTGCTGCTAAGTAAAGGGCGCACTCTGTTTGTCAATAGGCTTGAACGCTGTCATTACATTGTTAAAAACTAGCTAATCTTCGTGAGCTAAACTCCAATCCTCAGTCTGGATGATCCATGTTCCTTTTCCGCTGCGCCGCATTTTATGTATTGTTCACATCAGTCCCCCAGCGAACCCGGCTGGGGCGGCTGCCCATGCGGAAACCGCGACTTGTCATCCGCAATCTTCCTCTTGAACAACCCCAAATCCTTTAAAAGGTCATCCACATCGACTTGCCAAGCCTCGTGCTCGAAGCCTCCTTCTTCCTCCTCATACTCTGAGTCCTCACCCATGCCCGAGTCGTACTCATCATCTTCTTCACTCGCCATGCTGTCTCGTGCCATCTTGGGCAAGACGATTGGGTCCTTCAGCTCACCCACAACCAGCCTGAGATGCCTCCTAAGGCTCTCTACCTCGAGCCTGAGCGCCTCATTCTGTGGTTTGATCTCGTCGACCTCCAGTGTGAGGGCACGAATCTTGACTTCTGAAATCGCGCGGCTCTCATCCATAGCCCGCTGCATCTTGCCGACCTGGCGCTGGTAGTCCTCGAGCTCGTCGCGCGCTCTATCAGCCTCGTCCCTCTTGCGCGTGGCGGCAGCATTGACGCTGAGCTGCAGCGCGCGTATGGTCTCCTGCATCTCGACGATCTTCTGGTCGCGCTCGGCAGCAGAGACCGCGTCCTGGTTGACATGTGCGCGCGTGCGGATGCGCTTGGCCTGGTCAGCGTAGCGGAGCGTCGACAGCGTCTCTTCGTAGTCCGACGGCGAGATGCAGGCGACCATTGCGGTCTTGGAGTTGCCGCCGAGCGAGTCTTTGAGCAGCCAGGTCAGGACTGAGTCACGGTACGGTACCACTTCTGCGCGACGCTTGGTCTGGTTCTGGCTGCCGCGCATAGAGGCTGGTTTTTGGCGTTTAGGGTCTGCGAGAGCTGCAATGACGCGCCCTAGGGTTGTGAGGGATTGGTTGATGTTGCCGCCTTCGCGTAGTCGCTGGCCCGTCGCTTCGGTCCTGTTAGCACGTTCCGAGCCAGCCAGATCGACCAGGCGCATCCTCGCCAGTCGCTCGATGGTTGTGTCGGTCGCGAGATCGTGCTGGATCTGCTTCAGTGTGAGTGTGAAGACAGCGTGGCTCCTGGAGCTGGTGTCGTTCATCTTCGTGCTGGCCGTAGTCCTGTTCGCATCTCCAACCATCATCAACCGCTCAATGTCCTCATAGTTCTTGACCTGCTCGTCTGTCAAGTTCTGCACATACACCCCATCGAGCTTCGACTCGCGAATCTTTAGATAGCCGCAATCCTTGCTTTTCGGCGTGAGCAGATCCTTGACATGCTCGTTGTAAATCTCGAAGTAGGAGACATGGACGTTGTACGTTATACTACCGTTCTGCTCCTCCTCGATCTTCTCAAAGAGACCTCTGCAGGTCCGAGGGATGAGACCAGGCTGGTCAGGCGTGCCCATCATGGTGTAGGACTTGCCAGAGCCAGTCTGGCCGTAAGCGAAGATGCAGGTGTGGTACCCATCGAAGTTGTGCTCCAGGAACTCCTCCCCAAACGACCTGTATATGTCCTCTTGGTGCGCATAGTGGGCGTCCTCCTCGTCGTGCGACCAGAAGCTGTTGTCGAACGTGAACTTCTTCTCCTCATAAGTCTTGCGGCTATGGCTGTCTGCCGACACAATGGGTGGGCTGAGCGTCGTCTGCTGCGTAGCCGGGTTCATGTGGATGAGACACGGTGTTCGTCTCTCCAACTCTGCAATCCGAGTCAACACAACATCCTCGTCTAGCAGCGATTGCATCATGTACCAACATACCTCTCGGGACGAACTTCCTCACACGGACGACGACCTTGACATTGCCGCCTCCGTCCAACTCTCCAGGCGTCATCGGCCGGCCCTGCTCCACCATCTCCTCGATGACAGGGACCCTACTCCTCAGACTCGGCGCAGTAGCAGAGCTGTGGTAGTCTCCCATGGAAGTGTAAGCTCTGCCAGGCGCCATCTCGTCCTGCTGCCCTTCCTGGACCACTGGAAGTGGTGACGACGGTGACAACGATGGCAAGCGCAAACGCAAAGGTGAGACGCCGGCACGAGCAGTAGCAGTAGCAGTAGCAGTAGCAGCAGCAACGGCAGGGTATACACAGACACTCTCGATCGCAAAGCCTCGAAGTCGTCGCTCACACCGCAACCGAAACAAAACCACAATCTCCCTTTCAAGAAGATCGCAGACAGACGTGATGATATGTACAAAGCGCAGACGGAGCAGGATAAACATGCAAGCCTAACAGTCAGAAGAGGCAGCGCGCATACGTGTGGGTACCGCGTCGGGTATGCGCATGGCCCATTGTGTCCAAGGCGACTGACTGACTGACTGGGTGGTTGGTCCAGGACCTGGCGTTGCTCTGTGCGTTGGGCTGCGAGCGGTATGCGGGTGCGACGGCGGTCTATATAAGAGGAGGAGGGTTACAGGTGGTGTCATTGGAGTTGGGGAGGTCCATTGCAAACCCGCAAGTGTGCGATAGGGTTTGGGCATCCTCCTTCGCGCGCGTCGGTGGTGGGGAGGGAGGGAAGCGTGCGCTGTCAATATTCCGTCTCCACGGCAACCGAGCTGGGCCTCGGGCGCATGAGGTCGGGATTGGTCTAGCTCTGCCGACTGCGCTTTCACGGAAGATCAAGTCCCTGCTAGGCACTGATGAATATAAAACGTCTGAGGGTTGTGCATCAAGATCGATCTGGTGCTCCAACGCTGAGTCGGCCTGCGATCGAACCCGCCGTCGTCCTGGGAAGATCTCAGTGCCACGGAGGACCCGGCCGGGTGGTGTTTGCTTCCAGTCCATCGCTCTGGATAGAAGTACAGGGAGCATGGAATTACGACGGTGGGAACAACTTCCTCGAGGCTGGGAGAGCAAGAGTCTACGGGCTCCTGCATATCGTCTCATGTTTGTTGTCCCAGCATTTCGACACTCGTAACAAGACTGCAAACTTTCTCTACAGAGAGTGGCTTCATCTACTCAAAGTCATCAACAACATTGCTTCTGTAATCCTATACACCGCAGTGTTGGAGTGAGCCATCAGGGTGAACCGCGATGACACGTTTTAATTATCGGTGCAAGAGTCCTTCCGGACCGATTACCATGAGGCAAGTGCTCTTTTGCTATTCCCCACCGTTTCCAAGGCTCGTTTAGAGCGCATTCCGACTGGACCATTTCCATGTCTTTCCTCTTTGATGTGAAATCATTACCATCCGCCCACCCGATCCCGACCGTTGACGCCTTTTCCCTTTTAACAGTACATGTTTCAACCCTTGCGATTTCGTTCGTTACAACACCAAGGCGAATCCGCCTACAAGCCCAAACACCATGAAGACGGCAGGCCAGAGCTCCAGCCTCCCTTCGCCAAGCCATGCCCACGGCCGAGCATGGATGCCGACACCTCCCTGGCTAGGTGTGCTCGTCGCTGTATACACGCCTGTTAGCCTGCTCGACATGTCGCCTCCTGAGCCACCCTTCATAGACGAGTCGCTGCCATCTGTGCTCTCGCCACCCTTGCTGCTGGGGTTCGACGGGAGGGGGCTGCCGGGCACACCTCCGGTGACAGTGCTGGAGGGTAGCGAGGGGCTGCCATCTTGCGAGACGTAGATACCGTTAGAGAAACTGCCCCTGCCGGCGAGGATTTCATCGATTTGGTCGTCAGTGCACGTGCTGTTGATGTTTCTGAGCCAGCAAGTCGGGGAGGCAGAGGTGGCGGATTCGGTAGGGGAGGAGGCCTGTTCGTAGTCGGCAGATGAGGGCCCTTCACTGCCATAGCTGGAGAGGTCGCTGACCTCGCCTGTCGCAAGGTCATTGCCAAAGATGATGCGCGTGAAGACCGTGAACGCCGTCTCGGGCTGGAAATAGGGCACAAAGTGACCAGCGTTGAAGATGCGGCTGAAGGATAAGTTTGCAAATTGTCGTACCTGTCCACCGATGTATGAGGAGTTGATGACGATGTCCGCATACCCCGCGTCTGGGAAGGAGGTAGAGTAGTCAGCACCAGGAGCGGTATTTGCTGGTAGCAGCGACGCGACGGCGAGGCTGATCGCTTCACCGCCGAACCAATTGCATATCCAGTCGGCATCACCATATATGAGTGCGACGCGGACACCGGAAGCGACGAGGTCGGCGAGATCTTGCAGTTGGCCTCCTCGGATGGTGTCGCCAGTGCTTATGAAGGCGCTCTGCACATAGCGGTTCGACTCTGTGTAGTTGACTCTGGCACCGATGGCGGCCTGTACCATGGCCGAGTTGAGGTACTCGACGTATGCCTGCGGTGGGTCTGGACTCGGTTGCAGCTGGCGGATGTCGTATGGATCATGGCCTGTATTGAGGTAGGGTCCCTGCATGTCCAAGGCGCATCGCAACTGAGCGCTTACGCAAAGCTCATTGGTGGCGTCGACATCTCCATCAGCTTCAGGGTCGGTCGAGCTCATGGCATCACGACACTGCCTGATCGAATCTGCGCATCCGCCGGCGTTTGAGAAGGCTGATATGGCGTTCAACTCTTCCGTCTGAGAGTATGCTTGGATGCCAAGGGTATTGTTGTAAGGAAAGGTGGCGTAATAGAAGTCCTGCACGAGGTCGTCTATGATGCCATTGATGATGCCCACGCTCTCAAGCTGGATCGAGAGCGATGAATTGGGAGGGAGCGAACCGTTGGCCCGTCGCTCATTCTGCTCGGTGAAGTACGCAGCAAACGCTGGGCCATACTTCCCACCGTACGACTCGGAAAACAGGTGCACGCCAGCAGGGTCGTCCGCACTATGGCCAGGTGTGGTGACGTTTGGCCGCTGAGCAGGATTGTACTGGGGGAATGTGGCCAGCCACGACTGCAAGAAGTGCCACGTCGATTGCGCCGCAATCTCGGTCGTGTTGGCTGTCGCAGTCCATGACGTGTTTTGATATGGGGCTTGCCCATCTGTCGACCCGAAGGTGCCTTTCCTCAGCAGCATGTCTGGTACGCCAGCGTCGTCTGCCTCATCGTCGTCCAGTACCAGTTGGTGAAGGAAATCGTATGTCTGATTGGTCGCCTCATCGTAGGAAAACCCAACCAGATTCGGCTGGTCGATGTAGAGGATGTTGCTGCTCCTGTCCCAGCCCCACAGCCTTGTCTGCGTCCCATAGGTCCCATCGCTCATCTGTATGACCTCGCACGGCCCGTTCTCCTCGAACATGCCAAGCATACTGCTCGAACCCGGCCCACCGTTCAGCCATATTGTCAGAGGCGCAGTCTCCGGTGTCTGTCGAGCCTCGACGAACCAGAAGAAGGTGTTTATGCTGTAGTTCTGCTGTATAGGCGCGAGTGTATAGGGAGGGATGTTGATGTAGCCGGTGTACTGTTTCTGGGTCGTGAAGGCCGTCGTGCAGGTGCCTGCGGGAGGCTGTTTGAAGGAGATGGTGACATCTGGATTGATGGGTGACTTGACAATGCTGTCGTACGTAGGAGGCGGCGGGTAGTGGCCAGCGACGAGAGCAGCAGCGGCGGTCAGAGCGAAAAGGAAGAGTTCCATCTGCGCTGAAGCTGTACACTGTACTATTAGTGATGCCGACTACTCCAGCACACTCTGCATGTACGCGAAACAGACCAGCAAGACAGGCAGACGGCGCGCAGACATTGTTCAATCCGTACAGAAGGAAAGGGTGGAGTAGCACTGCCTTGAGACAGGGCACACGAGAACGCACGCGCAATACGAGACCTTAGGGTGCAAGGAGTCACTCACCATTCAGCACGCCAGCCGCGAAGGTTCTACAGCGGCCACCCGCGAAACAGCAATCACAAACGGCAGAGCAGTAGGAGCCATCTAAAGAGGCAATTGATGGAAACAGGATCAAGAGAGCGACATGAAGACTAGCTAATTACAAGTGAACAAAAGCCCTTGTCAAGGACAGGCGGGAGGATGAGGCTGAGAGGAGGACGAGCAGAAGAAGAAGTCGCACAATGGCCTAGGGCACATTGCAACGCCAGCAGAGGCTCCAGGGTACGCAGCAGGGTTGGCGCATGAGATGACATGGTATGACATGGCACGAGACTGGCCCTGCCCTGTGGCCTCTTCTGTCTGTCCCTGGCCCTGTCCCTGTCCCTCTCTCCCTCGTTCTCCTCTTCTCCTCTTCTCCTCTTTTCCTGGGGGCCAAAGTCGAACAGACAAACGCGCACGCCTTTCCTCTAGCTCGACCTCTTCCCCACACTCGGGCCAATCAACCCCCTCGCGTTGGCTGCGTGCCGCATTCCTCATGCAAGGTACCAGGGCTGCATCGCGCCGCTGTTTCAATCGGTGATCGTTACTGCTGCTGTATATCAACGGCTGCATGGATCCAACTCCAGCATGTGCTCTGCCGTCCGGCCCTCATCTACGCGAGCGAGGCTGTGGTCGAAACCCATGCAATCGCCTCCATCCACGTACGGCCAGGACCGCAGGAGCCAATGTACTATCCATGGTTGGCCTTTGGGTCTCAACACGGCTTGAAGACAGTTTCATGTGGCACTACGCCGAGCTTGGGATTGCCTAGCCTCGTGCATTGTCTCCAGACCCTCGCGATGTGCACGTGTCTCTATCGTCTAGTCATATCACTCTTCAACGCTGCTGCTAAGAGAGGAAGAGCCTGTGTTGAGCCAGCGTTCTCAAGGAACCAACACCCGGGTACGGTGCAATACCCTATGATCAGACCCAGATGGGCTTCCTTCCATCGTTTCACAGTATAGACAATCACTGGTAGCCTCAATGCTTGAGTGCTGCCGACCAGAAGGCCGAACAATGGCTACCACTGGACAGATTCCTGCATGTGTTGTCGACTAGACACGCCTCAGGCTGCTTCAGACACTGGATGTGGCCTCAGGCAAGATGTCGCATTGTGGTGAGTTCCAGCAAGGGGCGGAAACCAACGCAATATCACACTTCGCTAAATTGCAGCGCAGTAGCGATATCTCATGAACCAGGCTGGGCCTACGTCTAAATGGAAAATAAATGGAAAGAGTATTTTTATGCACTGTCATCTATCATACAACATAGCGGGGGTGAAGCCAACCAACCGCACCAGCCGCGTACGTCCGAGCTTTGAATAATGCCAGCATCGCCAAGAGGCTCTGGTCAAGAACATTAACTATCCGCAGAAAAACACCCTATCGCTCATGCTGAACACACAATAACTTCAAATCTCTATCTGTCACTGGCATCCTCTCGGTGCATGTGTCATCGGCGGCTGCCCGCCATAGTACCCATGCGAATGCGCCGGCTGCTGTGGCGGCAATGGCGCGTTGAAGTATCTGCCGCTGTGTCGGCTGCTGCTCCGACTCGCCAACCTTCTCGAAGGCCTCCTCTGTCTACCATCCGGGTAGGCGAAGATGATGTACCAAGCGTGGACGACGCCTGGGATCCAACCTAGGAAGTCGAGGATGATATTGATGAGCAGGTGGCGGCTGCAGCCGACCTTGATCACGACCACAAGCGGTGGGAGGAATAGTGCGAGCACTGCCAGAAATATGTCGCTCTGCGAAATTGGTGAGTAGGCTGATGCAATCCTCAAGGTGGTTTCTCTGGAGCTGGTAATGAACTTACGAGTGAGCTCATTTTATCTCTGCTGGTGTATCTTTGTCCTTTCGTATGTGTTTCCGTTTCGCCTCTCGATGTTTAATCTCGTGAAGCTGTCCTTTCCCAATATCTGTGGAGATGATGGCGTCGGTCCAGTTTGTCATGATCTTCTCTGTACTGCATCTCCATTATCTCTGGCAATGGCGCAACCCTGTCTATATATACACAGATTCCATCCTTCACAACTTTCCACCAAGTCCCTGCCAAGCCGGATTGCCTTTTGACAGTAGACCAACGCCGAGTCAGCTGTCGCCGTATCTTGCGTGTCTCGCGTGTCTGCCTTGCCCGCTCAAGATGCTTGCCTCAAGGCCCTCAGGGCTTGGCCGCATATCGACGAGCCTGGCTTTTACGTCACTGCTTGTCGGCTGGGGCGGGCGTCATTCCGACCTCGTGTATGATGCCTGTCTTTGCAGCGCTTTGGTACCTCGAACCTATGTCGGCAAAGGAAAACGGTTGTAGGCGATGCGTATTGGAGAGGAAGGCGGTTGCGAAAGGATTTCTCTGCGCGAGCTGAAGCGTCTGCATTCTCTGGGTAGCTCCAAGGGCTGTTGCGCGTAGAGCGGGACGTCATCCCCCAAGAATGATGAAGCTGCTTGCGTTGCCTTGGGCCCAGTCGCAACAGGGTATCGTTAAGAGGCCGAGGCTGTAGCTGAGTAGTGATGATTTCCCATGCAGTTGCTACTGACGACATCTAGACTGTGCTGAAGGGTAACCGACGTGACTAAGTGGAGCGTCCAAATTTAATAACAGATGGTGTAAGATGGTCGTAATGAACAAGGAGGGATGGGAGCCGCAAGAAGTGTTCTGATCATTATAAGTGCTGAACATGGACATACTAATTGAAAGCAATGCGCAGCTCTCACATAATACTGGACATGCCGTAGTCGAAGTTTGAGAGGCAGTAAGGTACCTTTCATCCTAAGTACCAGTCTTCAAGCCTCATTTTACCAAAGTCGCAACTTACCAGGCAGTGATAGAGCTTTCATGCAAGATTGAAACACCTTTGACGACGATCGTTATTTAGGACGCAGTTTGGTGCAAGTTCTTGTATTGACTCCTCAATCTCTTGAATTCACGAGCGACCCAAATTCCCCAGTGGTCTTGTTCTTCCATACGTTCAAACATCCGAACCCATTACATTCATCCAGGTTGGTGTAGAACTTGGCTTCCATTCTCTTCAACATCTCACACTTCTCGTCCATCGTCCTTGCTAGGCTTACTTGAAACGCGCCATAAGGTACGAGATTGTGTTTTTCCTTTACAAAATACATGGGCGTCTCATATTCCGCGACCCAATAGTCACCTTCTGGGTTACTTGGTATTCCAGCACTCACCCATTGCCTTTCCATTTTCGTCGGCGCCGGATGCGATCCGTTTTGTACAGTCTGAATCGCTGGCTCCTGGTCGTCGGCAAAATCGGCTACGAAGCCATATCTGTCACGGCCATCGAACCATTTGGCACCAAGTAATAGGAGACGCTGGCAAAACCTAGCTTCCATGTCTTGATCTTGGTCACGACTAAGTTGAGGATCCAATGTGTCGAGCCCAAGAAAGTCGAAATCTAGAGCAGTTGCTCGATCGAGGGCGATGATGCCGCCACGCGACGGCCACGCCCATAGGGAGACACTCCTCTCAAGCCAGACGACTCTCCTTTTCACATCTGCGTAACGCAGGTGCGAGGGGCCTCGCTAGCCAACTCCCTCGCGCTTGTGATTACGGTTCGCAAGGTGCTCTGGGGTTCGCATGCTGCCCTCCTAAGCATACGTAGTCTTCACCTACAAAATTCCAGAGAGAATCCTAAATTGTCTTTTTGATCGCTGGATTGAATGACGCAAATGATAGCTGGAGGCACCGCGATATCGTGGGCAAAATTTGGTCCGGTTCAACGTGGAACTATCCGTCACCAAAGAATGTTGGTGGCTATACTATAACGCATAAGGTTCACTTGAGATTTGCGAAGTTGAAGGTGTCAGTAAAAGTGAAATGGGAAGGTTGCAACTGGACTCATAAGATTTCCCTGGTTTGGAGGACAAGTATGGATGAATGCAGGCGGCGACGTTGAATGTGGCTGAAAGCGCAAGCCGCGACACCTCGAGCTTCTCGTGTATGCGATATACACGCCGAACAAGCATGTGCAGTAGAAACATGAAGCGAGTAACTGCTTCAGAGTCTAGTGCGTCGATATCGACTTCTTTTGTTTCACCAAAAAAATGAGAACTTCATGATGGAAAGCTTCGCTGCATGAGAGAATGGAGTCAATCTGATTGAGTCGACAGCTAAGACGTTGACTTTACAATTGAGCAGCGCCCCTGTAAATTTCCCCTCCTTGCAAACTATCATCGAATGTGGCAATAAGCAGGAAAACGGACGATTGATCATCACCTTCCAACGGGCTTCCTTTCGAGATATGCTCCTTACAATTGCCACGTCTCCGACACCAAAGCACCAGCAAGAATGATGGTTTCGTCAAGAGCGTGGATTCAATGAGCTATTTGTGGGTGCAGGCAGCAATCCCCGATGTCAAACAGTCACTTGGTTAGCACATTGTACATATGACAAGCTTTGATGCTCTCTCTGCGACGCTTCTACCTATCGGCTGGTTGCTTCCCATCTTTGCACTTTCGCCCAGACTATGGCCAGACCGTTTGCGTCGAGTCTCGTCGCGGCGTTAGAGATCCCTCTCGTACTTCAGAGAGATTGTGAATTTGCTAAGATAGTCCTGTCTGCGCTGAGTGTGAATCTTCCATATCGAGTAACTATCGAGGCGAAAGATGTATCATTTCCACTTACAAATATGAGGTACAAGTTAAAGGTGAAATGTCGTAAGGCTAGCCGTGAGATAATCCGAAATCGTTTAACCACAGAATGGGTCTGTAATCAAGGCATAATTTGTTGATATTATCTCACTTCCGCTAACCTATCGTCAATCTGCGCACACGTCCTCCCCATCTAACAGTCATATCGTCACTATCATCATCAAGCAGAACTCGCGTGTAGTCTGAAACACTGTAACCCTCGAGCACGAAGAACAAGCATGCGCTTAATGTACCAAGGTATCGAAATATGTCTCTGCAATCTTGATGAAACCTGCTCACCTCCGTCGAATGGCAGCTCTGCGTCTACAACTTTTTCGATTGGCACTCCTTCAACTGCCGATTCTGCTATCCTCACTACTGCACTCATGAATTTACCTATACAGCGTAATTACCTGGACATGTTGAGACTGGCCGACTGCAACGAGTCGACTTTACAGTCGCATTTTGCGATTACATAGAGTTTGATTTAAAGCTGATTAAACCTCCCGATGAATGGTCATCTAGGCCAATAGGCTCAACTTAACGATTGCCGACAGCCACAGCATTAA
Organism: Polychaeton citri CBS 116435; assembly: GCA_010093785.1. Classification (NCBI taxonomy): domain Eukaryota; kingdom Fungi; phylum Ascomycota; class Dothideomycetes; order Capnodiales; family Capnodiaceae; genus Polychaeton; species Polychaeton citri. The sequence goes on from MU003800.1 coordinate 174,314, forward strand.
TTATCTTTATCCTGTCGAGTGGGTCGATGAGTGCGTCACCTCTATGCCAGCGGTTAATGTAACGCAGCAGGTCCTTGACCCTACGGCTCATCCTTGCGCGGGCCTCTCGTCGACCAACCAACATCATCACAAATCTTAACCCGTAGAGCATGAACACACCTACGATATAAGTGTGCAGACTCTATCACTTGATATAGGTAATAAAAGAGGTGCTGGGGGCTAATAGCCAGGCTGACTTTGTGAGGTACACCTTCATGAGAGGCCTTAAGAGGACCGCCGCCTTGCGACAAAGGTACAGCGACTGAGTCGAATTGGTTGTCGGAACATCTTAGTCTGACGACAATGGTGGCCAATTCCAAGAGTAAGCGGAGCTTGTCTCGCATAAGCATACGTTACGTAAAGATTACTCGTTGAGCTGATAATACCGTGCTACGCTAACAGTCAAAATTGACACTGGGTAGACCGAGTCCGTCTTCAATATCGATCTAGACGATGATGATTAGTTGAAGAGGTCAGAGCGAGACTGCAGGCAGAAAGTCGGTGGACTGCATTCTTATTATATACGATCTTGTACAAGCGGCATCTTCAATCGGATTGAGTCTCTTTCTAGATTGCTGGTGTAGACTACTATCTGTGTCTTGAACGACAATGCATGAATCTTCTCCAGCGTCAAGAAGCTGGCTGCCTTCCAGTGGTCCTGAAGGTCTATCTAAATCTTCTCTTCTCTTCTGTCACTATAAACGCGAGCTGCCACCTCTTGAGCGAATCCTTCGGTGCCCTCTCCCGTCCTGGCCGACATGTAGCGGAGGGTAGCGCCAATCGAGCTACTGAAGCCGTCACCTTCCAGCAGCGATAACTCCCATTCCGCCCTCGGCCAATCAATCTTGTTAGCAACGACCCAAAAGTAGTTGCATAGCTGGACATCAGGATTTGCACGCTGTTGTCCAAGGTATAGGTTGTTCCATAGCCAAGTCAGGTGCTCGAGAGAGTACCGATTTGTGCAGCTGTAGACTAGAACACAAGCATCGACTTGCTGAAATAGCTTTCGACCATGTTGGACTTCCGCATCCAATATTCTTTTATCCTCTGCCAAGCCCCAATCTGAGATGCGATTCTCAATGATGCGGTGTTTGTACCAATTTACTACGACAGGTTCCCCGTTCACAGAAGTTAAGCTCTGCATCGGTTCGTCGTCCTCCAGTGTTGGGTCGTAGCAGTGCACGTAGTCGGATCCAAAGGCACGCCCAGTTTGCTTGCACCTCGTTTCAGCCTGATGACCAGATAGTATGGCGTTGCTGTGGTCATGAAACTTACCCTGTCGACAATTGAATGCACTCCAGCTCCGCCACACCCGATGATTGCGACGTTCACTTTTGCACGGCTGACGCCGCTGCTGTTGACCTGCATGGCGGTAGGTGAAATCTTCGGGAAGTCTTGAGGTGCTGGCGGAGTGGACTTTGGACATCCAAGTCCATGAGATGAAACTAGATTACCTTCATCACGTACCAAGAGAACCGTACTCGTGTCTAAAGATTACACGTGCATGGCTTGATGAGGCACAGCACCTGCAGAAGGTTCTGCGTAGGATAGGGTGTAGCTTGAGCTTTCCTGCATCTTGCGAGACCCCACCTGGAAACACTATTTTGAGCAAAGCTTGACTAGTGAAATCGTTTTTGACAACATCTATTCCACGGAGGTCATATCGAGGGTATCGAGGTTTGTTAGCGATCTAGTATGGGTTTGAGAGTCGCACGTATCACAAAGCGTATGCGACGATATGGGCCGTGGACGTGATACCGTATTACTAGTTGACTACGCTAGGGTTATGCGTAACGTATGCTTCTAACCATGACTTTCTCGCATTCAACAACTCACCTCCAAACCTCGAGACAGCGTCACAATACTAGTGCTATTGGATATGTATTGAAGGTTCTGCTGATCAGTTCGACTTGAATTTTGACGTTCGTTTCGAAAGGTGCTTCAAGCTCACCTACCTGAGACTCTGACAACCATAGACTTGGATGAACTTGATCATCCCAGCATGTATAGAAGCTATTGAGTGATTCAGGGTACAATTTCAGTGCGAAAGAAGTGGTTATTCGAGAAATGGTTGTTGGAAAAACGAGGATACAGATGGGTATGTGTTCTCTCTATGTGTTGGCAATCCCCTTAGATATCTATTATGGTCAGAAAATCAATGTCTGAGATTTAACCAATCTCATATGCATGTAGAAGACTTGCTGACCAATATTCCTGTAGAAAAGTCCGACCATGGTCATTGGCCCTGCCATTGGCCCCACAATCAAATCTATGTAGACGAAGCCATGGAGGATTTCTTACCCGAAGAGCGGATTCCCGTCGTTCTTTCAATAACCTACTGTCCATTAGGACAACAGAATCTTCCTAATTCCATAAGGCAGTTTGTGTGAATGCAAGTATCGCAAAAGATACATGTGCACACTGAAATGACTTACAAGCTCTATAACTTGGTTTGCCATGGATGCGAAAGAGCAAATACGTAACAGCTCTGCTTCTTTGAGTGATGGTGAGTACACATACACGTCCTAACCTACTGATGCTGTCGGAAGACGACAGGATCAAAATTGGATTTGCCGTCTAGACATTTGTCGAGAATGAACATTGGTGAGCTTGCTTTGGACAAGTGATGAGGATAAAAGAAACTTCTGACAAACCAATCACATTGAACATGCTAAAAGTACTTGTGTCACAACATGGAGACCTTCGTGCCAAAGTACACTCACGTGTTGCCGATCTGCGCAGCTGAAGATTGCCAACGGTAAATCTTTTCGCAACGATTGACTCGGCCTGTTTTCCCCCTATAGAATAGCGACTTGACAATATTGCAGAAAACTCTCTTATTCCTCAGAAGTGGGGAGATCGTTCAAGTTATCTTCCATATCCTCGATCGACCCGTGAGCACCGAACTCTTGATCCGCACCGTCAGTTGATTCAATCTCAACGCTCCGCTTCAACTTCTTTGAAGATGGTATCGACCTTGGCACAACCAGCCTTTTACTGGCCCAGGTAGCCCTAGCACTCTCTCCCTTCTTCCTACCTTGTCTCTGCGTCTGTCCAGTAACCTTCCTCGTCGCCTCCAACTCTTCTCGAATATCCTTGTAGGTGATACCCCGATCCTCAGCTAACTTGTGCAGCTGATATCCAATTCTGTTCGAGACTTGCTGATTGCTTACCAGTTTCTGGCCCAGAATCACCCTCTTCGAAGAGGAAGACGCAGAAGGGGACGCTAAGGGAGAAGAATTCGAAGCAGTAATAGCCTCATTCGCCCAGTCTCTGATCTCGGAAATGAGATATCGACCTGCTAAACGGTAGAGGATCTGTGAATCGATCTTATCAAGACCGTCAGTACGTAATGCGTGGATGTCGTGGTCGATGGTGTCCTGAGACCGGCTAATGGCGAGAAGCGTGTTGGCAGCCTCGATGTCGGCATCAGTCAAGCTAGCCGTTGGGTCTGGTACATCTGGGCTTGAGGGAGGGTGAAATTCCTGCCTTGGCTCAACATTGGGCATAAAATTATCAGGGGCTGGCCTTGTCCCTGAGCTCGATGTTAGACTACCATGAGGGCTGTTGATTGGAGTGAACGACATGGAAGTCTTGTGAGAAGGATCCATGGCTGAATTTCAGGAGCGGCTGAGCTTCAGTTGATCCGAAAAAGTAAGAAGTTAGTAACTTGACGATCGATCGATTGGCCTGTGTATGAAGGATTGCGTTGTTGTGAGTATGTAGCTGGAGGATTGGCGGATCTAATGACCACAGCGGCTCTCTTATACCTAAGTTTCTATAGTATGTCGAAGGCAGCAGCCATCGCTGGCTGGAACAACCACGAACTTGCATTCACAATACAATAGTCTTGAATTTGAACATCCCCAGGCCGTGAATGTAGTCGGCGCTGACAATTCATTGTTGGCCATGTTTAATGACTAGTAATGATCTTGTGGTACGCTCTTTTCTTTGTTAGCTGGATTCTAAAGAACTTGCATACTCACACTTGACAAGTCGGCTGATTCTACTAACATGATGGATTGTCTGGCTCTGGGTCCCGCTGATAAGTCGAAGAGATCGTCAAGTTGCGGCACTGTCAAGACGATCAACTTCTAGTGTCAATTTTGGGGGAGCACTTGGTTAGAATCTTTAAATTTGTGTGCAGGCACACGGGATTGTGTTCGAGATGTATGCCCGCCAGGTTCTTGCCAACGTAATACACCCAACCAGAACGCAAAAGGGAGAATATCTAGATAAGACAGATGATGATTGAAGCAGTCACATAGGGTTTGGAGAGATGAGTGAGTTTGTATATTTTCCATACCACAAGATCTTTTACAGAGTTTCCCTACCGCCATCATCTACTGTTAACTGGGAGCTTTCTCGCCATCGAAGAAACCATAAGGTCTGGCTAAGGCTCCCATGACAACCAAAAAGGTGAAAATCAGTCCAACGAAGCCACCATTACTTACCTCTTCCTAGCTGAAAGCCTCACACTATCAAAGATTTGGTCAACCCTCTCCATTCGTGTGGATCTTACTTCTAGATCACGTAAGTATCCTTGTTGGTAGTCCTAGCCTTAAGAGACGCTTGCTTGGCGCTTCCAATTTGACAGCCGTAGGTACCATTGGCTTTTTTCGCTTCGTCGATCCCGTTCCTTACGCTGGCAGGAGTCCTTCCACTGGCCTTTGCCACATGCTCGACCGCCCTGCGGAGCCTATTCAACACATTTTTTGATGTCAATTCCCGACTGTTGTGCGCCTTCTGCCAGACGTTGGCGTTGTGCATGATCTCAGCGATAGTATAATGCTTGGCGAGGTCTACCATTCCAAGGGATGTAGTCCTGTCTAGACCACCAGACCGAACCGAACCTATAGATTTATGCACAACGGTATCATTACCGCCGGGAGATGGCGCCGAAGCAGGTATAGCTGGTCTGCTAGGAGTCGCCTCAACCGGTGATGCCGTCGACCTTGACGCGGACGACCGAACTGGACTGCCCGCTTGCTCTGCAGACTTCGATTCTGCCATTGGGGCATCTGGGAAGGTTCTGAAAATTCCAGCGGTAGGAGAACCAATCGCTTTAATGGGAGCCTGGAAAACAGCAAGTGCTCCAGATTGCTAATCAGTGGTCTCTGGTAGGGCAATCGCACTTACCTGCTTGAGGAAGTCGTCAAACGAGGGAAGCACTGGCTTCTGCACAGTGATGGGTGTTGCAGCTTGCGGCTTAGCATGGCTTGATGGCATGGACTCGGAAGAGAGAGGCACAACCTTCCTTGTTATCGGCTTCCGCGCAGGCTCTGAGATGCTAATGGCTTGGCCGTTGATGTAGCGGAAGAACGTTGGTTGACCGTCCATGATACAGTGATTCTAAATCAGAATCTGTACTCGTTCAGATGGCTCAGGAAATGTTGTGATGGGTGGATGGTAGATCGACTTTTATTGCAGTACTCGATGTGAAGGGTCTCTGTGTTAGAGAGACTAGTTCGCTTACTTAGTTATATAAACGGATAGTAATACTGATGAGGTGAGTGAATGGGAGCATCAGAAGTTATAATGAATCGGCAAATCACATTGTAGTGTGACGCAAACCTCAGCCAATGTACAGTCGGGTAAGAGTGTATTGTAGCCGCCAACGGCATTGTTGTGTCCCTTGTTGGTGCGCCAATGGCATTGTTGATATCACTAGTTTCCAGATAGAACGGTCGATGGTAAAGCCCATTGACGTAGTGATCTATCTGAAGGATGTCTGATTGAATCCTTAATTGTATTGTTCAAACTTGGTATACTTCCGGCATCTTAGCGGTTTGAGTGATATGTGTAAGTGGATTCGTGTAAGTAAGCGATTCATGTAGACTTATTGAGCGGCAATCGACGTGCAATCTGCTCGTCATGTGAGAAGTGCTGATAAACCCCAAAGTGCGGAGTGATGGACTTAAACATGTGGGTATGGAATGATATCCTTATTTGATGGTGGCCGGGGAGCGCATGACGAGCGTTGACGACCATGCCGAACATTTTCCCAGCTCCGAGGTTCTACCTCAAGAGCACTTTTAGCATGCCGAATTTGTGTGGCCTACGTTGTTTGTAGTAACATCTGTGAGAACGCCATGGCGATACTTAATTTCGAAATATATGAGTTAGGTGTTGTAGTTGATTGCTAAAGTTGATATATGCGACAGCTCTCCTGCGCAGTGCCCGAAGAGGCAAGTACTGAACCCTGAATTTCCCGAAGTTCGACGCTACTATAGGTGGGGAATTGCTTCATACCATCGCGTCTGGGTCTCCCCTTTGTCATCATCAAGATACCGTATCACGTATCTAACAACACCTGGGGTGTATTGAGAGATGTCGGAGGAAAGAGAACCTAGAAATCGCCGCGAAAGGCGAGCGGCGGCCAAAGAATCCGGAAAGCCGATGACTGCCTCGAAACACAGTCCTAAAATAAAGATGGAACAGCCAGACCGCTCAGGTCCAAAAACCAAGACCCTTCTGGACGTTTACGAAGAGAAGCGCGAACTACTTGATAAAGGCCAGCCATTTGACAGCAAGCACAACGATGGCGAGGTACGAGACGAATCAGGCAACATTCTCGACGCCGGTCTAGGACCAAGCGAACCACTGGGTCCCATCGAGCAGGCCATATTCTGGGCTGTGCTATTGTCCATGCTGCATTTCACGCTCGATGTTCTTGTCTACAACCAATACCGGCAGGAACTAGAATGGTGGTCCATCTGGTCAAGGACATTGACTGTGTTCCCAATCCTGTTCTTGCTCATTTGGCTCCTCAAAAGCGAGACTGCGAAGAAGTTCCATCTCGTGAAGGAAGTCGTCTGCTTAGCTGTCGCTACCATCGGCGGTTGCTATCTCATCCATATCACTAACCGTTACGGATACTATGCCGTCATGAAGCAAGCACCACCAGTCGGGACGGTTTGGGTGTGGAGTGTGATAGAGATGAGTCTCCCATACGCGCTTGCTAGCGTCACTGTCAACTTGACATTCTTGTTCTGGAAAGGTCACACGATCTTCTGAATTTGACCCACTGATTGGAATGGAATATTAGTCATCTAAGGATCTGCAGCCAACTAAAAAAGCAGATGTGGCGAAAAACTGCCATATATGAACAACTTACGTTCCATTGTTCCAATCCCTCCAACAACCTCGAGCACCGTGGTTCAATGAGCGGACTCGGATGTTGTGGCTCCTTTCTTAGCAGTCGACTGCCGCTAGACAAGCACATGCCAAGCATCTGCTTACGCGAAAGGCGACCTTCAGTTCACAAGGGCTGCACACCTAGTTAAAATGCATACATACGTACACACCTAGGTATCATCTGCTCTAGTGGACGGTTCGTCGCAAAGCCTTTGGATTGCTCAATACCCTTCCTTGTCGCGCTCAAGTGTATCAGGTACGTTGTGAGCTCACCTTCAATGACTGGGAAGGGACCAAATTACCACACTGCGGCATTGCACCACGTCATGGATCGATCACCTTTCTAGAGGCCTTCGCCGAGCTCTGCAACCAGATCTGGACAATGGTCTTTTGCATTACAGTTGGAATTGTGGTGCGCGAGTTTCAGCAGCAATATTGGAGGCTTCAATGGGTCCGGGCACATGGCAACATCCAAATCACATTCAAAATCACGCCGTTTGTACGTCATGGTAGATACTCACTACAACTCTTGTGATGCGCTTTACCCTGTCTAAACGGGGTATTTGTTAAGAAGTCTTCGCTCGCGTAGGAGATTGTCACACACTCGGAGAACCAGGAATCAGAGATACAATCATATACTCAAGGTCCGAATGACTAAATATGTGGCGGAACATTCCTATAGAAGCATACTTCCATTCAATGTGCGCAGGAAGTAGAGCTTCAGTATTGATCATCGATGATTTTAGGTGACGTCTACAAGGGTGATTTAACACTACCTTGTAAAACGCCATGCTGCTGTATTTAGTGGTGACATATTATACCCACAACTGTGTTGAGGATTCGATACTTGTGCGTAATATCCACTGATCACAGTATCGGGCGTCTTCCACAGCAGGTGACATAGAAGGGCGCATTGAAGTGCCGGCATAATAGCTCATTTCGTTAGCTGAGCTATGAGATTGAGTTGAGTGCCGTTTGAAAATCTTCAGCGCTTTAAATGCGGCATCTCTGGAGCATTTGTCAACTTTTGTGATGTTCATCCTGTAACAGGATACCAATTTGCGGTACCCCTAGTGACACTCCAGTGTTTTTCATGATAGCAACCGCGATTTAGAGAATGCTCAAGAGACTGCGTATACTTCCCGCACGCTCCAAGTACAGCCCTAGCTGGATTCGAGTGAGGTTGAACTTCGACACCTGTAGTTCCTCAGCACTTAGTCCAATTTCATCATAAGTAGTGTAGATTCGGATGGTGGATTATGAGTTCGGGTTGGCAGCGGATTGTGCGGTACGCTCAAGAGCAACCCCAATTGGACATAGCAGGGCGCAGACCATGATTTGTCCCTGATCGTGACCTTTCCATCGTCCTATGGGTGGATTCTGTCTCACGTCTTGGATGCATGTCGATCAAATCGGATCTGTCAAGAAGCCAATGCTACGTTCAACGCCCTTTCGAACTCGTCTCCTCTGCTTCCACCTGCACTTGCTCTGAACTAGCCTTCTTCTGCTCAGCGATTTTGTCGTCCAAGATGGCTATCTCCACATCGAGCTTCAGCATCTTCTCTTTCAGCATCTCAGCGTATTCTGCATTGCTCATGACCGTGACGGGACTCCACGACTTGCCGGCCATCCTCTTCCAAAAACCCTCCTTGTGCTGACTGTCGTCCCTCCTAGGAGCGTTGTGATACCAGTTGACGCCTACTTGCCCCAATGATCCAAATAGTCCAAACATCACGGCCGCTGGAACGACATTTGCTCGGCCACGAGTGACACCACCGATGATGCTGCCAGACAGTGAGCCCGAGATGGCGCTCGCCAACGTCAAGTCACGCCGCGTGACTTCGCGTACTGACCAGGCACTAAGGATGGTTGTCCGGAAGCCCCAGAAAGCTGCACCGAGGAGCCCAGTTTGGATTGCCGATGCAGAGGCATAGAGGAATGGTGTTTGCGCCTTCAGGATACCTGCCGTGCCACCAACCAAGAAGCCAGCGGCGCCTGCGTCACATGATGGTCAGCTCTGAAATCATTCGTGATAAGCATTTTGTCTTGGACCCATTGAGGGCTTTCTTGTTTGGAAGCATAGCAGCGCCACATTGACAGCTCCAGATTACTTCTGATGTACCAATTGGCTCCCCGATACCCAACGCAGATGCAGCTTTACCAGGAGAGGATTCATGCTTACCTGTGAATGCGCCTACTTTGAGTGAAGGCACGACTGTTTCCTCAAATGGGTCAGAGCCCTTGTTTGCCATGGTTGCACTGACCATCGATAACACATATCATCCAGCAAGCATCATCGTCATCAACTGAAGTGAAGACTGGTAGGAACAGCCTCTGATGGGTATGTCCTAAAAAGAGGATCCCCTATATAGAGCCAGCTGCGTCAAAGTTACCAGAACACAGTACAGCCCCGGCAAGAAGTTCCCAGAGTGGACCCTTCAGATCGCCAAGACCTGGACAAAATTAAACTTCTGCCGAAAAGACGTCGACGACTTTACGCCAGCCCACGCAGCGTACAACCCGTCACTAAATCCTATTTCGACTCCCACCAACAATTTCCACGGACGAGCGCGCAACTGGAGCGCTTGCAACACGATAGTCAAAGACAGGACATCCTTTAGGAGTCTGCAGCCCAGCGCCAACAAACACCGCAATCATGGGTAAGCCTGTTCACAGTCTGTCTGGCCACGGAGGCTGCAGACGCATAGACTGCGCCATATACGGTCTCTGGTGGATATCTGCGTGACCAGAGGCTAACCACTATCACAGCGCCAAAGAAGAAGCAGCAGGAGAAGATGTCCATTGGCGATTTCCTTGCGGATCAATGTACGTTCAACAAATAGTACCCCACAACTGCAGAGGGGCCAGTACTGACATGCCAAACCACAGCGCTTGGATCATGGGCAGACGAAATGGACTCGCAACCTATTCCCTCTGTTTCAGCATCTTTCGGATCTGGTAGAGACAGAGCAGGCCCTGGTGGCATGGGCGGCGAGCGCCGCGCCTTCACCGGTCCATCGACGTGGGAGCGCTCTTCAGGTGGTGTATCCGGCGGTGACATGGGCGGCCGAGGACCCAGCTACGGTATGGACATATCGCACTACATTATACTTCACCAAAATCTGGCCATGACTGACAGCTGGTTCCTTCCAGATCGCCCACGGTTCTCTGATCGCGAGGAGCTCCCGCTCCCGTCTAAGCCACCATATACTGCCCATATGGGCAACCTCGCTTTCGACGTGTCCCAGGACGACGTTACGAACTTCCTCACCGGCTGCGAGCCGACTAATGTTCGAATCGTTGAGGACAAGATTGATCGCAAGCCAAAGGGTTTTGGCTACGTCGAGTTCGCTACCCTCGATGGATTGAAGCAGGCTTTGACCATGAGCGGCATGGACCTGATGGGACGAGCAGTCAGACTCAGTATCGCCGAGCCACGTAAGTGTCGCAATTTTTCAGGGTTGGTTTGAGATAAGTCGGCTAACACAAGACAACAGCGAAAGACCGCCCAGAGCCGTCTCGTGACTTTTCAAACTGGGAGCGCCGTGGTCCTCTTCCAGATCTACCTCAATCCGGACGTCAACCTTCTTTCCGTGGAAACCGCAGTTTTGCCGACAATGGCTCGGATGCTGGCAGCGACCGTGGTGGATCCAAGCGTGGTGGGTACTTTGAAGCTGAGGGGAAATCGAGGGATTTTGGGAACTGGGAGCGCAAAGGCCCGCTCTCACCCGTGCCTGGCAACGCTCCAGGATCTAGCCGTGAAGGTGGGAGAGTACGAGATCCAGCAAGAGCAAGCATCGGAGAGAGACGACCAAGTCCAAATTGGGGCGATGCCCGCTCTACAGATCCTGGTGCGAAGCTGCCGAGACGCGACTCCGACCGACCAATCGTCGAGAGAGTGCCAACTGCCGCCGAATCAGACAACCAGTGGCGCTCCCGCATGCGCCCAGATCCTTCGCCAGCTGCCACACCCGATGTTTCAACCCCATCGTCGCCAGCAGCCAAGGAGGCACCTAAGGAGAGACCCAGGCTGAACCTAGCCAAGCGGACAGTGTCTAACATCCACGAGACTGAACCAGGCTCTGCAGGTGATGCCAAAGCATCGCCGTTTGGTGCAGCAAAGCCCATCGATACGGCCGCCCGTGAAAAACAAGTGGAGGAAAAGAGAGAACTGGCGATTCGTCAAAAGGCTGAAGCAGACGCCAAGGCGAAGGAAGAGAAGGCAGCAGCTGCCAAGACCCCTGTTGCCGAAGGTCAGGAGGCTGGCACACCCACTTCAGAGAAACCAGGTCCCAGAAGGGCAAGCAGGCAGCAGAACGGCAATGCAAAGGCCGGTCAGCCGAATGGCGACAAGGAAAAGGCAGACAAGGCAGAAAAGGCAAAGCCTAGCTTCAACATGCTGCACTCGACTGAGGGCGGCGAAGAGACAGGCGAGCAGGACGCGCCAGATGCATCTGCTAACGGCACAATCCTTGGCGACAAAGAGGTCAAGCCTCAGGAGGTCGTAAGGGAGGTAAGCAAAGACGGCGCTGCTTCTCAGAATGCTGAGCCAACAGCAAAGGCGCTGGACGAAGAAGGTTGGTCAACTGTCCCTACAGGAGGCAAGAACAAGAGAGCAAGCAGAGGTGGCAACCGCGCTCTGGCATCGTAGGAGGCTGCCGAGCGTAGGAGCCAGCAACCTCGCCAGACTGGCCGCTGCTGCCTTGATAATGAGTCGGCGGCTGCATCTCGCTGGGACGGTAGAAATATGAACAAGCATCCTCACGGAAAGGGTCAGGCCGGATGGGGCGATGAGGTTATAACGAACACGAGAATGCCGAGGCCATTGGCCGGAAGGAAAGGTTCTGGCAACACTTTGGCAAATAACGACAGTGCTGGGCCGCTACGGATGATGAAGCAAACCAAGGTGCAAGAGAACAAGGGGCTTGAACGGCCACATGAACAGCGCTGACCGGCGCATGACACGAGAAAAAGCAATGCAACGCTATCTGAAAGCTCTACTGCTGCAACAAATGACAACAAATTTATTTGAAGGCTGGCGAGCTCTTGTGATGAATCGTTACGTTCTATGGGCCGAACATGAGGCATCCAGGCCTTCAGGGTTTCTCCTTCTTTCCCTACTTTTGCAAAACGGAGTATAAGCGAGTGTATGCATAATTTCCCTTCTCCTGACAGACCGTCCGTGATCATCCCTGTCTCTGTGTGCTGCATCCCCTCAGTCTCTTGTTGTCTCACGCTGCATGACATGTCTAGCGCGAGTCATGAACTCACGTGAACCGCTCACGAGTGATGCCTGAGACCCCTGAGGCAGCAGCTTGCGCCCTTGGCAGATCTGGTGAGGGAAACTGGTTCAGCACAGACCACTGCCCCTCCACCGCCCTGCCCGCCATGGTGTGTTTTCCACCCAAACGCTTTTTATTTGGGCAGGTGGTTATCTTCTGCTCACTCCCGATTTAAACAACCTGCTGGGTCTGTGCAACACATATTATCCGACATACTCGACCCTACTATTTGTCGACTCTGAAACCAGTACTGCTACCGCTATCAATCCAGCGACCATGGCGGACAAAGAGAAGCAGGATGTCCCCCCCACCACCACCACCACCTCCGCCTCTACCACTGAGGAAAAGCCCAGTGTGACTGAAAAGGCTTCCGAGGCTGCGACAGCTGTCAAGGACAACGTCTTCAGCATGTTTGGTGGCGGGCCCAAGAAGGAAGAGAAGAAGGCAGAGGACGAGGAGAACGACCGTTCTGGTTCCGCCAAGGCCCAGAAGGAGAAGACCGCTGATGGCGGCGACGATGACGACAAGGCACCTGAGGAGGAAGCCGATGTCCATTTCGAGCCCATTGTCCGCCTGACCGAGACTGTTGAGACTAAGACTCATGAAGAGCTGGAGGAACAAACCTTCAAGATGCGTGCGAAACTCTTCAAGTTCGACAGGGAGTCGAGAGAATGGAAGGAGAGAGGCACCGGTGACGTTAGGCTACTGAAGCACAAGGAGAACCAGAAGACGAGATTGGTGATGAGGAGAGACAAGACCTTGAAGGTCTGCGCGAACCACTATGGTAGGTGATTTTGCGATTAGACTGTGTCGGTGAAGGCGGACAGAATTATACTGACGAGCCCACAGTTGTCCCAGATATGAAACTCTCACCAAACGTTGGGAGCGACCGTAGCTGGGTGTGGAACGCTGCTGCCGATGTCAGTGAGGGCGAGCCAGAGGCTCAAACTCTCGCTATTCGGTTTGCCAACTCTGAGAGTGAGTCTCTTCCCTATCCTGAGAGGACATTCAGAAGCAGAATGCTGATAAACAACAGATGCCAATCAATTCAAGGAGGCGTTCATCAAGGCTCAGCAAGAGAATGAAGCCCTATTCAAGAAGGAGGAGACCTCGTAATCGTTCATACAGCATGGACCTTTGACCGAGAAACACTTCGGTCGTTAACTCGCCGACAATACCCTTTTCAATACCTTTCTCTACCGCGATCTATCAACCCATGCTAGTGGTCTGACCAAGCAGAGATGTCCGCCCCACGGCTGCGCTCCATTCGCCTCACCAGGCCGCAGATCCAGTCTAGGCTGGAAACGTTTCCCAGCAGCATGTGGAAGTTTTCAAAGGCGTGCGAGCGTTGAAATACTCGTATCATCAATCCAAAAGCCCCTTGCTTCCCTATACACTCAATACAACACTACACCACTACCACTACCGTCATCATCATCATCATCATCATCATCATCATCACATGCACAGCGATTTAGCAGCATTAGGCATCGACGTGAAAGCGTCTTGTGCACCTCATCAGAGTAGATAGACAAACGAAATCAAAATCGAATTCAGCACTACTGTTTGTGCCAAGTATGATGAAACTGCTCGACAAAGGCCCTTGACACAGACACAGAACCATAGGTTTCTGTTGTATCATGCCATTGTAATAACCCTCCAATATGGGACTCAGTGGTGTGTACGGGATAGTTTGCTCTGACGAGACACAACATCCGCATTTATGCAATCAATACTGTATTCGATTGCTAGTACTTTTCATGTGTGCCTGGATAGGCAAGCACTGTACTGTTTTCGCCGGGGCCAATGTACCTCCAATAAATTTATGATATATCGCATCCAGCCACCCCACTTTCGCTTCACACTGGACGTCTATCCCTCTTTCACACGCACGTTTCGCGAGCCTTTCCACACGCGCGCGTCCGCACATCCTAGATATTTTGACTCTTCTTCCTCCCTGAACCCTTGCGCACCTTTCACCTCTCTCCACTAAACTAACGCGCATTCAATACCACCACATCCAACGCTCCAGCGTCCAGAAATCAAGCTAGGCTAGGAATCAAGACCCACTAACCGCTACAATGCCAGACGTATGTATTTGGAAACCCCCACGAGCTACCCACTCACATGAACAATGAGGATCACAAATGGAAGCCCTTCTAGACTGATGCTAACGGAACACGTCTTGATGGCAAATAGATCAAGCGCACCGTCAAGCTCGTCACGGAGCAACATGTCCTACCAGATGAGAAGCCAGAGATGGAAGGTTTCCCCATGCGCGAGTGGTCGATCAACGTCTTCCTAGTCAATGCCGAAGGCGATGATGTGCCTGCCAACTGCTTCGAGAAGGTTGAGTACAGGCTGCATGAGTCCTTCGGGAATAGAGCGACACAGGGTGAGTGGACACTGGTGACATGAATTTTATGTGCTTAGACAGCTCGAGGGAATGAGATGGAAGACGGAGAAGTGCCGGGAGGATATCAACAAGAGAGCGACGTCGTGCTGACAGGGCCACAGTCTTCAAGAAACCGTCGTTCGCAATCCGAGAGAAGGGTTGGGGTGAGTTTGACATGCAGATTGTCATGACTCCTGTTGGCGCGCCCAAGGGTGGCCAGACGACCGTATCGCACGATCTCAACTTCCAGCAAGAGATGTATGAGAGCACACACACGGTGGTGAGTTGTCATTGTCTTCGAAGCCGATGGCTCTCACGAGTGATGTTAACGTTCCCTGTAGAACTTCCGCAATCCGAAGTCGGAGCTGCTCGAGCGCCTTCGTGAGTCAGGTCCAGTGGGCGAAGTGAACGGCACTGCTGCCGCTCCCAAGAGCGAGAAAAAGCGCCAGAAGGCCAACCGCAATGTGGACATGGAGAAGCTAGCTGAAGCTCTGCCGCAGCTTGGGGAGGAGGATCTCCTGCAGGTCGTTCAGATGGTCCATGACAACAAGACCGAAGACACGTACACCAAGAACGACATCGATAGTAAGTCACCACTGTAACTGAGCCCTCAAGGTCTCTCAAGGTTACTGACGCTCTCACTAGATGGCGAGTTCCATGTCGATCTCTACACACTCCCAGACAATCTAATCAAGATGCTCTGGGACTTTACTACAGCACGAGTTGACGTGAACTCGCTTTGATGCATTAGATGCCAGACATTAACTCATGTCTAGACACTTCTTGCCATTCTGTGATTTAAATGGGAACAAACGGGAATATCAGAGTTTGCTTTTGCTCAAATCGAGTTGCACCATTGGGAGCGACGGCGCCTGGAGTTTTCAGTCCATGCTAAGGGCTTGCACTATCTGGGGAATGCACAAAGGAAGACAGCGCTCAACGCGCGGATGGGTTCCCTTTGGCCGACCTGCTGGAGCTAGGCTTTTGATTCTATGCATGGTTTGACTTGACGTCTCTCCTTTGTACTGGCTTCAAATATACACTCCAGAATGCCCAATGCGAATATTCAAAAGTCTCAAACCTAAGCTCCATGCCGTTGGTAGCATGCTAACAGATGCTTCCCAATGTCTCAAGGGTCAAGTTCCAAGACGACCACAAGCACCTGAGGAAGTTCAAAGGTCGACCCTGCAAGCGACATCCTGCCCTCCAAAAGGTAGTACACCGTCAAGGTCAACCCCATACCTACTAGAAATTGACCTAGCACCTCCTCCTCCATAGACGGGTGCGGCACAGTCGACCCCTTGATCCGATGCGTCCACCAGGAGCACCTCATCGTCTGCACCCAAGGCTCGGGCTCCACCTTTCCGCCCCTCACGCGTCTCTCAGCCACCAACCTATCAAATGCTCTCCGTCCACAGAATGTCATGAAAGTGGTAGACCAGGGGACCCGGATCGTGAGCTGCTGCGTCCAGTGAGGCCCCAGGCGGCGCAAGAAGCGCTCGGCCGCCTCTATGCCCTTGCGTTGGTCGTCGATGATGAAGGTCTTGGAGGCGTAGAAGGCCGGGAGGACCTCCTGCCGCAGCTCGCGACACGTCGCCGCCAATGCCGGCTGGAGAAGCTCTGGCGCCCTGACGTTGGGCTTGATCGGACGTCTATACGAATTGCTGGAACGGAAGAGGTGGTCGTAGATCTCAAGGCGAAGCTCTGTGGGCAGTTTCACGAGAGGGGAGGCTTCCATTGCTCGTTGAGCTTCTGCTTGAGACTGATGGGTGCTCCTCGTGCGACTTTCCGTTAGAATGACTGCGTGATTGGGAGTCTGACGCTGTTATGCTGCTATTATGTGATCCTACGAATAGCCTCAAATTGTCTTTGAAACGCCAATGAAAAGTGGTCGGTAGCATTAGAATTCTTTTGCACTTTAAATTGACCGTTCAAATGGCGATGTCTCAAATAAGATTATGGCCTATCGATCCAAGTAAGCATCCAGTGATGCATTCAGGTCTCATATCGGATTGTCCAGGTCCGTGTAGCTGAGGAGAGGATCAGGTATTGACTCAGCCTCATATTCGGCTATACATCCTTCGCCGGTGAAGCTTAATCAGTCAACAGATGTCGTGTGACGATTAGCTTTGTGCTGCATGCATTGACGAAAGATGCGAGACTCTGCATAAAAGTGATAGGTGTTGAACGACTTGAGGTTAGCCGGCGACTGCAGCAGAGGCCCCCTCACTTTGCAAATCCAACATAGCTAGGTTTCGTGGAGGTAGTTCTCAGGCTTCGACTAAAGATTTCTTTTGGCCTGAGCCAATTGATGCAATCTTTTGTGCCTGCCAAAATCCAGAGGGACGTGTCATCCCGATACACTTTGGATTCGATGGGTTGCGGGAGAGCATTACGAGTGCTCGGTAAATAGAAGTAATATATTGCAGTATTTTCTATACCTTCGCAGTATTCCTTATCGGATATGGTGTATCGGCTAGCATCGCCCGCTTTCAATTGGGAGCACCGGGCAGAGCCGGGTTCGACTCCCGGTATCCGAACTCTTCCTCAGAAAGCTTTCGTTTTGCCTTTTCCTCATAAGATGGTAATTCGATGTCTTGGATCGAATAACACCACTCGTCTAAATGACTTTTTATACAGTTTGACAATTTCGAATTACTCACCCATGTAGGCGAAGCCATGTAAAACAGACATTGCATTAAGCGAGCATCTTTTGTTTGACGCATGTAGTTTCTAAATTACCCCCAGCTGTACTACGGAGTGTACAACAACTTTCGACGCAGTGAAGATCATCGCAAAGGAAGCTAAGAAGCGCAATGCAACCTATGACACTTCCCAAGTGACAGATACATGAAGAGTGTTGTGCTCTGGAAGTTGTACATTACAAGATGAGATGGAAACAAGGCTCGCTCGATTGAAATTGTAGAATACTCTCGATTTTCCCTGTGTAAACCAGAGCGGTTCTAGCGTCCACAGCATACTTCGTTTCCGGCCGGCATTGACAGACTATGGGGGCGCGGGGGACGTTTGGTTTTGCCAAGCAACACCTCTCAAGGTTATTGTAGACGAGTTTATTGTAAGACGCATTACGATTCGTCTGCGACGTTCCCCGGTTTGGCCCTTGCCTGACCCAATCCAATCAATTCTAGCTACGTATCTTTGGTTCCACTCATTTCATCTTTCTCCTAGATTATTCGTTCGTTCATATGCAACAACACGTTTGCAGGATTGCTACCGTTCCGCTACATAGCTCATGGTTTTAGGGATTTGCTCGATCCTGAGCCTGCAATTCGTAAGGATCCCATACATGGAGTTATGCACAGTAAGGAACCTCTCTAGGAAACTGGTTTGAAGTTGGGAGACTTATCAGATAACTGTCTATTTCTCGGGTAATCGGACACGACATGTTCTCTCAATGATCTTAGTTGAGGTAAATTATTCTCCTCTCACCAGTCGCTCAGATGGTTGTGCTCACTAGCCTCGACATGCCAATTCGGCCGATCGTTTGTCATTGGTCCTGTTGTGTCGCCGACCATTCTTTCGACATACGCTAGATTGATTATCGGTCAGATTTCGACAGGTGGTCGAAGGTTTGAAGTAAGAACTGACTCATCTTACTTTTACTGGGGTAGACATAGTTTTACGGTGGCCCCGTTCTGCGTTCTTTGAGTCCATGTATTAGACTAGATTTTGTGACTCTCATTGCAGAAAGGTTGGCGTTAGAGCTACACATAAGCTTGCAGTGCATAGTCAGACTAAAAGTGGTATTTATATAAAGGTTTTAAAGGGTTAAAGAAACAGAAATAGAGCCAAAGAGGGCTTCGCTAAGGAGCGGCCTGAAACAGGGCTCTAATAACGTACTGTCTATATCTGGAAGGAGTTCCAGAACATAACGTGTCTTGTCTGGCAACCGTTCTCGAATGTTATGTCTCAGCGTTAAATAGCAGATTGACAGGAGACACTCCCCTTAAACAGTTGTCAGGCTACGTTATGGGAGCTCTGCGCAGACAACAACTTCCTCAATTCGCTTCTCCATCGTTTGCAATTCATTACGGTTTGCAAGCTACACTAAACCTGTCTGGAAATCATATTGAGATGCCGACAAGGGCACGAAAAATCCTCACCTAATCTGCTCCAGATTATGGTGGCTTAAATAACAGCTAGACTTCTGCTCTGAAACTTGGTTTCTAAATAGCTGTGAGAATTTGGGGCTGAGAGTGTGTCTAGAGACCGCCAGGCCATAGTGGACCACTCCCGGCTGGTTCGACGAGGTCTTTGAGGTAGAGGGTTTCCCCCCCCCCGCCGTGGTGGTGCACGATGCCAGCATTCTCAGTGAGATGATGGCTACCGATGAGAACATCAAACTGACTGATGCAAAACTTACCATCAGCGTTCGATTGAAATCGTTCGCTCAAGATTCGTTTCGCATAGCATCTTACGCCCACACAGCCGCCTCGACGAGCCGCTTTGTGATCAAGTCCTTCATCGAAGCTGGTCACAGGCGGGCGGCAGTAGCTGAGTACATGCGGCTCTAGGCCCTGTGCAAAACCTTTGCCCTAGAGTTCAATAGTTTTTCCAGAGTTGAACCTTCACTTGACTTTATCGTCAGTTCCCGCCTCCAACGTAAGCGGAAGACAGCTTCAGGAACTGAGGGCGGTTGCCTATTACTTGAACCTTACATGAAAGGGGAATATAGAAATTATAACAACAATGCCTTTTGAGTAAATAAAGACCTACTGGATGACTCTTCAACCAAATGGCGCAAGCCTTCTCAGATTTTACATTTGAGCGTTCATGGGGGCACTTGTTGGTCAATAATCTGTAGGGAGTAGGACACTTACTTACTGACCTGGCCATTCAGACGCGTGACCGCGAAAGATTCAAACTTATCAGCACGAATCTGCACGAGGAGAGATTCAAATTCTACTTCGCTTCACACAAATGCAATTCGTTCTGTCACTGGCTAAGTCTCCAAAGCAGCGCCCAGATGCTTGTCTCAGGCAACTTAGAGTTCAGGCAGCATTGGTCGACCATGGATCCCCACCGCGTGCTGCTCCAACAAGCTATGTCCCAGCATCATCCACTTAGCCAACGCTTGTAAGCTAGATAATTTCCCTGGCTACCTCTGGTGTGACGTGTGCTGGGTGCAGTTGCAATCGTCTACAACCTTGTGGATATGCGTTGGGCCTGGTCCAAACCACGAGTTCGAGGTCTCCAGATTCTTCCATGAGTCGCAGGGCGAACTCCCCATGCATAAATATCCTAACATCGCAAGAAGGAAGCATCAAAGTCTAGGGCTGCAGTGGTGGGTGGGAGTTTGTGCAGCAGCATTAAGTCCATTAGCAAACGTACTCCCATCTCTGGAGAGAGCTGGTGAGCCACGCTCATGGTTCTGCTGAACACATCGGCCTATAGTTGAATCGATGAATTAGACAAAGCTTAATTGTTGAACTCACTTCCTAGAGTGAGTATAGACTTACAAACTGCATATGTAGGAGACAGATAGTAGAATCTCTCGAGAGGCTGTTAAAGATGAGTGCACG
Organism: Polychaeton citri CBS 116435; assembly: GCA_010093785.1. Lineage (NCBI taxonomy): Eukaryota > Fungi > Ascomycota > Dothideomycetes > Capnodiales > Capnodiaceae > Polychaeton > Polychaeton citri. Next base: position 194,710 of record MU003800.1, read on the forward strand.
GTTACTACACGTATCACAGAGCTTTGTATATCGTCTGTGATCAGAATGCGAGGAACGTCAGTGTGTAATTGTAGCTGCATAAATTCTTGAACGATCGTCCGCGCTGTTTAATCTAAAGCCTGTTCGGGATTTCCACCCAGATTGAGATCGGGCTTGATAGGGTTAGTTTTCACTGAAGACCTTCGCTATGCCTCCATCAAGATCGAACCTCTTCGCAATAATGGCAATCATCTTTTTCCAACATGGGAGGGTAGCCTTCCTTAAACACGGCAGATGTAGACGCACTTGTATTAGAATAGCTTGATCTTCAGCAAGTCATTTACCCTCGATCTGCCTCACTGGATGCCTCATCTTAATTGTGCATGTCAAGGTAGATGATGTAGGATGATATAGCTGCTGACCTTGATATCGTTGCTCACCTTCGGCTGACAACCTAGCTCATCACCTAACGTCAATCTCATACATTCAGAGACTCTTGCGTCAGTTCTGCTGATAGATTGGAACGAAACCCTCATGGCCGCAGTGAAGGGTAGATAGCTGGCTTGTCGTTGAAGTGCGAACCTGCCGATATGGCGATAGACATGGCCGCTAATTTGAATGCCTCCTAATCGCTACGTTTGTCTCCCTTGCAACATGTCTGACATTTGATGGATTTGCTGAATCTCTAAATGTTAAAATCATGATTCACGCGCCTTCCCTGTGAACGACTTAGAGCCGTGTTGCGGCAAGATCTATGCGACAGCTTTAGTCTCTAGCATCGCAAGGCGCCAGATTTGCTGCAAGCTGCTCAATTCTGTCGACAAGCCACCCGGATTGTTTCCCTGGCGCATATTTGCCCAAGCGTGGTAGATGGAATTGCCAGCAGCGGCTTTCACTATCATAAGAGTACTGCACACAGTCTTTATTCGCCTCGCACCAGGATCGGCAAGTGTCAAAGTCGGCCGCTATGCCAGCCTCGTCACCGCTCTCATTATCCCACCCAAGTCGTGGGCTCTGAATGCGTGGTATGATGTAGTTTTGAAAGACGTCACTATGCCGCATCGATACTGATTGGCCCTATGCAAATTATCAGAGAACTGCACTTCTCTTAAGAGCGAAATCATACCTCTTCTGCTCTTGAAAGCCATTCCTGCTCGAAATTCCAGAAGTCCTCGACCATGGCTGGTGGCACATGGTGGTATGAGATTGTCGGGTTGCACCAGATCCGCTTATCTGATGGTGGCATGGGACGACCGTCATCAGCAATATACGGTACCATGCCTGGATGGTCGCCCTGGATGATAGGCCATGCGTCCGTCAGTGGTACACCAGCATCCGTGAAAGTCTTACCAAGAACACAATCACCAGCCCAGTGGCCGCCGGTGAAGTTTTCAAGCTTCTCTTGATTCGAATCGATATAGCTTGCCACAAGATGCATTGCAGGCTGAGACACAATGAAGCCGGAGCCGCCGTGTGCAAAGCCAATGCCGTCTATGTATACTGTGACGCCTGCATAGTAGGGAATCGTATGGTCCAGTGTAGCAAGATGTTCCAATAAAGTCGGCCAGATGATGTAAGAGTCGGCCTCGATGAAGACGTACCATTTCATTAAAGGGTACTCATAAAAAGTTCTACTGACCATGGGTAGAAATTTCCACTTGTCCAGTTTCCAACCAGGATTCTCTGCGTTGCCAGTCCATGATTCGGGTTTGTCTTCGTTATGCAGTTTATCTGATAGCTGGATCTGTCTACCATGATCGCGCAAGCGGCGATAGATCTCGAAATCCGGGTGAGTGTCCTTCAGATCTGGACTGACGGATTCCAGAGCGTCGATAACAGTGTGATTCTCTATTATCTCTGCACTATCAGAAAATATGAGCATGTTAGGATAACATTGCATGGTGGTGTTGAAGTGGACAGGCAATTTCGCATCTAGCTCGGTCGCGCCAGTTTTCAAGACCACCAGCGTCTCATTCGCTCCTGGCAAATCTTTACATAGCAAGTGATGCCTGGTTGTGAACGGCAAATCCACGTCTGGCCATCCAGCGCGCAAGTTGGCCGACGGTGCCCATAGTATATAGAGAGTCGGAATCACAAGAAGAGTGATGAAAGCAGGAATCCGCGCTCTTTTGCGAGGAGCATACATAGTTCGAGACGATGTCTGCTTAGCTGCAAAAATCATCTGGCAATCACTCCTCAAATGACGCGTAGAGACCAAGTCAGTGCCGGAATACCAGAGAGGCAAGGGAAAATGCCATTGAGAATTGCAAGACAAAGAGCAGAGCGTTGGCGTTATTATCCATCATGCGCAAGTGCAATATCCGGCATGTCCTCAATATCAAGCGATGGGCGGCAAAAACACCTGCGCAGGCATACCCATGCCTATGTAATGAATCGCACTGTAGGCGCGGTTGATTGCCGTGTTTCGGGTATGTTAGGAGACATGGTTGGAATTAAGCGGTGCTTGTGGGGTGCCGTGCCGTGTCTGGCCACTTTCGACGACTGGCTGCGAACCACTAAGCGCCTGTTGTCAAGGTTTCGAAAATGACACACCCGCGCTGGTCCTGCATTGGCCGGAGCACACGGCAACACGTCTATTCAGGTTGCTGAGGCTTCGAATATCGTGCTCCAACAGATATTGAAACGGCAGCAGTTTTGAAAAAGCCTGCCAATATGGAGACTCAGCAAGGCATATTCAGTGCGCCGGGTAGAAATCTCCCGGCATATGCACGTCCGTCACTGCTTGACAAGCAATCTAGTCTGCTTGCCAATGTAATGCGGAAACTAATGAGGCTGTCGATTGGGATTTTGGCATTAGTCTACATCAGTCTTGATCAGACGACTGATGCCTGAGCATGGGAGCCATGGGCATGACGAGCGCTTGAACCTAGACACGGCGCTTCAAGCCGCACGTTTAAAAGATACCTCAATCATAAGAGATAACATACCCCCAGAATCGTCTCTGCACCTACGGATACTGCAACTACCTGGCCACTGGTTACGATGCTACGGGGGTCCTGGCTATGCCTCGTTCTCTCGACACTGTTTATATGGGCACAAGGACGAACGACCATGCATACATACACGCCTTATCAAAGCCTACCCACAGAGCCATTACCGGCAGTCAACGATAGCGGTGAATTTCTTTGGCCAGTCACGACCTCGAGTCAGATTTTCTCTGCTGGGTCTGTCATGAACATCTCATGGATCACTACTCTTTCCCAAATCAATCTCTGGCTTATTCCTGACTTCGACTGGGACGAGCCATGCAGCTTGATATGTGAGTCATTGTACACTGCTCTTTCCATGGACATCGTGGACTGACAACGGAACAGCCAACTCTGCAGACTCATACTTCTTATGGAGCATCACCTGCAGCGATTCGTGTGTACGGAACTGCAGTGTGCCATGGCTTGTGCGTGTAACGAACGCGCAGGGCACGGGTCAGGACCAAAGGGACGGAGGCTTTGTCTCTGCGCAGTTCTGGATCGAGGATCCTGAGAGCAAGTCCATGACCACGAGTAGCAGCAGCAGCAGCAGCAGCAGCAGCAGGAGCAGCACAACCAGCACAACCAGCACAACCAGCACCATTAGCACAACCAGCAGCACAATCAGCCTAGCCGCCGTGGAAACTACTTCAAGCTCAATTACATCGACTGCAACACCGTCATCATACCTTTCACCTACAACACCAGCTGAGCAGAGCGGATATTCAACACCAAGCTCCGGGACGCAAGACCAGAGCAAGGCCGTTGGCACCGCCGTAGGATTGGGGTTAGGGCTCGCGCTAGTCGCATTAACTGGCGGATTCTGCTACCTCTGGCAACGATCACGGCGTAGACGCTTAGCCCTTCTTGCGGCATCAGAGGCACACCAAAAACAGCAACAGCATTCCATGCATTATGGCCGACCATATATGGCACAGCCTCCGCATAAGTTGTCGCTCACACATTATTCGCTAAGAGAGCTTCCTGCTCAACGTACATCTGAAATGTATCATGAGGCCCCAGGGCGGAATCAGGAACCACAAGAGCTGCCAGGTAAAACAACACCACAGGTAGGCAAAGCTGCAGCGTGGTCATGACTTAAAGTGACGTTTGGTCCATGTTCAACGATGTTCATAATTACTTCTATGTTCACTTAACTTCTTCAAGTGGTGTCTTGTGTGGATCGTTGGACGCCTTCTGTCAGGCCAACTTACAAAACTACATCGCAACCTCTCTCTTATATTTAAACCACAATATCAATCTTTGTAACCATGACCGGATTGACACCGGAAGAAGCACCTGTTGTTTGTTCGACTTTCAGACATGCGGCGATACTCGGGGCTAGATGTCATCACATACAGCATTTCATTACCGGGAGTAGCACAGCTGGATCGCGGCTGATTTTGCTCAATTTTCTCACCGCAAGATAGGCATGACTCCGTCTCTGATCATGTCAGATGGCACGATATCCATGCTTGAGTCAGGCACGTCGTTGTGCTGACTATCGCAGTGATGGCAGGAAACCCGACGCTTGACCGGAAGATCGTTATTCAAGGGTTGACCAACGCTCCCTGACGATTGACCCATATTGAGTTTCACGTCTTCCTCCTGTGAAGTTGTGGCAGTGGAGCTGAACCTCGAAGTGTTTGCTCGGGCGTTGCATCGAAGCGCATTGTTCAACTTCCAAGTCAAATCTTTTAGATCAGGATCTTCTCAGGCTCGCCAGGCTTCCTTTTCGGCCGCGGATCGCTCATGAAACCACCAGATTCCTCCTCATCGCCATCGTTCAGATCGAATCCGCTGTCGATGTTTCTGTTTGGCTCTTTATTGGTCGCCCAGACACCAGCAACAGCCAGTTCGAAGGGACCAGGCACACGATCCGTGCTCCCAATACCTATACTTCTGATCTTCTGCCTCATCATCTCTTTTTGCGGTTCAACGACCATACCGTAATTTGTCCTCACAAAAGCATGCAGAGGTATGATGACCGTCTCCCACTTTCCAGGCTCGAAACAAGGAAGTAGATGTTGGTGGATGTCTGTCGGCACGATCGACTCGGTTTGGATGTTGACGTAGTATTTTCTACCGTCTGACCTGACCCGCAGAGCGAGGTAAGAGTAAGGGTCGAGGTCAAATAGTAATTTCCCAAACAGACTCTGCCCTCTGTCTCTTGTCCTCCATGCCGCAAAACCCGATCGCATAACCTCTGGTTTCTTCGGAGGCAGTTCTGTGCTGATGCTCCCCTTGAATAGAAGGTGGTTCGGCTCCTGGCCATCACCTAAGACAGCGTCGATGTTTCCCCCCTGTTCTGTAGGTGGTATGTTGCCAGACTCAAACGTGAGTGAAGCTTTTGAGAATCCTCCTATGTCGCGGTCGCACATCAGTTTGCATCGGTCGACCACGTCGGGCGAAGTGAAGTTGATGATGGGCCGTGGGCGTGTCGGGCTATGTATTCCTTCCATCCGGATCGCTATGCCAGCTTGCCGCTTGAACTCCTCCATTGACCGTTTCCAGAAGCCTGGCATGCCGGCTGCCATTCGGCATGGCGTTGGCGCAAAAGCCATGCTGCCAGTACGCTGCTATCCCACTAAGTTTTGTTAGGTCTTGGGCGATAACTTAAGCAAATTGTATGTGGGCTTAGAGCTCCATGTGGTGAGAACCAAGAATTTGCCTCCTTGTAGCTATTATGCCAAACGTCGAGCTCAGGTGCAATACATATAGCTTGGTAGTGACGTTCAGGATACAAGGCCGGCAGAAGCTCGGCTGATTACTCCGCAAACCTTATCTCCGTCTGATCTCGGATTTTTGACAGGAGCTGGAAGAAAGTTGCAAGGAGAAGGGAGAAGGGATACCTTGATCCATATAATTCCTTCCAGCACCTCGTTTCAATCCTTTCTACAACTGTCTTATCAATGTCGCATTAATACGTATTTAGTCCTGTCGAAATAAACGCCAACCTGCCCTGCCCCCTTCGAATATCACAACATATTTGTACAGCAAGATCGATTACGCCTTCGTTCTTATATACCGGCAATTTGAATGACGCCCTACCAGTCCCATCATCACGGCGAATCGCCAGTGACAGCAACATCTCCGCCGCTACGGCAGGCATTCACACAGTCGCGCGAGCTCGGCGACATCGATCCGCAATCGATTGACGATGGCAGCAACCCCATGAGGTCTCTGAACCCTGCAGCATTGCAGGACAGCAAGACTAGCAGCAACAGAGCAGAAGATGTCAAGCAACAGAGACCATGGGCGCATTTCCTCGCGGGTGGTGTGGGTGGCATGAGCGCGGCCGTCCTAACTTCGCCACTCGACGTCCTCAAGACCCGTCTACAGAGCAATTACTACCAGGCGTACCTGGCCGACATGCGCACACTGAAGGGCAAACCACATCCATCACAATTGTCGCCACTGCGGGCGGGGTGGATGCACATCGTAGAGACTGGCACAATACTGCGTGAAATCCCGCGACAGGAGGGCGTACGAGGGCTGTTCCGTGGACTGGGACCCAATCTAGTTGGTGTGGTACCTGCGCGCGCGATCAACTTCTGGGCTTACGGCAATGGCAAGAAATTCATTAGCAAGCACTTTTTCGGTGGAGAAGACGGGTCGGCAGTACACCTCTTCGCGGCCGCCAGCGCAGGGATAATGACCGGCACAGCGACGAATCCGATCTGGCTAGTGAAGACAAGGTTACAACTGGACAAGCAACATGCCGGGCCAGATGGACAAGGGCGACAGTACAAGAATGCTGCAGACTGCGTCATCAAAACTGTAAGGCAGGAGGGAATACGGGGGCTGTACAGAGGGTTGTCCGCGTCATACCTGGGAGTCAGCGAGTCGACGCTACAGTGGGTGCTATACGAGCGAGCGAAGCGTGGATTGGCGGACCGACAGCGTGATCTGCTGTTATCAGGGAGACAGCCATCGTGGTGGGACCGGACGGTGGAAGCGACCGGCAAGCTCACGGCAGCTGGAGGCGCCAAATTCGTGGCTGCACTGATCACATACCCGCATGAGGTCGTCCGGACAAGATTAAGGCAAGCGCCAACCGATGCGTTGGGTAACGTCAAGTATCGCGGCCTCTGGAACTGCTTCACCACCGTTGCGAAAGAGGAAGGTGTAGCTGCACTGTACGGAGGTCTGGTGCCGCACATGCTGCGCGTCGTACCCAGCGCCGCCATAATGTTTGGTGTGTACGAGGGCGTCTTGAAGTTACTGGGTGAATCAAGCGGCGTGTGATCTGCTAGCGACAACGCAATGATTCGAAAAGCGGAGGAGTATGGGTATAGCGGTAATTCTGGAGAACAATCATTGCATTCTGCGATTGAGGGTTGCAAGGCGAGAACAAGGAAAGAGCCTTGTGTCTTCGCCTTGCGAGAATAACCATCATGAATACCATCCGATGCCACCTCTCAGCATCGGAGATAGTCATTGGCGCAAAGGACGCATCTGGAATTCAATGCGACTGCAGCAGAAAGGGGAGTCACGGGAAAATCAGATTCCACTCAAGCTCGCCAACCAGAGGTGTCCCCTTGGGTACCAAATGCCGGTCAGAGTGATCAACGACAGTCCAAGCCACATCTCCACCCTAAGTAGACAGTCTGACAAGACTGCATGTATAACACTACCAAAATCTTCGCAAAGAGATGGGATTACTTCTTCTCTCCATCCTCATGTACTTATACCATACCAGATTACACCGAAATGTAGCCACAATTCCAGGATAGCTGCAGACAGCAAAATCGAAAGATACGTTGAAACTTACCTCTTCTAGTGTTCTGTATAATCGTCAACGTTTCACTGTGTGAAGGGGATGTGTAGCGCTTGAACGCTTAATGCGATATGTAGCGAGATGCCCACTTCTATAGTCAACAGACATTGGCAAAAGTGTGGGATCAGTCGATGGTTTGCAGTCTTTTCACTGCTAGCAAGAGTACGTTGTACAGAAGTGCAAAGCGCATGAACAGCCCATGTTCTACATACAAAGAGTTCATACCCTACTCGTAGCAAGAGGCACGCCCCTTCGGATGCCACCTGCTAGGATGCCAGACATTGCCTCCCACCTCAAGCTAAGAAAGAAGCGCAACGATGCCTCAGACCATTTATTATTTCCAACGCCTGAGGTACACTTTGCTGGAATTGGCGTCCCTCCATCTCAACTCCCATTGCAATGCCGTGGCCCCGAGTCCCCCTCATCTAGCCTGTACCAAGTGATCATCTATGCGCCGCCAACGAGGATGTTGTTGACAGGGATATGTACTGCGCCAGAGTCGTCAGTATCAAATGTCACAAGCACTCTAGATGCGGTGTATCAGGTATAGGGATACTCACTCAGCTTGACGATATACCCAATGACGCCCATGATGAGAAACCCCATGCCGACTGCCTGTGAGATGCGGACGAATTCCTTCCTGTCGGCTACATGTCCACACATCTGTTAGCCAAACATTGTCATGCAGTTCCCTCACTGGCTCTTCCACATCCCGCTCACTGATTGTAAGGCGATAGGCAGGCCAGCAGGATGCTGAGGCTGCTACTCACGCTTGCTGCACCTGGCTAGGAAGCCTCTGCCGTCCTTGAGGAATTCCCTCGGCATCTCCATCAATTCCTTTGCCTGGTCCATCTTGTCTGTTCAAGTGTGATATGCGCTTCTCAATCGCAGGTCCTTCCCAATTCGAAGTGTCCTCGTGATTAAACGTTCGAGTGGTCTGGTCAAGATGCTGTGTCAATCGATGAATATGTAGCGAGGTGTGCGCGGTTGTGAGATTAAATGTGTTGCGACTTTCAAGTATGCAATCAAACAACAATTCGAGCCAAGTCACGGGGCGGCGGAAAGACGAGATGTAGACAGCTGGAAGGTCCCGAACCTTTCGCCTGGGCTAGAGGAGAGGGGCTTGGCAGGGTCGCAGAGGCAGAGACACCCGCATTTCTGCTGCAGCGAGCTCAGCCAGGAGGTCAGCCTTACGCACAGGATATATCACCTCCACCTAACGGGATACTGTTCACGTGCCATGTAGTATAGTATTGACGGCTGTCCAAGGTCGCACCGGGGTAGTCAAGCACGATGCATACTTCAGTTCTAACTGGTGGGTAACATCCTGAAGTCAGTCTGTCAAAGTGCATAACGGTGCGCAACGGAGGAGCTGGATCACGACATCACAGCATCATACATATGACAACATCAAATGAGAGTGAGACCGAACATATACGGTTTGAGGATTTTCTTCGTTTTTATGTCTGCCGCCCAGAGAACAACAGCATAGGATTCCTCAATGGGTATATCACCGGTCTTCCTCACCCTGTTAAAGTAAACGCAGGCAAAAAATGTTAGAACTTTTTACAATGCGTCCCAAGAGAGCTCCAGCCCGGGAAGTTGCACCATCTCTCCTGCATGCATTTCGCGCTTGACTCGAATCATTAAGCACGCCTAACGCCACCTTCCTTCATCACAGGGTTGTTCCAGAAGTTCCTTCCATCGGTCGGTGAAAGGGTCTTTGAGAGTATTGAAAAAAGACACGGTGTCCCCCCCATTTTGCCCCTGGGTCGTCGTGGGTCACATTCCTTCTTCGCAGAAAGAGCGCTTAACCTCTACTTCCTCCTGAAGCTGCAGCCCTCAGTCAATCTAGCCTTGCCACCGGTTGGCTGGCAGAGGACCTGCGAGCAGCCGGCGCAGACGACGACAGTTTGTGCGTGGCTAAAGACGGTTGTGATGGTGAAGCAACCTGGGCACTTGACGTCCATGAAGAAGGAGCGTGGGCCTGGGACGAGGGTCTGATTCGGCGATCAGCATGATGTTTGACGTAGGTGTGTATAGGGTGGATATATGTACCTTGAGCTTGTGCTTGCGAGCCTCGACCACAGGAGATGGGTTGAGAAGATCTACGGCGAGAACCTATACAGAATGACTCGTTAGCATCAGTGAAGCCAGTCTTGCTGCCCATTTTGATGCTTTCGATGGTGTTGCCGCCGCCTGCTGGCATACGTTCGCTGTCGTGTGCCTCGCATGTCCACCGCCACACCGTCTCTTCCTAGCTTGGCATCTACACGTACCATATTGTCGATGTACCGCTACGGATTTTGTTTCTGATTGAGATGTAGTTGAATTCGATTCCGACTCCCGGTCGTAGGATACTTGATGCACTCGAATTGAAATCGTTGCGTGGCGACGGTTCTAACAGAAGAGCAAAGAGAGGGAAGCGGAGGATTGACGACACGCAAAATTGAAAGTGCCCGCACCGTGGTGTAGAAAAGCACAGACCAGAAATTTCGAGATTCGCACTGAAGCCTACCGCAGCCTTGGTACCTTGATGCCTTGGTGCCTTGATGCCTTTGTGCCTTGACGCTCGGGCTCCTTGATGCTTTGATGCCATGGAGCCCTATAGCCTAAGGCAGCACATATTCACTGCCTGAACTGAGGTGCGAAATCTTGGCATTCATTGACGCCTGTGTGCATGCCTCAGGTGTCAGTCTGCATTCCTGGGACCACCCGCGACATGCTGCAACTGACACCTGGCTGCCTCTAACTATATACTTCTAGGGCCTGAAGGTGGACTGCGGTGAACGGATTGATGCGCATACTGTCCCAAACACTACATTCCCCTTGACTTTCCTTGTAAGTTTATTTCGCCGTTCTTCAGCTGCTCAGCATGGCGTACAATAAAAAGGACGAAGATGACGGCACTCTGGTCAAGGTGGACAGGACGAGTGTGTTCCAAGAAGGTGTGTATCTCTAATGCAAGACCAATCGCAACCGTCCCTTGTCTATCTAGATACTGATATTCTCCCACAGCACGGGTCTTCAATACATCGCCGGTTAGCCCCCGAAAATGTCGCATCCTCCTCACAAAGATCGCCCTTCTCCTGTTCACTGGAGAAAAGTTCCCCACCAACGAAGCAACATCTCTCTTCTTCGGTATCTCGAAGCTGTTCCAGAACAAGGATGCAAGTCTCAGGCAGATGGTGTACCTGGTGATCAAGGAGCTGAGCAAGGAAGCCGAGGATGTCATAATGGTCACCAGCAGCATTATGAAGGACACCGCAGTCGGCAGTGATGTTCTCTACAGAGCCAATGCAATCAGAGCGCTCTGCCGTATCATCGATGTAGGTCACTCTATTCTACACTGCATGTCTCAGAGGAGGAATGGGCCCGCACGATGGTCTATGGGAGCAGTCGTTTCTGCAAGAAAGTTACATACTGACTTGCAATCACCTCCAGGCTTCCACCGTGCAAGCTATCGAACGTAACCTCAAGACCGCAATTGTCGACAAGACTCCCTCAGTAGCTTCAGCTGCCCTTGTCTCATCTTACCACTTACTACCAATCGCTCGCGACATTGTACGTCGATGGCAGAGCGAGACACAGGAAGCAGCTTCCTCGTCAAAATCATCTGGCGGCTTCTCTCTGGGGTTCGGCGGATCTGCACATTCCGCGGTTCAGAGCACGAATTTCATCACACAGTATCATGCAATCGGCCTATTGTATCAGATGAGGAGTCATGATCGCATGGCGCTGGTGAAGATGGTCCAGCAGTACTCTGCAGCAGGTGTTGTCAAATCGCCCTCAGCACGGGTGTTGCTTGTACGGTTAGCAGCAAAATTGGCGGAGGACGACCCCTCGCTGCGACGGCCTATGATTAAGCTTCTGGATGATTGGCTCAGGGATAAGAGTGAAATGGTCAACTTCGAAGCGGCAAAGGCCATCTGCAACTTCCCAGACCTTACCGATGCCGAGGTTGGAAACGCCATCCACGTCCTGCAACTTTTCCTTACAAGCCCTCGAGCCGTGACCAAATTTGCTGCCATCAGAATCCTTCACCAGTTTGCATCTTTCAAACCAGACGCCGTCAGACAATGCAACCCGGACATCGAATCCCTGATATCGAACACCAACCGCAGCATAGCCACGTTCGCCATCACTACGTTGCTGAAGACTGGTAACGAGAGCAGTGTCGATCGCTTGATGAAGACCATCTCGTCTTTCATGTCAGAGATCACAGACGAGTTCAAGGTTACTATTGTGGAAGCGATCCGGACGCTGTGCCTGAAGTTCCCTAGCAAGCAAGCCGGCATGCTTGCTTTCCTCTCATCGACACTACGTGACGAGGGCGGCTACGAATTTAAGCGCAGTGTTGTTGAGGCCATCTTCGATCTCATCAAGTTCGTCCCTGACAGTAAGGAGGATGCTTTGGCTCATCTGTGCGAGTTCATCGAAGACTGTGAGTTCACTAAGCTGGCTGTCCGGGTGCTGCACCTTCTTGGAGTGGAGGGTCCGAGAACATCACAGCCGACCAAGTACATTCGCTACATCTACAACCGAGTCGTCCTAGAGAACGCTATCGTAAGAGCAGCTGCAGTCACTGCGCTCGCAAAGTTTGGGGTTGGGCAAAAGGACGCGGATGTCAAGAACTCTGTCGAGGTTCTGCTCAGGAGATGTCTGGATGACACAGATGATGAGGTGCGAGATCGTGCCGCCTTCAACTTACGATTAATGAAAGAAGAGGACGATGAAGTTGCTGGCAAGTTTATCAGGAACGGTAAGTACACGCTTCGACTGAGCTCAGACAAAATTCAGGGTTATCCCACCGCCTGTATAGATCGACTAACACAATAGACAGACTCCATGTTCTCGCTGCCCATCCTGGAAGATCAGCTTGCACATTATGTCAATGGATCTTCAGCAGAGGCATTCGCCACTGCCTTCGACTTCTCCAATGTACCCATTGTCACCCGCGAGCAATCACTTGCAGAAGACCGCACAAAGAAGCTGACAACGGCTACACCAACGCTTAAAGCGCCAGCTGTTGGTGGGCCGAAGAAGACGCCAGACTCTGCCTCCGGCATTGCAGATGCTGCCAAGGAGGCAGCTGCGGCCAGCCAGAGATACGCCAAGCAGCTCTCTGCTGTTCCTGAATTCGCTGACTACGGTGCTGTTCTCAAGTCCTCTCAAGTTGTGGAGCTGACCGAGAGCGAGACCGAATACGTTGTTTCGGCCGTCAAGCACATCTTCAAGGAACACCTTGTTCTACAGTTCGACATCAAGAACACTCTCTCAGACTATGCCCTTTCCGAAGTCAGCGTCATTTGCACTCCAACATCCGCAGACGAAGACGAGACCGCTCTCACAGAGGACTTTATCATCCCGTTGGAGATGTTGAAGACAGACGAACCGGGCACCTTCTACGCATCCTTCTCGCGCCAAGCAGGGACCTTTACCGCCGCAAGCTTCAGCAACGTCTTGAAGTTCACCCTCCGCGAGATTGACCCCACAACCAACGAGCCTGAAGAAGGCGGATACGAAGACGAGTACCAGGTCGAAGATCTCGAGCTCACAGGTTCAGACTACATCCTCCCAGCCTTCGCCGGCTCCTTCGACAACATCTGGACCAGCATTCAGGGCGACGAGGCAGAAGAGACCCTGCAGCTCTCTAATGTGAAGGGCATCTCTGACGCCGTCGAGCTCCTCGTCAAGGCCCTGGGTATGCAGCCCCTCGAGGGCACAGACGTCGCCCTCTCAACAAGCACGCACACGCTCAAGACTTTCGGACGCAGCATCGGTGCTGGTGGCAAGGTCGCCGCGACGGTCCGTATGGCCTACTCAGCCAAGAGTGGCGTCACAGTCAAGATCAGCTGTAGGAGTGAGGAGGAAGCGCTTGCCACGTTGGTGGTGGGCGGCGTCGCATAGATAATAGGGAGAGAAGCGAAATGACGGAATATGCATGCTCGGCGGTTCTCCAGACCGAGAGGCAGAAAAAGCAGGCAGGCTTTTTCGTTGACCCTATGACAGCATCTTTCACTTTGGTCTTTTGAACAGGCGAAAAGTAAGGAGTTTAAAATCTGCCTCTTACCGTGGGTCAGAGGTTGTGTATGTGTGTCCGTGGTTGGTCTGCGTGGCTTAGAGACGGCTGCGCCAGACTTGTGATTAGTACTTTACCGAGCGTCATGACATCTACATCACATTGAATTACATCATCTTGAAGAGTCGATCCTGACCGAGACCGTCCTACTCTTCCAACGTTACTACTTGATTGTTCCAGAGCATGATGTGATGTCCGGGCAGATATGCACCGATTTCAAGACACAAGTACTGTCGTGCAATGCCGAACTCAATAGTCCAAGTCCTCTACATCACAACAGCGTAGCTAGCAGACTAGAGGCCAAGTGACACGATTTTGGTAGCATCATGGAATACAATTATTCTAGAATCTGCTCTCTGAAATCGCTATCCGAGCAGTCGGATCGGAGTCTCATGGTCCACTGGCTCTTGTGATCGCGATATACATGCAGCGCAGGCTACTTCATCTCCTCCTTGAAGAACCAAGGCTCTCTGCCCCGATACTCTGCGCCAGGATACTGGCACGGCACCGGCAAGACGTCATCAAACACACTTATCGGTAGCGGCCGCGTGCTTCTCTTTCCGTGGGCACCCTCACCCTCATCACGAGTGTCATCTTCGCTCTGCGTCTCATCACCATCGTCCGCGCGGCTAGCATCCATCAGCTTCGAGCCTGACGCAGACTCATTCGAGTCTACAGTGTTTGCACCTCGCGCCGGTAATAACACGCCACACTCCCAGTTTTTGCCCCAGACCCTCCACTCCTTTTTCCCTTCGTCCCACTTCGGCGTCTCGCCCCAAGCAGCCTGGCTGATGTTCGCTGAGCCGATGTAGACCCATGCTACGTCCTTTCCCATCTTATCACCAGAACTGTCTTTGCTGTCTTTCACTTGACTTTTACCACGTGCGTAAAGTATCTTGGAATGGCTAAGCAGTCCCCTTCGAATAGACGTGTAGTCGCGGAAGACGTCACGAGGGAAAGGAGCAGCAGCCCAGGTCTTACGGTCGAGGCAGACGGTTCCCACGGCTCCAGCCGTAGAGGCGCGAACGGTCTCCTGTGTAGGGAAATATGTGTGGAGCTTGCTGCGGATGGCTCTACCCTCGTCTACTGCTGAGGAGCCTTTAGACTTGGGTCTGGAGGATGCAGGCTTCTTGTTGAAGAAGGTCGCTTTGTCTTTGGCTGCTTTAGCGTCCGCCTCGGCGAGGAGATCGCGGCCGCGTGAGCAGTCATGAATGCGTTGGAGGTATGTGTCGTTCAAGACGCCACAGCTCGAGGTGAGAAAATCGAGGTGCAGGTTCTCTTCGGTTTGGAGATTTAGGTGTCGGACTGCTCTGGACAGACCTGTCCAGCCTGTGCGTTCAACATCTTTCTTATAAGTCATTCCGCCGATTGTGTGTACAAAAGCCATGCCTGCAGTTGCAGTGAAGTCGAAGGTGTGCACGCCTTCGATAGCCTGTTGGTCTAATCCCTGACGTTTGAGAAAATAGACTAGTTCTTGGCCGAAGAAGGTCATGTCCTCAGTCCTAATACGAAACCCATCGGGAAGTCGTGGTAGGTCGATCAGGAAGACCATGTTCTCCATAACCCCAGTCTCGCCCCAATCGAAGTTCAACATGTTTGCCGTCGGCACCGCTATCCGCAATTTGTCTTTGTGAAAGAGCAGCATCAACTTCGAATGCATGGAGTACATGTTTGGGCTAGGCTGCATGAAGGGGAAGCAGAGCTGCAAGTATCCACGCATGTGCTCGGTCTCGGCCGTCATTTGCGACTTCATCTCCTGGTCTGCCGCCTGCATAATGAATATGCATTTCGTTCGACCCCCCCGTGGTGGAATCTGGAGCTTGGACAGTATCCATTCAGGATCCCACTGGTAAGCAGAGATGACAGCCGTACTGAGCGTGTTGGACTCCAAGACTTCCTCCAACTTGATGTCGTTCATAGTACGCGCATGACCAAAAGCCCAAGTTCTCTTTACGACACCGTCTGGATATATCAAAGTCCCGCGCTTCTCGGATGTTGAGGCATTCTTTGGAAGTGCAGGTAGCTCGGTCGAAGTCTTTTGAATTACTGTTTTGCGACTTGCCATATGTGAGCTCGCAGCATTTGCTACTGCAGGCTTCCTGGCAGCTTGTTCTTGTTTCACTGTTGTCGTGAAAGATCTCAACATCGCACCGCTCGGTAATGATACAGATGATTCTTCTACTTTGGCTGACTTGCGTGAGCCAAGTGCCGGTGGTGATATTGATCGTTCACGTTTGCGACCGGCAGCTGACCTTGCCATTCGCATCTCGTGAAGGGCCTTCAAATCGATTTTGTTTGATGAAGATGTCATCGCTTCAGACATAGGGTCTGCTGTGGTTGATTTTGCATTGTTGCCTTGATCTTGCAACGATAATGCTATTGCTCGTTTCAGATCTTCATCTTCTGAGTCTGACTCCATCTTCTGCACTTTACAAACGCAAGATCGATGATAAGTTGAGGTTCTTCTCCATTGCGAGCGAAGAACGGCGTTCAATGTTGTCGTATGTGGCAGTCTTAGGGTTGCCAGACTGGGTGGATGTTGCCTAATTCCCCCTTACGCAGTGGCAACTCGTGAACGTAACGAACTACACTTGATTGCGAAGTTCGGGTTATGAATGCATGTATAACTATAAGTGTCCCCTTTGTCGTGTTATTGTATTTTACTCATTACTATATTATACTGCAATGCATGACCATTGTTTACCCTCGTTACCATCGCATTCGACTTGATGTCACGACTTATGTCGTAGGACTGCTTCATAACCTCAGGTCGTCATAAGGGTTGGTCTAAGCTCCGCAACTTTTCAAAGGGAGAGAAGCAGCTTCACGGGGATCTCGTGACATTGACATCTCATACTATCACGGCACATCAACCACCATCACCAATTTGCATAACGCATCCAATTCCACAGTCGCAAATACATTAATAAACATATTCGATCAAAAGTCAAAATGGTCAAGCTCGAGGAAGTCCCAGACGAGGAGCTGTTTGCCAGCCAGACTGGTCCAGAGAAGGAGGAGGAGAGCGACTGGGACACAGACGATGGTATGCCAACTTAACTCTTCTCATCATCACGAGCAACTGTAAAAGAGCACCCCTGCTCTCCCGCCCGCTTGCGTAACAGCAGCAACACCATCATAATCATCATCCACCGGCATTGCTTCACCCAAACCAAATGCCCATCCACTGATCCATCCAAACCCAGAATCCGAAGTATCCAGCGTAGCCTCCGACGACGCGCTCGATGAGTCGCTGGCCGACCGCCTCGCCGCGCTCGCAGACATCATCCCACCCACTTACCGCAAGAGCATCGTCAGCGCCACGAGCAAGACATACAGCTACGCCACCTCGGCACTGTCGTTCAGCGGCAAGTCGCTGTGGGTAATCTCGACGTCGGCGCTGCTGCTGGGCGTACCATGGGCGCTGGCGTTCAGTGACGAGCAGCAGATCCAGGAGATGGAGCGCGAGTTCAGGATGCAGCAGGGCGCCAGCGAGCTGCTGGGCCAAGCGCCTGCGCCAGGGACCAAGCCTGCGTTGTAGAGAGAGAGCGAAAGAGAGAGAGGAGGTGTGTGAGTGCGTTGGTGGTTCTGCTTTTGAGAGGGCGCGGAAACGAGTCTCGCCTTGGATTAATGAGACCAGTGTGGCAATGCTGCTGTTTTCTCGAACACAATGAGGGATAGTTACAAGATGGGCAAAAAACGGTACACCGCCCAATACCATGTGTGATACAGATAGGGACGACTTCGACTTCGACCTCAACCTGATTTGGACTCGGTCTGGGGTTCAGTGTATACGAAGTGTATTATATTTCTCTTCTCCCGTTCAAACCCCCTACACTCCCGGGCAGCGTCGGATGGGATAGCCTTGGAGTGGATAACCAGAGTAAACAACTTCTGCAATGCAACAAAACACTCTTTTCAATATGATGTGAGAGCTTGAGAGGGGTAGATACAAATAGCGTATAGTGATGAGGAGATCTGTAGGGAAGTATTGCACAAGATTTCCAGCCTAGCAGTTCCTTGGCTAGATGGTCGGTTCGGAGGTGCTACATGCTCTTTGCGCACAACTGTAGGAAAGTCTACTTTCTATAGTACAATATATCTGTCTATGGAAAGACATTGACAGGATGAATTGAAGTCTAAGAGGGATCGCGATAGCAGTAGCAGTGACGTTAAGCAGGCCAGTGTTGCTTCAAGTCTCCCATGTATAGCACTACTTGCTGTCGAATGGGATGGTTTGGTGTCAAGAACCAATCACTGTCCGTGACGGGTTGCAGAGTGCCTGATCTAGAGCCTTATGCATCGAACCTGGTCCGCTTAATGAGGACGTCAGTACGTCCGAGGCATCTTCTTCAGCCGTCGAAGACGCCATGGTTGAGCTCGACACCCATACTGTAATGGAGTGGTCAGTACACATCCCAGGGGCAGAGTTTGTAAATGGACTAGATGGAGGAAAAACTCACTTCTCGGCCATCTTCTTCATGCTCTCCTCAATATCAGCATCCATGCCCTTACCCCTGCCCAGCATCTGCCTGACCTTCGACCAGTAAAACACTAGATCCGTGGTAAGAAGCACAGTCCTGAAGAGCAGGTGACGCATGTACTCCCTCCACCTCTCGGTGAAAGAGACTTCCTTCGACTCCGCCAGCGCGCGGCTCGCCCAGGTGCCAGTGATCTTGACGCGGTTGACAGGCGAGCCGAGGAACTGGTTGTTGCCCTGGACGATGCGCAGGTTGCGGCCGATGAAGATGAGCTCGCGGGGAAAGTGCTTCTCGTCGGCGAGGATGTCGCGGATACCCTTGCGCATCTTCTGCTGCATCTCGAACTGCTGCTGCCTGCGCTCCTTCTCGGACATGCTGCGCAGCTCGGCGAGCAGCTTGCCGTCGCCGCCCTCGTAGGGCCGCATCAGCGTGGCCGAGGCGAAGATGTCGGGCGCGTTGACGCCCCACTCGTCCTTGACCACCTTGGAGATGGTGGCGTTGTCGAAGGTCAGCAGCGAGCGCCACAGCAGCGCGTACTCGCGCCTGAACTTGGGCGGCATCGTGATGTACAGGCCGTGGTCGATCAGGACCAGCTCAGGCTGGCCTGAGGGTAGGCGCCGGATGAAGATGTTGCCAGGGTGTGGGTCGCAGTGCACGGTGCCCCAGAGGAACATCTGGGCTGAGAACAGGTCGACCATGGTCTGCATGACGGGCTTGTAGCTCAGGCCCAGGCCGCCGAAGTAGGAGCTGCCGTCCTTGCGGCGGGGGCCACGCCAGTCGTCGCGCTGCGGCTTCAGGTGGCCCTCGGCGTCTGGGGTGATGTTGTCTGGGATGGGAGGCAGAGTCTTGCCGCCTGCGCCTGGGGAGCCGCGGCCGTAGCCACCGTACCACGGGTTCTGGATGCCTTCCTTGTCCCACAGCCGGACGCCCTCGATCCACTCGGCGGTCATAACGCGCTTGCTGCTGATGTCGTGGTAGACTTTGGGCACGTAGACGCGGCCGCGCAGCCGCTTCTCGCCCAGCACGAGGTCGCGCATCTTCTCGCTGTTGCGCGCCTCGTTCTGGAAGTCCGTCTCCAGCATCAGCCTCTCGCTGATGTACGGCACGAGCGAGTACAGCGGCAGATCGAACCACCAGGTGTAGATCTTCGTCACCACCTTGAACGCCCATAGATCCCAACCGACCTGCCTGGCGATCTCCCTCTTCTGCACTTTGATCGCCACTTCCCTCCCATCTGCCAACCTCGCCCAGTGTACCTGCGCAACACTTGCGCTCGCCCTTGCCGTCTTCTCAATCACCGCGCCCTTGCCCAGCAACTCCTCTACCGTCTTCCCATCAAAGTCCTCCCTCACGACTCTCTCCACGTCCTCCCACGAGTTCTGCGGCGCATCGTCGAACATCCTAGCAAACATCTTCTGGAACTCTGGCGGCAGGATGGCAGACTGCATGGCAATCGCCTGGCCGATCTTCAGGTACAGCCCGCCATTCGTCCGCAACAGCTCGAACAACCTATGTGCGTTTCGTGAGTGCAGGTCGTTGATGCTGTCGCCGATCCAGGGATCAGGCCTGAAGTTGAGCTTGTAGTCGAGCGCAACGATCAGGCCGGTGGAGAACGTCCGTAGCGAGCGTGAGAGTGCAGCGTCGTAGGCATACTGATCGAGGGCGACGACTACGGCTGCGGCTATCGAGAGCCGGACAAGTCGTCGGAGCCATTTACGTGTACGGCGGTACTGCTTCGCCTGGGCAGGTTTACCTAGTGACTCGAGGGTTGGGGGCGTGAGGGGTTGGAACTGGGACTGCAGCCGTCGCTGTTGCGGTGATGTCGTCGCGCGGTGTGTGGTCTTGGATGTTATTGAGGAGTGTGGTCTCGGATAATTCAACTTAAGGATGGAAGAAGCAGTCGCACGAGTGCGAGAAGATAGATGTATCGATCTCAACTGCCGGCTTGGGAATTGGGAGCAGCACTGTCGGCACAGCCGTAGGCTGGAAGAGGGGATCATTGCAAGGGACAGCCCTACTTGGAAGACTTGCACTTTGCATCAAACGAATGACATGAAGAGGTTGGAATGGGTTCTGGAAAAAAGATAATGAAAGTCGACGCTTGGATGCAGTGTACACAGCACTGAGAACGGCGGGCGGCGCAAATGGAGCATGCTTAAAATCCGATGATCTCATGCATTTATCGATTAAAGTTAGAAGAAGATCGGCTTTCCGGAGGGATTATAATACGAGATTGCCGATGGATTTGCCTTGTGCCTGACTGTCCCTTGTTTTGCCTTTGAGTGTGTTCTGTAGGCACACAGACTCTAACGCACGTATTGGTGAGTAGCAGTCGCGTGTACATTCAAGGAAGGGTATCTTGAAAACAACGGTGAGACGTCGGTTTCCAGTTCATCAAAGCTTCATCTCAGAGTTCGTAACCCGATCTATATATGCACGACGTCCAAGATACTGCCCACTGCAATTCTCCATGAGAGGCCGCAAGGCGACGACTGCTCTTTAATCTCATCAACAGCAGCAACGGCTTTCCATGGTATCAGAGCCACGTAGTCGGCCAACTTTTAATCATTTTGCCTTTATTCCCGAGTCATGATGAAAACGCTGCAAATCCAATTGCAAGGCCCAGCTGCCAGCTCAAAGCTTCAGCTTAAAGCTGGTCCAAGAGGCCGTTGGCCTCAAGCAGCAGGACGATCTGGTGCACAGCCGTCCTGACATTGTCCTTGCTGACGTCGACGACGAGGTCGGCGTCCTTTGGCGCCTCGTATGGGTCGTCGACGCCAGTGAAGCCCTTGATCTTGCCGTCTCTTGCCGCCTTGTATATGCCGCGCTTGTCGGTCCTCTCGCAGTACTCGAGAGGGGTAGCAACGTGGATGAGGAAGAACGAGCCGCTCTTCTCGACGAGGTCGCGTGCCTGCTTCCTGCTGCCCTCGAAGGGAGCGATGGGTGCGGCGATGACGGCGGCGCCGGACTTGGTGAGCTCAGACGCGACCCAGCCGATGCGCTGGATGTTCTTGTTGCGGTCCTCCTTGGAGAAGCCGAGCTCGGACGAGAGCTCAGATCGAACGGTCTCGCCGAGCAGCAGGGTGACGGAACGGCCGCCCTGCTGGTTTAGCGTTACGTTCAGCGCGCGCGCGATGGCGTCCTTGCCGGAGTTGGTGTATCCAGTGAGGAAGACGGTAAAGCCCTGCTTGTTGCGAGGTGGGTGGGACTCACGCAGGACCTTGACGACCTCCGGGTAGGAGAACCACTCTGGGATGTCGCCGCCAGTCTTCAAGCGGCGGCGGAGCTCGGTGCCGGAGATGTCGAGCGTGCGGGTGCCGGATGGCACCTCGTCCTTGGGGTGGTACTCGTCAGAGTCAGGGCAGTAGGTCATCATCTGGAACGGCACGACCTCGATGCCGAGCTCGTCCCTGTACTTCTCGACGGCGTACTGCGCGTCGTACGGGCCGTAGATCTCCTCGCCCTTGCGGTTCTTGCCAGGACCGGCGTGGTCACGGCCGACGATGAAGTGGGTGGCACCGTGGTTCTTGCGGATGATGGCGTGCCAGATGGCCTCACGCGGGCCACCCATACGCATGGCCAGGGGCAGCAGACCCAGGACGGCCATGCCGTTAGGGTAGCGAGGGAGCAGTGCCTGGTACACACGCACGCGGGTGAAGTGGTCAATGTCACCTGGCTTGGTCAGGCCGACGACAGGGTGGATGAGGACGTTGGCCTGTCTCTGGCGGGCGGCGCGGACAGTGAGCTCACGGTGAGCACGGTGCATTGGGTTCCTGGTCTGGAAGGCCACGACCTTGGACCAGCCAAGCTTGTCGAAGTGCAGACGCAGCTCGGCGGGTGTGTAGCGCAGGCCGACGTAGTCGTAGTGCATCAGGCGGTCGATGGCCTCGATCTTGCCACCGACGTAGACGTCTCCAGCGGTGTTGAAGAGGTACTGGACCGCAGGGTGGTCAGGGTCGCCGCCGAAGACCTCCTTGGCCTCCTTCTTCTTGTCTGGCCTGTAGACATCGTCGACGGTCAAGATGCCCAGATTCCTATCGTCGCGAGAGTCGCGAAGTGTGAGGCGAGCGCCAGGCTTGATGCCTAGCTGCTTGACCTCGTCCTCGCCGAGATCGAGGTTGATTGGCATTGAGAAGAGGTTGCCGTCTGCGAGTCTGTTGTTCTCCACCACACTGCCGACCAATTTGTCAGCTCTTCGATGCTCGGTAACTTCTACATCTGCTAGGCGAATGCTCACCCGTTGTAGTCCTTCTCGTTCATGAAACCCTCTAGCGGTGAGAAGCCACCGCCGAGGATCAATTCCAAATCGCACAGCTGGCGTTCATTGAGGACGACGGCAGGGAGCTTCTCTGCCTCAGCAGACAGCTCACCGCGTCTGGGCGCATCACGGGCGATGAGGTCCTTGAGGACGCCGCCTGGAGGGTGTCAGTATTCTCTAGTCCCTCAGGCATTGTTGATCGTGAGACGTCAATCCATACCATGAGGAGGGTTGGCCATAATCTCAGATGTGTGTGAAGCCGGTCAAAAAACCGTCGCGAATGGAGGGGTATATGCCGTCACCGCTTGATATGCAATCCCAGGCAAACGACGTAGAAACGCGAACGCAAGTGAAGTAGGCGAAGAAGAAGAGGAAAGGTAACAAGGGAGGGAGACAGTCCAAGTCTATTAGAGAAAAAAAAGATTCCAAGAGCCTTTCAGCCTTATTACGCAAGTGGGAAACAGTGAATAGCCGCTCTTAACGAAAGCGTTTCAGCTGCTGAGGCGTCCCTCTAGAGGTTTAAGAAGGGGATCAACAGGAGAGCGACAGGACGCGCCCCTCCAATGACGGATACCAACACCGACACTCTACGACTACGACACACGGTTCGCGGTATACGCCATATACACGCGGATAGGACTGACGGGCGCTCGGTTTAGGGGGGGGAAAATTGTGTCGACAGCTGGTCTGGTTGCCCTCACGGAGATAGTCTATGCAGGGATCTGGTGCAGCGTATATGGTGTAGGTCAGTAATCTGCCGCGTTTGCGGTCGCCCCTCATACATTTCTCATCCGTGCAAAGCTACAGTACAGCACTCCCCGAGGTCCCCCAAGCTGCCCTCTTGGCAGGCCGAGTGCCAGCTTTCCCTTGCCGTGAACGGCAATTACTCGTCCATGTATCATGGCTGTGGCATACCTCAGCAGCTATATGGATTGCGTGATGCATTGGTCGTGGAAAGATTTTTCTTTGCCTCGCGCTATCTGCTGGCTGCCTTTGGTTAGCTGTTTGGGCGGATATCCCTCTCTATGTACAGTGTGTCATCCCATCATCACTGTATGCGCGTCATGGCCTAGGCTCACGTGGTCCATTGCCGTCTCCATACGTCAAACTCCAAACGCCTTTGACTCGCAAACTGTGTGCTGTCCCGTCTGCCCTGGACTTATCACTATTGCACAGGGGTTTCCAAGTTCGGCGTGTCACTAGTGTCCCCAATCGATGTTGTCGATGTCGATGGATGTTTGTTACTACTGTACGTCCATGCGATGTCGTGCTTGCGACTTCCGCACTATCATCGGACGAGACGTGCGACATCCTTAGCCTGTCGGCTGTCGGTTCCACACTCGATTTCCTCCACGCTAACGCCAAATGCCCTCGAATATTAATTGCTGTGCAAGAGAATTATCTGCCCTCATCTGATAATTACTCGTCGGATGGCGACGAGACGAGTCCTGGGATTTGCAATGTTGCTTCCTCGTCTTGTGGTTTCCTGTGTAGTCTGAAGGCGCCCTCCCGGCTGTGACGACGCAGGAATTTTGCTCGTCTTGGTATCTACCGCAAGGACGACGCCGAGCTGACAAGTTGGTTCTGTTGCCGCTGGACCACTCCACGAAGAGGAACGGTGTTGGACAATCCATCGATATGTGTTCCCCAATCGCACAAGGTCATTCCCGATCGTCAATACACAACTCTGCACGTGGGAAGTTGCCACGGCACCAGCATGCTGTTGTTGCCGGTCGACATGTCTTCGAGCCATGCCAGTGACATGGCCCTGATCTAGGACAGAAAACTGGCGCTCCAATGCACTCAGGCCTGTCTCTCATCACGCCAACAGGTGCCCTTCACAACAACCCACGCCGCTCCATCACGAGACCTTCTGCCTCAGAGCCTGCTCCGTTCCAAAGTCGGGGAAACTGACGTACCTCCCATCAGCCTGGCGCTTGCAGTCTTCCCAGCTACGCCTTCTCTCTCCACACTGTGGTCTCTCACTCTCGCCTTCCCTCTCCCAGTCCCTTCTGGCCTCCGGTGGACTATGCATGCTTGCTGTGGGACATGTCCGTCCGGGTGAGCTCGGTCTTGAAGCAACCTTGGCCAGGATGGTCTTGGCCTTTGTAGACGATGAAGTTGATAGAGGGGTGAGTCTCGTGCTTGGTGACACTGATGATACAGATAGTGAAGGCGATGGTTTGGCAGTGTAGGAGTGGTGGCGGTCCACTGAGGGAGGCGTAATGGTCGAGGGTGTTATTGGTGACCGCTTGGTCTTGCTGGTGGTGCTGGAGATGGTTGCTGTCGAGGCCATGTCGACGAGTGTGACTATGGAAGTATATGTGACGGTTGTTTGTCGTGTGCGAAATCTGCCCTCCAAAAATCTGGTGATGGCACTCTAAAGTTCCCGACTGTCTAGAGAGGACCTAGAGAGACCGGTATTGATATGCCTCGAGGTGTGCAGATGTCAATTGGCAGGCACCTACGTAATAGTGCTCGTTGAAGAGTTCTACGGTTGAGATGTATCTCGGGCGACGATCACGAAAAAGCAGACGAAAAGACGCTCAAGTCCGCAAGGTCAAGTCAGGCAGGGAGCAACAAGAGCCACAGCAATAGAGCAGGAAGCAAACTAGTAGATATACGTAGCTGGAACTCCCAAGTATACCGACCCCTCTACTCCAGCGAACAGCCGTGGACTGCGGTACGGTAGACCCAAGGGAAGTAACCTTCTGATGGCTGCCTTCGTAATCGATCTAGCGGATACAGCTTAAAACCTACCTACATCTGCCACCCAGGCATAAAGTACTGTATACTGTATAGTATACAGCTTAACCGGCCGGGGGGTGGTGGGCAAGCCCTTTCTTCCCCTCTGCGATCCTTCCTCGGTGGGTGATGCTGCATCCGCCTCCACGTATTATCGTGCCGAGAAGGGCGACATGCACACCCACAGGCAAAAGACCGCACATACACACCTGCGTCTCCCTTATCACAGCCCCATCAGCGCCAGACACCGTCCCCCGTTAGAACGCGAACGCATCGTCCAGAACCAACCGTAGGCAACGAATCGGAACGGCGGCACCCGCTGCCCAGGTGTTGTCCGTTGGGCATGCAGGCAGAAGGACACCAGCCCCCAGCAGAGCAAGCAGCGTACGCAGGCGTGAGCTGTCAAAAGGAGCCACACATGCGCTGCACGCCGTAAGTTCTGGCCCACCCTGGCTCTGATGGCGCAGCGCTTCCTCTCCATCTCCCTCTCCCTCTCCCTCTTGCTTGCTATGGTGCGGGACAAAGCAGTGCCCTACGTGGCTAGGTCAGCGCAGACCGGCATATACACACATACACTCGCAATACAGCGCAGCCGGTGATAGGCGTGGGCGCGAGTAACTAGGGGGGCGAAAGGGGCCCAGAGGGCATGGCGTCGTCTGTCGCGTGGCCGACCCTGGCTTTCAACATACATGCTTGGAAGTGGTAAGCCTGCCTATCTATCTACCTAACCCACCTCACTACTCGCGCACCGATGTGGCCGAGATGCACGCCCGAAGAGGAATACATGAGCATTACTTCCCCCCTTCCCACCCTCCATCTGACTCTCGCTTGATGCTGCTTGTCCGTTGGGGTAAGAAGCAAGCAGTAGTGCCGCAAGGCAGTAACAGTAGCGAGCAGGGGAGGGACATGTGCCCGAGAGAGCGCGCCTGGTCTTGCGTTTCGCCCTTGAGTGAATAACGAGCTCTGCTTTCTCCCCTCCCTCACGCTTGTACCTGATGATCACGTTCATCCTTCTTCCGAGGCGCTATGGCTGTAGAAGCGCACAGTAGCAGGCCCAGCAGCTGGGCTGTGGACATTCTAGCGTGGGGCGTCCTTGGGTTTCCGCGGCCCTTTCACTGCCGACTGCAGACTGCCGCTACTGCCACTGATACAAGACGGCGTGCTCTGTGCTATAACACGTTGCATCTGGGACGACGAAGGGGCAGGCCGTGCATAATCGCCATTGAAGCGTGTGTGTATGTAGACGTGGACTACTGTACATCTCTCCTCCGGGCGAGGGCAGGACTGCGCAAGCCGACTGACTACTGTATCGCCTACATTGCCATCCCCAACCGATATGGGATGTACTGTCGCGAGCCCTCGGTATCAGTGCGGTAACGGTTACGTGTGGATCCTGTCTCCGCATGGGGGAGGAGAGACCCTGGGACAGCTGTTGTACATACATACATACAGTCACGATGTGCTGTGGACCGCTTGGGAACGGGGAGGGAGAGGGAGAGGGAGAGGGAGAGCCCAACCCGTCGTCATTGCATGTGAACCTCTGGGGATGCGTGGATGGTTGCTTCTGTTACGAGAGGCAGTTGGGGTGACTCAGACTGGTGGGAGTGCGTGCAAGCAGCAGAGCAGCACGGCCAGACGTGTGCATGTCAAGCTCGCAACGCAGGCGTCCGATACGTATACGTGATGGAGAGGCAACTGATACGTTAGGCTTGGTGTGTGCGTGGTGAGAGGAGGTTAGTCGGGTAAAGACGGCGGCTGGAGAAAGGCGTGAAGATGGATGGGTTTGGCTATCTGGGGCGCTGATGCCGGCATCTTCGGAACGAAGGACGACGGCGTCTAGGTGAGTGAAGTGTTGTTCATGACTTTGACCGCTGGTCACGTTGATGAACTGGATTTCCCATTGGCATGTGGCGGTCAAAGATGGTGGATTCCTTCTCGTCGTGGAAAGTGGGTATGGTCTGGAGTGGCTCGTGCGCACTATACCGCTTCGACTTGGGTTATGGCCTCGACCCGAGATTGCCGGTTGACCTTGTCTCGGTCCTTGACCATGTTGGTTTGCATACCCTCACTGCTGACCTTGACCTTTGGAGGGATTCCTTTCACGCTGTGTCTAGCGCCAATGGCGTGGTTTCTCCTTATGTCTGACAAGGCCTCCTGGATTTGTCTGCATCTCTTGCATATTCTTACAACAACGCAGAGGTATAGTGTGCTATGCTCCCAAAACCCATGACTTCGCAGTCAGTCCTCTAAAGCTCTTGTATCATTGACGGTCTCCTCGATGCGCCTCTGTAAAGCAAATCGATGGAACAGCTCGTCATTTGCTTTCCTCCTTTGCAGCTTCCTTGTTCCACACACGATCCTTACTTTTCTGCCTCGCAACCTCTCCGCTCCTCATCAGCTGCTGTATAGTACGTTGGTCCGTAAGTGCATGGGTCAGTAGAGCCTTGTCATGCTTGATCTGTTCAGCTCTCGCTGCCTCATCTTGTTCGGGCATGTTGTTCATGTTGTTGGGCGAGTTGTCAATTGGTCAGATGGACGAGGAACTGTACTGCTGCTCTGATCGACAAGGACCTAAGGGATATAGATAGAGCTGTGTTCAAGTCTATAGCGCAACCTCCGTACTCTGCGGGAACTGTGAACATGGCGCATTCACTGCGGCCGCACGCCAGTGCTGCCTAGTCCGGTGAGCCTTACAGGCAAAGTCCCCCATGCACTGCGGCTTAAGTTTCATGAGTATCACGATGTGATCATAGTTGTTTCATGTCAAGACTAGGCTCTACAGGCCTTTCAATTGCGGATTGGTGGGAGGAAGCATCGGTAGCTATATTGCCGAGGCCCATACACCGCGCAACCACAATAGACCTAAGCAAAGCAACACTAGTGGTGCTCGGGTTGTTGACGACAGCATATCTCCAGGTAGGTATGACGGGCTATTCTAAAACCACATGTCCAATTCTTTGGAATGTACAGAGTTTGCTTCACATCACATAGGTACGCATTTGATGAGCATGAGGTCGATGCAGCTGTGCCCTATTCTCTAGAATCTCAAGTGTCTCCAGCAACATGTCAGTCTTCGAGACAAAGATTAGATCGCCCAAAAGTATACAAATGATTCAGTGAAGATATATAAGACATTTGTCTGGCTTTTTAACACTACGCGATGCTCCTAGAAGAGAGGTGTTTCTGGTGACAAGACGGTTAGTCCGGTTCTAATGCGCGAATCATCACACTTCGCATCCTAAGAAGCTTCCATATATCGTCTTTCGAGTATCATGATGGTTGTGCAACTACGGTGACGCAGCTTCCTACCGTGCTATTGTAGTCGGTTGCCAGACCTTCAGGATGCAATTTCCTTCATCTTGAAGTATCATTTAGGGACCTCCGTACAGCTCAGGAACTGAACAGAACCAGGGTGATGCTCCATCATAGAAACAGCACGCAAGGCTAGAGTCATGTTTCGAGGCTAGTAGACTCACTTGATTGAGATCGCTCAAGGTCGAGAATGAAGAATGAGCGAAACCATCACATTGTCGTCTATACACTCCTCGCCATGCTGAAACTTTACCCACCCAGCGCCACCACTTACGGCAAGACGCAGCTGCGATGGGGTCCTGACGATTAGTAAGATGAGGCTGTGTATCCTGCGGAGGTGCCACAACTACCCTGCCTCGGGATGCCCCATCTAGGATGTTTCAGTGGAATCACGAAGGGGAGTTTCTTGGTTAGAGCATGAACAGCATTCTCAGTGACGATCCCTGGTAGAGATCTCAATAGGCCAGAGCGCTGCCTTGTGAATCAACCCCTTATATACCAAGAAACTACCGTTTTCACGCACTGTTCAATGGACTTCATTTTCGGAACATGTCGGAACATGAATACGGCTGGCGCCTTCAGTCGACATGGTCAAGGGATCATTGCGACATTTGTGGCTGTGGGGGACCCTCTTTGCTATGGTCGGTGTCTTGCATTCGAGTAGAATGTATCAGAATCGGCATGGAAGACGGCTATTTCCAACACATGGTGACGCTTATTAGGCTGGTTCTGGAAGATGAGCCCAAGAAGTCTTTGCTGCCACTGTGGAAGAAGGACTGGTTTTGAGGGACGCGGACACTCTAACAAGCGATAGCATCGGAGATATGCACTTAACTAGAAGTGAGTTGCCTTCTTCCCAACTTGAGAAGACTGTTGACAGTATGACCTGCCACTACAGCAATTGCTTTCCCTCATGATATTGTGGTGATTAGGTAGTACTGCCTATCAGCACATCACAAGAGTTTTCATACTTGAGTAGAATCCGTCCGAAAACTCCAATGAGCAAGTTGACGAACGAGGTCAGCGACCGAGGCCCGAGGCTAGTGACATACGATTCGGATGTACAAAACATCAGTATGACATTGTTGGACAGTGGCCATCGGGCATGGCTGGCAATATGTTCGGAATCGAATCCAACGCATAAGCGCTTTTTTGGCATTGTTAAATTTCTCAGTAGCGAAGCTAGCAACCGCATCATCGTCATCATAATCACACGAACCCACGCCTCTAGCCAGCCACACAAGATTGATCGGCATCTCCATCTTGCCGCCTTGAGGCACGACGCTTCACTCCATAACCCCATCGCTCAAGACGCATACGACACACAACAACCCGCTACACATCAGCGGCAAAGCACGCACAACGCTCACAGCAATCCGTTCGGCCAAGGCGTATCCTTGAGCCCACCCGCGTAATTCTCACGCAGCATGTCGAAATACCTGATCTTCGTCTGGCTCAGATCGATGCCTTCCTGTGGCTGATCGACTGTAGCGAGATTCACGGCGAACAGCTCATGTTCCTTGCCGCCATGCGGATAGGACCCTTCCATCCAGACATGGGTGCCGCACTTGTCGCAGAAGTACCTCGCCACCGACTTGATCCTGGGCGCATAGTTGGGCAGTTCTGCCTTTGACCCAGGACTCAAGAGCGTGAAGGTCGAGTTGACATCCTTTGCAAGATGAAGGTTGGTAGTGCCCAGTTTCTGGCAAAAGGAGCAGTTGCACCGGTTGGCGTTGAGGAGGAGGTCTGGACTGGCGGTGAAGCTGTATTTGATATACCTATATAATTAGACTATGTAAGCAGTCGCCCGTGGAGCAGGTCGCAGGCTAGCTTGTTGTCCGGAAAGACTCACCCACAATGACACCCACCTTGAACTTTCAACTTGCTGTCGTCGGTCGCCATGTTTTGCACTGTGTCTAAATACTCTCACACTTGGGTATTGATTTCTCAGGTGTTCTGCGTTTAAGGAATGGACGCTTGCTTAGAACGGTATAGTGCACAGTGCCTAGAGCATGTACATAGTGGTCAAGACCTCGCTGTAAGGACTAAGGCGTAGGAATTTATTTGAGAGTGACGTCAGCGTGGTAGTGGTAAGATATAGCGTCTGTGAGTTTACTTCGTAATGCTTGATTCTTTAATAGACTTGCGCTGCTTGCGAGGCCTATACAGGAAGAACGCTTGGTATTTAATCACGTGACATTTCTTCTATGTCCTCTACCTGTTAACCTTACGCATACAAGGCAGCAAATCATCTTGTCAACCTTGAGCTTTTGCCGTACCTTAGCGACATGCATTACGTGAATGTTGCATAGTTTTAAGAATAGCTCATTCTGGCAGGTTCTCATTATGATTGATGATACTTAGCAGTGAAGTATCATCCACCAAGGCAAGCGCTGCGAAACTGCGTCAAACAACAGACTAACACCTCCAGTCAACGTCGCCATTTCGCTATTTGAGTCTAGCTTAGGGAAGTAAGGTCATCAATTCAAACTGTCTGGACTGTTGATTGAGGAAGTCTAGCTAGTCTAATTTCCTCATTGGATATGTCAAGGATACGCCGGCACTAGGTGGTCATAATGTTATACACGCTAGATTGTTGCCTGAAAGACAAGATCCTGACAACTACCGAACAATACAAGCTAGAAAAAATTCAGGATAAAGCCATTAGACAAGCATTTGAGATGGCCAATGCATGTTGGCGACTTAATTTTCCTCGCGTTGGACCTCTCGGCTTTCTATCAAATCAGCTAGTAACCACTCGTCCCAATAGACGCCTTCGCTATCTTGCCGGTCTTCAGGATTCCACTGTAACATTTTTCTCATAAAGGCAATGAACTCTTGCTTCTCCTCGCCTTCCAGTGTCATATGCATGCGCTCCAAGCTTGTGTCTGGAATTGGGACTAAGTTTTTCCAAGTACCTGTTCTGCAGCGTTAGAGTGGTGGATTCCTCGTCCAACGACAGGGGTATCGATCTTGCCACTGACAGTTCTTCTCCCAGTATTGGTCGGCTTTCTTACCACACTGCCGCAAGAAATCTAAAGAAGGCGGACCCATGATGGCTATCATTTGGGCAAGGTGATGGGCCTCGGAGTATCGACCTTCCGAGTCTTGGGCCAAGAACAGGCGTTTCGGCTGGAATAAATCCCAGAGCTATCGTGTACAGGGCCATCGTCAGTATTGATTCGCCCTTGTATAATCGGAACGTACATAGTAGCCAAGCTCATGGTGATGAATCATGTAAGAAGACTTACCACCATTCCGAATCCCCATATGTCGACTGGATAGCTCCAGGGGAGACCAAGTATAACCTCCGGTGCGTGGTAAACATTTGGCATGATCCAATCTGTGTGTTTGGAGTCTCCAAACCTCGCTTCGCTGAGGTCCGTTATAGACGGTCCCCCTTTGGTCAGTAGCATTGGTCGCGACAGGTAAATGGTGTGGTCACCAAGCACTTTTCGCGGGCATGGATTCTCAATCTCATACTGTTCGAATTTTGCGAGCACGGAGTAATCGTGGATCCCGAGCAGCATGTTCGAAGGCTGCGCTACTCAGATAAGTTGGCTGCTTATTGTGTTCTTTTGTCTTAGTAACCTACAATTTCTCCTTATATCTCAACTACTTGCGATATACGAAAGAGACATTGCTCCCATCGTGTCACGTCGACAGTCGACGAGCGTTATTCGGCTGGGATCCATTTAGTTGCGATGGGGGCGCGGACCCTACATTTCAAATATCTTGTCTTCGTCTAGCATTCTCTACAATGTTGGAGAGACACAGATCGAGGCGCTCGAATCCAGTATCTTATCGCAAAATAATTCAATTTATTCAAGATTTTCTCTTGCATCCAGCTTAATTGACTTCAACGTACATATGCCGAATACACAAAGCGTCTGGACGATGTGCACAAACGAACAACGTGTATCTATCTTTAGATATGTAATTTCGGTTTCTCTCGCCTGTGGTGACAAGTGATGAAGTCAGGGACGTGCTGTAGGAATTTCCTTGAACCCTGCTTTGTGGATACTTCTGAATAGCCTTTGCTGTGATATATGATGTACATGAGGCAGCTCTGCGCAAGGGAGTAATTCTCCCTCGCTACATTCCTTATAAGTAATAGGACATGATGAAAGACGTGCCTAATACATTCAGCATCTCTCAACGAAATGTTAGCAAGTGCAACGCACGATCTGAAAGTGACTCAATGATAGAGTTGCAATCTCGCTGAGAGAATAATGTCCGCATAGCAGCACGCAGAAAAAGTGAGATGGAGAAACATGCTAGATTAATTCGCGTCGTATGATGTGAACCTCTCATAAAACCCCGTTAAAATGACTGATTATACTTTTACACTGTCTGAATGGCAGTTGGATGCTGGTCTCACTTCGATGATCAAGTGATTCTAAATCGATGTATAGTTCGTAGTACGAGAACGGCAGAGTGCGAATTGAAAATAAAAAGATAAGCGTCGACGCCGGCAGGATTCGAACCTGCGCCCCCGAAGGGAATTGATATCGGAGCATAGAGCGAAGAGACGCAGAAATTCGAGTCAATCGCATTAACCACTTTGCTACAGCGCCAAAGTCACGAGGATGTAAAAGCAATAACAATCTATACAATATATATCCCAATTACTGCTCTCCGAAGCTCGGCCGGTGCTGGGCTTTTTGGAAGTATCATGGAATTGAATTAACCCATGTTCATTTGTTTATGTCTGCTACCTCTGTTCTTCCATCATTTAAAGTCACCTCTTTCGGCATTTCGCATCTTCAAATTTTTCACCTGGACTCGCAATGGCAGAAACCGACAGATACGTTAAGGTAATGCACAACGTAGCCCTTGTCTGCGTTGTCACATGCCCCCTGGTCATGCTACTTCCGCCGAGGAAGCTGGGATTCTCTACCATTATGCTGGGAGGCATGACGACATACTCAGCTAACTTTCTTGTGCGTGAGAGAACTGGAAAGTCGCTCTGGCAAACCATCTCGCCTCAAAGCAGGCAGCGTGCTGAGAACGCGCAGATATGGAGTGCTCAGGAGGGAGTGCGACAGCAGAGGCAGGATGCCATTCTACCCAAAGATGAAGCGCTTACGGCTAGCCTTGGGTCGCAGGATCGCCCTGATGACTGGAAGAGCCGGAGAGATGAGGAGGTAAAGGAGGCATTGGAAGACGGCAAAGGGATCGGGGACATGATCTATGACCAGATATGGGAGGTGGTGAGCTGGGGAAAGAAGGCCGACGATGACAATTGAGCATGCTATAAGCGATTTAGTGGCTTGGATCTGGTAAGCCCTTAATGCTCTGCTGTATTACGAGCACAAAACTGGAGGGCAATGGAAAGCACCTCACAGACGACGCTGATCCGCTGCAAATCCACTAAATCCGACTGACAACCCTTCGATTTATGGTGCAGTCAATCTGTCGCACTAGGTCGTAAATCTTTCTGGTCGTTGCCAACAAGCTCTACAAACTCACTGCTTGACACCTTGGCTTCAAGTTGACCATTGTCGACTAATTTCATGGCATCTCGGACTGCCTCACGGATCGTGGCTTTGAACTCCCCGACGGTCATTGCAATCATGACAGCTTGTGCTTGATCGCATCTTTCGAGCGAAGGTACTGCAGAATTTTGAGCACGGGCACTGCTCAGCCTTGGATCCATCTCAAAGCTTGAAGAGAACGGCTTCCATCTTGCGTCAGGAACATCTGAGTAGAACTGGGGTTGAGAGCTCATGCTCTGCACTTGACCGGGTGCAAGGTGTCCAGATGATACAGGCTTCCATGCAGGAACCTGTATCCTAGCCATTGGAGCGCCTGGTGGTAGGCTTCTTGTGACCAGTGTAGCCACCGTGCCCGTTGGCTGATCTTCACTCCTTCCGTTTCGGCCGTACGGACTATGTCTCACAGACGACCTGCTGGCTTTCCCTCTTGTTTTACACATGCCAGTGAACTTACACTCAGGCAGGCCCAAGGAATGGCCTCCACGATGGAATACCATTGGCGGCGTCTTCAAGCTTTGCGTGCTCGCTGGTAGCTGTGAATCACATCGCTGGTGAGAATTGACGAGCTCTTCCAAGGATAGATAGTTCGGCGGGGCCTTACGTTCTCCTAGACGCTGCTCGATGGTGGTGTGGTACGGCGTCGTCTCCATGAAGTGCTGCATGGAAGGGGTTTGATGAGATGTCAGTACGCCTTCATCTTGAGGTTCTCTAATGCTGTTCAATTGATGTTGTACTGGGTATGTTGCGAAGGGCCTCATAACTGGCCATGCATCAACGGTATGCCTGCAATTGGGAATCGCTGAATGATCAGTACTATCTGCGTTGCTGATATTAGAGACGTTATTATCAAGGTCTTGATTGGTGTTGAAGTTCTTCATGTATTCAGGTTGGTAACGTGATAATCTGGCATCAGCTCAGAGGGACGATAACAGTTGGGGTGGCATGAAGGCACGCACAACCCTCATATCCTCTACATACTATATCCTGGCACGTCCCTTTTCAATTTCCACCAGGCTTTGTCTTGCGAGACAAGGTTGCTGTACCCGCATATAACAATGACCTGGAAACATAACAGAGATCATGATCCGGTCAGTGAGACTAGACACGAGAGGTAGTCCAGTATAACGCAGGACTAGTGCCTTGATGGATCGCTCCGGCTTGATCTTTTGTCGTAGCCACAGCTTCTTGACTACAATTTCCCTGAGTCGCACTGGGCTCTTTGTGAGCTAAAACGTGAGGTTCGTCCATCATTTCATGGGCGGAGCCACCATGTCTTATTCTTTATCCATCCAGATTATCCAATTCCAACGTACATTGGCAGGTACTCGCGCCTCGATTTGCTTGCATACGACTCATAAGCGCCTCATTGGCTATACTGATGCCAAGGTACTCTTGTTGTCGAAGGTGGGAGAGGGTAGATACCAATATGAAGTCTCAGCGCATCGTCTCAGAGTGCGATGACTTTGTAATTATAACAATGTGACTTCATCCACCGTAACGTTACTTCATAACCTACTAGAGCACACTTTAAACGACACGATATGCTACATTCTTGTTTCGCGCCACTATCGCCACCAGGCGTGTTCATTGTATCGTATGTTATCTTTTACCAGTGGAAGTGATTCGCTAGATGTTGTCTTGGAGGTGTGAGAACAAGTCCTTGCTATTCCGCCTTTGCCTTTTCGTTCTTATGCCTCGGTTTCCCGTTATCGGAGCTACTCTTGTCACGGCTAGTTGCACCCGGTGTCTATGTAATGTCTCTAAGCTTCCAGCTCAACAAGATCTCCATCCATCGTTCAATACGCATATGTATCCTGAACATGTATCCTGTAAATTAGCACGTCTTTATCCTATCATAGTCTCACTTGCATGTCCAATCAAGACACCAGCCAAGACACAATGCAAGTGTTCTGCCTCAAGGATGAAGGCGCCATCTCGCCATCAGTTCTAGATCAATCATCTAGCAGTTCATTACTGGCCCTGCCAGCCGAGCTGCGCAACACGATCTGGTCTCTCCTCCTCATTCATGATCAAGAGGCATACTCATTCTCCCAGACACACTATGCCGCCGCCAACCTACGTGACTATTCTCCTAGAACAACCCATCGCTTCTCTCCCAGCATCCTCTACACTTGCAAGCAAATCAATGCTGAAGGCACACCGATTCTCTACGGCGCAAATACCTTCAATGCGCACGCCTCTCTACTTGCCTCGCTGCCCTCGCTGATTCTGTTCTCACGCGGGTCGCGCAAAGCTCTCTGTCCGCCCGTGACTTCGCGGCGGGTCATCAACCTGATCAAGCGCTTCCATTTTCATGTCAGGCTGGACACGGACCCGCGCTTCACGCGCGCACAGGCCGAGGAGAGCTTCAGTGGTGCTGAGGAAGTGGTGGTGGACGTGTTCCAGGCGATGTATGGGAGTTGCGGATTTGAGGTGCTAGCGCTTCTAGAGGGCGTGAGGGGCGTGGAAAGGGCGGTGGTGGGTGGGAGTGTGGGGAATGGGAAGTATGCACGATGGCTAGAAGGGAGTATGATGGCACCTGTGGGAGCGGAGGTGAGAGGATTTCTTGAGGGCGGAGGAGTTGAGCGCGCTGGTTGGGATACCTGGGCCAATGGCAATCGGTAAGCCTCTGGACTATGTGGAAATTGCGAGCGTACTTATTGCAGTAGGAGACTGCGACGTTCCATCTCCTATATGAGTTACAACTGACCCGAAACACCCAGCGGGTAACTTATAGTAGATAACAACAGAATCAATTCCAGTACTCTATCTCGAAAGTCTTTAACTGCCCTATTTTTTCTTTCTCTTGATGCAAGACTTTAACTTCTCGAAACCTCTTACAAAGCGCGCCTGGTCTACAATGAAGAAAGCTAGCGTACTGACTGGGATCGCAACAACGAAGTATATCCAAAAAGTCTCTGACAATTGCGTGACATCACTGGACATGCTGAAGAAGCTCGACACGAACGACAATGGAGCGAATATAACAGCGAGGTAAGTCAGTCGACCTAGATAGGTATTCAAGCCAATTGCTCGCCGGCTCTCTTCGATTGATATAATAGCGGTAGCCACGCCGACGATACGTTCGATACGATTCTGGAGGTCGTTGATCGCCTCACCTGCGCCTTGGAAGTCCTGCTGCAGTGACTTCATCCGAGGACACACTGGATCGGGCGTCTCAGCGAACACTCTCCTGGCACTCTCGTCGAGCATGGTTTTGAAGACCGGCACGTTTCGTCGCCAAGGATGTAGTTTAGAAAGGGATGAGTCGATACCGCTGGGATCTTTGCGAAAGTCCGGGTTCTGCAGTTCCCAGTCGATCTGAGCTAGGCGTGCAGTGACATACTGGCAGACGGTAAGCCACTCGGCGCATATGATCTGCGACATGCGGAAGGACATGACACGTGGGTCTTGAGCCATTTCCTGGATGTCTGCTTGAGATGTTTGTTTGCACCAGTAGAGTAGCCTATCGAAGAGTGATGAGCGAGGGAGCTTGTCGAAAGGTCCCTTCTCGCTTAATGACGGAGTCTGCATGAAGTTGCGATTGCCACCCCAGAGTGGGAAACCTTCACCGAGTGTAGGATCGATCAGAAGTACACCTAAGTCGTAAGATATTGCTATGCCATGATAGACAGGGTAGATCACTTACTGATAGCGCCATGCTTCCCTTGGACCGCCGGCCTCCACCAGAATGACGCCCTGCTACGGACAAGCGCCACGGTAGCGCCCTCGTTGTCAAGCACGGTCTTGTGATTCTTGTCATTGTCCAGACGGCGGAGGATATTGAAAGACGCTGCCTCTGTTGTCGCTCTCTCAAATGAGGCTGGATTTTTGAAGTAGCGTGGCTGTAGATACTTTATGCGAAAGAAGCGTCTCTCACTCTGCACGACTCGTAGATCAGGCAACTCCACCCAAGGATCACGGGTATTGTACCAGATGTAATCGCTAATCTGTTCACGAAAGAACAAAGGATCAATGTCCAGCGCGTTTCCGAGGAGTTCAATCACATCTCTAGACAGATCCTCGACAATGTAGAGGCGGTGTGCGTCTGTAGATTGCTGGCTGGAATGGTCCTGTAAAGCGGTTGCCAAGTCAGTAGATCGTGAGATCCTGTCGATCGTAACGCCAGCTTTGCTGCTAAAATCTACGGCAGCGACCTTGGTTCGGCTCGCTCGCTCAGAGCGGACGACAGACTCGTTGTCTCTGATCAGGTTCCACTTCACAGGAGCTGTCGTGACTTCCATCCAGTCTGCTAAGTACCGCACGTGCGGCCATGCCTCTGAAACGGCCAAGACATGGCTGAGATATGGCCGTTGATTGCTACATGCCTTGTAAGCGAAGATGGGAGCATTGGGAAATCATGGAGTAAAGTTTACCGGTCAGGGAGTTCCCATTCTTTGTGGGCGTGAGACAGTTTCTCATCATACACATCTCCAATATAGTATGGGTCACCGGCCTCGATCGTGTGAGGTAGAATTAGGTTGCCGTTCAACCTGCCCTTTATCGTTTCCAGATAGGCTTCATGTTGGTGGAGCGGCAGATGGGTGCCTCGGATGAGACATGTTATCCTCTAAGCAATCGTGGGTCCTGTCAGAGATATACCAACTCTACCCGTTGAAATCTTGAGAGCATATAGAAAGGGTCAAGTCAAGAGCTATAGAGGAGGCTCAGGCAGTTTTGCCTTGACTCGTTATCCCAGTAGCTGACTAACTTGAAAGGACAACCCTGCATAAGTGCGCGCTGCATAGGCCGGAATTATCCCCTGTGAGCAGACCCAGATCACCATTTCAGTCTTGTTATATTCTTCAGCCACTCAGAGAGTGGGGCGGAATTGTTGGAGCAGGGCTTGAATGCCATTGTCTTGCATGAAAGTGGGGGCCGATTGGAGATGAAAGCAAGCCAAGCGCCGTGCAAAACCGCCACAGCCTTGTGAAAAGGAATTCTTAGCTAGATTCTTCCATCGCGTTCAAGCAACACTCATGCAGTAGTGCATCTTGGAGCCTTTGATAAGCCGAGGGGTGAATCAGCTCATGTAGTTTGCTGCCTGCCAAAAACATTCACAAGTTGTCCTCATCGGGTATTGTAGAGTTTCTTTTTCAGTACAATGCCCCCACCTGTGAACTTAGATGCCTGGAATAGCATCGCGGACTTTTGGGACGAGAACTTAAGCGACGAAGGTAATGATCTCTTTCGTCAGCTACTTTTGCCGACCGTCGAGCAACTCGTGGCTGTTCAGGATGGAGAAATGGTTCTGGACATAGGAACGGGCAATGGAATCGTGGCTCGTAGGCTTGCTAGAGAAGGCATCACAGTCATCGCAACGGACTACAGCGATGGCCAACTGAAGAATGCTGCCGAGCGCGCAAATAGGAGTGGCAAGGAGATTGAGTTCTCGCAGTTAGACCTGACGGACCCAG
Organism: Polychaeton citri CBS 116435; assembly: GCA_010093785.1. NCBI lineage: Eukaryota > Fungi > Ascomycota > Dothideomycetes > Capnodiales > Capnodiaceae > Polychaeton > Polychaeton citri. Next base: position 234,249 of record MU003800.1, read on the forward strand.
AAGCTCTGGAGTCTTTTGCTACCGTTCACTCAGAGTGGGTGTATCAATGAGACGCGCTTGGAATTCTCGCTGACTAAATTACCAGGCGTTTTGATGTTGTGGTCGCAAGTATGCTGCTCAAAGAACTATCAACATTGGGGCCTCTCGCCAAATTTCTACCTAAGGTGTTAAAACCAAACGGCAGGTAGGTACATCGACAGATTGCGAAATCGCACATGATTGACCGCCTGCAGGATCGTCATGGCAAACCCGCATCCTTGCTTCCAGAAGCCAGGTGCTCACCGAGTGGTGGAGGTGCTAGAGAACCCTGAGACAGGCGTGCAAGAGTTTCACAGCTCGATCAAGGTCCGCAAATACCTCAACATTGGACCTGTGAAGAGCCAAGCGCTGCGAGGACAGCCTCATCCCCTGGTATGTTACCTTACACACGTTGCCTATCACGGCGGTGACGCTAAATGATAATCTAGACGTGGTTTCACCGACCCATTCACGGCCTGCTAAACCCGTTCTTGAAGGAGGGTTTGCTGGTTGGCGAGATTCGCGAGCCATCGTTTGACGACGGAGAGGATCCAAAGCAGATACAGTCATATCACAACTTCGCCCAGATCCCGATGCTGTTCATCTTCAAACTGACAAGAACACCTTGAGCCAAATCCGCTTGTAGATTGAGGTATGGTCAAGGTTACAGACGCTCTAGATACTCAACAGGTGTTCTGGAGACAGAAAAGGCGCTTGTTAGAATCGATATCACTGCGATCAGCTTTCGCCGATAGAGCTATTCGCTCGTATGGATACTGCACCAATTATTGCAAACAAATATTCTATACTATTCCAGTTTCTATAAATCTAGATATAGAGGGCGTTTATCGAATCGCACATGGCATTGCACCGCACTAGTCTGAAGACTCTTGCTGCTGAGCGTGCCCTTCTCCTTGATGTAAGGACGCTTCTTTAACGAATAGCGACGAAATTAACCCAATGCCACTAAACCCAGTTAGTATGTACCAAATGACCCGCATAGCATCCAGGTAAGCCATCTGTACGTCGTCTCTAACCTGAGGCGTCAGGCTCAGGCCTCTTAGATCTGGTATGAAGCCTACTGCTGCGCTTGGATCCTGCTGCACGGTGACACTGGCCGGAAGTGGCCCAACTGAGGCAATCGAGCTGTTGAAGACGCTGCTGAAGGCGCTCGATCCAATAGCAAGGCCTATTAGGCCTCCAAATAGCCGGAAGCATACTAAAATACCAACTGCAAGGCCTTGGTCGTCTGGATCTTCCACGCTGGCCTGCATAATCAGTGGGCCGACCGTGTACATGACACCTATACCAGCTCCTGCCAGGATCTGGAAGCCTGCCATTTCAGCAACAGAAGTATGGATATTCCAGAGGGAGAACAGTCCCAAGCCAAGGGTTACTACGAGCCATGCGAACCAGAGCTGCAAGCGAGATTGGCGTGTGAGGTCAAGCAGGATGCCCGAGAGAAGACTGAACCCAATTAGGCTGCAGCATAACGGCAGTATCAACACTGCAGAATGCAGTGGGGTTGCTAGTAATATCGCCTGGAAGAACAGCGGCAGCCAGAAAAGCAGTGGGTACGTGACCATACCGTGCAGGAATCCAGTAAGTGCTGCCGCCTGAGCTGATCGAGAGCGAAACACTCGATAGGGGAACATAGCGACGGTAGGTCTGCCCTCGTATATAGCGAATCCGATTAACAGCACGAATCCAATGATGAGGGGAAGCAGTATCTTCCATGATCTCCATGGAGTGACGGCTCCACCAAGGCTGAGAGGTATGGCGAATGCTGTACCGCCTGCAATGAACAAGATCATACCAATGAAATCCATCCTCGCCAATCTCGGGCGTAAAGGACGTTCGACGGGCTTGAGTTGCAAGAACAATATGGCTAGAATAGCCGAAACCCCAACTATAGGCAAATTGATCCATCCAATCCATTGCCAATTCACTTCCTCTGTGAAGCAAGCACCGATGATTGGCCCTGCAATGCTTCCTGCTGCTATGGGGATAGCCATCAAGCCAATGTATAGAGGGCGTTCCTGGATAGTAGTGATGTCGGCGAGGATGGCCTCATTCAGAACGTCGAGGCCACCACCACCGAGACCTTGGAGTGCGCGTCCCAATATAACGACGGACATGCTCTTTGCCGTTGCAAAGACGATAGATCCAACCGCAAACAAGACGAAAGCAATGAAGAGTGGAGTCTTGCGACCAATAACGTCAGAAAAGGTGGTGTAGAGCGGCTGCGTGAGTGCGACTAGGAGTATGAACGACAGACCGGCCCAGAAAGCTTCCACTGTGGTTCCATGTAGCTTGCGTGTGATGACCTGTCGCAAGATGAGCTGAGAACGGCTGTACCGAACGGACCAAGACATACCGGAAGTGCCACTGGCAACGTTGTTGCATCAAGCGAGACAACTAACACCATGAGGACTAGAGAGAGGAACGCGAGGTAGAAAGACCATGGCTTCTTCCGAGAGGTGCCAGCCTCAACCTCGCTGGGCTCAGTCTTGGTACCGCTTCGTGCATGAGCACTGATGTCGGCAATGACGGGCTTTTCGGACGTTCCTACCATCATGAAAGGGTAGAGTGTGAGAATGGGAAGAGAGGTTCATGTTTGGTACGAATCGCGAGAGTGAGTCTGCTATAAGACTACACCTCTAGACGAGAGATTGGAAATCAGCCATCACGTCTTGCTCGCACACCTGCTCCATAGATGATTACACTGTCTTGTATCAACAAAAGCTCCACAGCACTGTGCAAAGGTGGATGAGAAGACGTGCTATCTCGGTGTTAGGTTAGTAATGTCCTACGTTGCGGTGTTTCATCTCCTCAAAGAAACGCTACTGACCAGTACGTTATTTTACGTTCTAACATCTAAGAGAAAAGGAATTCAGACCTGGAATGGACCTCTAAAAGCGACACTTGTAGGAAAGACAATGGCTAACTAGATACTTGGATGCCTTAGTAGATCATTGATGGCTTGTCGCAAACAAAAGTACATCGCAGGGTGAGGGAGGGTATCCATGGATATTCTAGGGGTTCGCTACTCCGAGGGCCGATCTCCTGCCAGGATCAAACGCGGGGATCAGGGTTGCTTGTACGTGAGACTGGTTATTAATGCGAAGCACAACATGGATTGTACACTGGATACCAAAATTCCTGCCTGAGATTGTTGTTATCTAGACAGTACCCGTTAAGATGGTGTCCCGATATGTTGCCAAAATCTATTACTGGTAGCCTTTGTGCACAAGAAAGCCATGACTGACCCAAACCACCTGCATTTGCCAATGCCACGGTTAAACGTATAACACGACCCATACTTGAACGCGATGTTCGAAAACGCCGTATGAATGCTCGACTGATGTTATCTGTCGCACAATGAAGCTTGCGCGCAACAACGTCGCATACGCGAATCTGATACAAAAACCTGCACCTGCGCTTAACACCATAGCTTTCCTCTCTTATTGCATAATTTGGACTATCTGCCTCAGTGTTGTTGTCCTCGAGTACATCAAAATAGTAGCTTCTACAATCATTTATCGTTTTGTTAACGATACACACGTCCTCACATAGCACGGAATATGGCTCATACCAATCGCTCTCTTGTCCTTTGCCGTGACCTTCTATTATATACCCTGATCCTGATCGCTCCGCACTCAGCAGCGTTCTTCTAGTTGAACGTGAACACAGCTAGAGGTATCAAAGCATAAATTTTGGTCAGCAAACTTCATCTCGGCGTGCCCAGAATCGCCCTCATCTTCTATCTCAACTGCCACCTTGAGTTTTTAATCATTACTTCATTTCATAGAAGTGGGAGATTGCTGCTCGCCGTCGGGTTGGGTATAAAACAATATATTAAGAGGTGCTACATTCTAAAGCGCGGAGCCGATCCTATAATAGTGCCAAGGTGTCTACCTCAAAGAACATTTCAGAGAGGTCTGCGATCAACAACACAAGTCGCAACGGAGGAACAGATCGACTTTACTTAAGTTAATATATATTCATTCAACTGGCGGTGGTAGATTCTCTATCACCATTAGCTGATAGATCGTCTGCGTCACAAAAACTTTCAAGCCGATTTGAGCGAGTTAGCGAGTTGAGCGATTTCAGCTGATTTCAGCCGATTTCAGCGATTTGACCGAATCAGCGATTTGACCGAATCAGCGAATTAGCGATTTCAGCTGTGTTAAATTGTTCACCCTTGGCGCTGAGATCACCAAACTTGTTATAACTTATAATATAACATACTACAACTGTTTGGGACATGCGCGTATCTCGCTATAAGGCTATACGAAGTAGTTAACCTATCGTACAATTACTATGTTTGCAGTGCTCACGACTTGAGGCTGCAAGCGGCATACAAGCCGCATTGTAGTATACACGAACC
>MU003801.1:0-237297 GCA_010093785.1 Polychaeton citri CBS 116435
AAAAAGAAGGTTCTTATCAAGTCAATCTTTGAACCAAGAGGAATATCAGGCTTTCGAAGATCTAGGGCAATCATTACAGTCTGTTGCAGAAGAAGCATTACAAAGTATAACTTCATCCTCAGGTCAAGCTAGGAGAAGAATGACTTGCAGTACTTGTGGTACTAAGGGTCATAATAGAACAAAGTGTCCAGAAGCGAACTTAATACCAGATGTACTATAGATTATTATATCAAAGCATTTGAACTTCATCTGGTAGAGTAACACCAGTTTGAATAAGATGAGATGAAAAAAGTGGCCAGCTGACTTGTGTGGCCAGCTGACTTGTGGGGTACGTTAATCCTTCTGAGCTTATGTAATTTAGTAACTCTTTCCAGAGTCTTGCATTCTCTATCAAGTATTGGTAGAGATGGAAAAGCGCAGCGCGTGAAAGATGCACATATCGCTGTGCCACCGCGAAAGGGGAGCTGTATAATCATGGCAGTTGATTACGTGGATAGCATAGAGAAGGTGGTTTATCCCAAATTGTAGATTCTAGCCTGTTTTTTAACATGTACTTAGATGTGTTTCTCTGTTTCAATCAATCTGTATAAAGTGTCAGACAGCCGTTGAATACCAAACGAGCTATCGGCACATATTACTGTGTGTTGTGATTTGTGGATGTCGCGACTGACGTTGTTGCCATAGCTGTGGGACATTTAATGTTGGCTCATAGCAATCGGCACAGATGGAGTATCTGTGCATACATCTCCCAGTTCCAGAATATACGAAGAATAACAACGATACGCAACTACTGGACTTGACCATTCCAACAGTATGCAAAAGATACGAGATATGAACTCGTACTACTGACAAGTACTCAGACTGTTAGAGGGTTATTGGTATCTGAATGTATAATGAGTCGATGAACAGGATTGGATTCTCTGGCACTATCTTATCTACAACCTCTCTAATGTGGCGTTTTGCGCGTAATGAAAATCAATGGCAAGTGTTCCATACTAAATGCAGGCTTGATCTTGAAAGCAGTCGACAAATCAGACAATGACGCTTCACAAACAGTATCTGAAGTTCATATTTTGTTTGTCAGTCAGGTCGGTAATCATCGGGCTCTCACTCTGTTGCAAATCTGTACGCGACACATCCCCCACGAGCCTGTCCCTCCTTTTGTTCTCGAAGAAATAATACGCCATAAGAACAAGCGTGACAAAGACAGCGAAGGCCGTTGTCACTACGATCGTTATCTTTGCTGGAAGGTACCCCGGAGCATCATCCTTGTTGAAGGTCAGCGGACCGATAATGTTGCCAAGACAGAAGCTCATGAGCAAGATCGCGTTCATGGTGACTTTCTTCGTGTGACCAGCATAGTTAGCGGCAACCCAGGAGTAAAGAAGCGGTAGCGACGCGCCGATGCAGTTGGTCAAATAATTCCCAATCAGCTTCCCTAGCTTGCTAGTATCGAAGGCGAGAAGGCAGCCACTGATGATACCAATAGAGAGCAGTGCAATAACAAAAGGCCCACGGAAATTGTATCGGGAAGCAGCCCACGTGGCGCCGACGACTGAGACACATGACACGGCACCCGATGGGATGGATAGAAGTGCAGTCTGTTTCGATGTGTACCCAAAGCTCTTGATGATGGTCGCTTGGTAAGATGTGACCGCACCGTTGGGAACGTTTGACGAGATTGTAAGAAGGCAGATCAGCCACGTTTGTGGATCCTTGAGACACTCTAGAGCTTGGGCCCACTTGAAGTGCTTGTTTTCAATACCAGTCTGATTCTCGCGGAGCCTCTCAATCGCCCAGATCTTCTCGGTATCGTCGAGAGAGGATGACATCGGGTTGTCTGGCAGGATGAAAAAAACAAGAATGCCAACCATGACAGTAACGAGGCCAAACACCAAGAACATGATCTGCCATGATTTGAACGCTGACCCGTGGTAGTGTTGGAAACCGAAACTGCAGATCGATCCGACCATCGTGCCAACGCCGATTCCGACATACCAGAGACCAATGCGCAGTGGCTGTTCTGATCGCTTGTACCACATGGAGGAGATCAAGATAAGCGCTGGCGCGACGGCAGATTCGAAGACACCAAGGAGAAGGCGAACAGTGACAAGGCCCCCAAAGTTGCGAGTGGCGGAGGTACAGCAGACCATGGCTCCCCAGAGCGCAACGTTGATACCGAGGTATTTGGCCGTTGGTAAACGCTGCATTAAGTATCCGGTAGGCAGCTCGAATGCTAGATATGAGACGTAGAAGATAAGGGCGAGCTCGGAAAACTGGTTGCCGTTGGTGTTGGTGTCCTTCTGCAGACCCATGACGTTCGCATAATTCACTGACACGATTGTTAGAGTGTTGCATTAGGAGGATTTGTTACGAACAGTCAAACTCACCTAAGGTCTTGTCTAAGTACTGAAGGGAGTAACATGCGAACATGAGCGGAATGATCCTCTTATCGATCTTGCGTACGAGTGCCCTTTCATCTGCTACGGTCATGGATATCGTCTGCTCCACCTGGCCGAGCTCGAAGTCATGATCAGAGACCGAGAGTCGTGGAGCCCCCTTCAAGTCCCCATCATGGAAGATATCTCCGCTTGGTCCAGCATCCATTTTGTCAATTGCCATGGCTTGATTTTCAGGTAGAGACTGGAGTTCGGTCGTGGCGGACAGACTGGAGAGACTGAAACATCCTTCCAGATTCCATTGTCGATTAAGACGACCAGCCTAGAGTATATAGACGTTGAGAAATGCATGTCGCATCCCGATGACACTTACATTGCGCGCATCGATATCATTGCTGATAAGGCTGGCACTGTTCGAGAGTGTGCCGATCTAACAACGACTAGCTCTGAACAGGGTGGCCGTAGTTGGAGCACCATAGATAACTGATGCAGCACCCGCCTCGTGCGGGTAGAGCGCAGGCTGGGCATGGCTCTGCCGGCATGGCGTCGTTGCGGCCAACCCGCCGGGCGAGATAAAATGTGGGCGAACGGTGGCCGATGGGTGTCCGTGCGCTTTCCCCTCCGCGATTCTCCAGTGTTATCCAGTCTGGTTGCCACACATGGCTGAATTGTCTCTACCATCACCAATAAGTAGATAGGCCGATAGCGCCGCCTAACGTCCTGATGCATTCAAGCTAGATACCATTATACATATCCATACGGTGGGTGAGCGCGTGTGCTCTTCCTAGCTGCCTTGTCTCATACTCATTCCTCCTGGTTCCACTATGTGATTTATCACTTCATCACTAGAACTTTGACTTCCTAGACGACGAGCGCTTGATCTATTGTAGCAGAGAAATCTTTCAGGCTTCCTGCAATGCCTATCAACGCTAGGTCGATACATCCGAGCACAACGTTTGATCAGTTCAGGAGTAGACGTAGTGTGGTGCATGCCTCAGATGGCATGGTGGCATGCACACAGCCGCTGGCGGCAAGGTGTGGCCTGCGCATCCTGAACCAGGGAGGAAATGCGGCAGACGCAGCAGTGGCTATTGGTATGGGAATTCCAGGAAACTTTGCATTGTATATTATCACTGACCCACATGTCAGCCGCGGGCCTTAATATGACTGAACCCTCGTCCACCGGCATTGGAGGCGATACGTTCTGTCTGTACTACGATGCGAAAACAAAAAAAGTCTCGGCACTGAACGGCTCTGGAAGATCTGGATCGCGAGTCACAAGGGAACTCATCCGGAACGACTTGGCCCTGCAGGGCGAGGAAGCTTTGCGCGGAATCCCATTGAATAGTGTGCACGCAGTCACCGTGCCTGGTGCGGCGGCAGGCTGGGTGGATACTGTCGAGCGCTTTGGCAGTGGAAGGCTATCGATGGAACAGATTCTATTGCCAGCCATTGATCTTGGTGAAAAGGGATTTCCAGTTCACGAGCTATCTTCGCATCATGTGAGCCAACCCCCTTGTTAGACCACACATGGTTTCTGACCATTCTAGTGGAATGCAGGGGAGGCTTTGCTCAGACACGCATCACCCAACTTTGCAGAAATATTGAAGGAATGCCCTGGTACTGGTGACGGTTTTCGTGCTCCAAGGCCCGGAGAGATCATGAAGAACCCTACATTAGCCGCAACGTTCCGTAGTCTCGGGAAAGAAGGCAAGGCAGGTTTCTACAGCGGGCGTATCGCTGAGGCCATTGTCAAGGTTTGTAAAGACCTGGGCGGATACATGGAGCTAGAAGATCTGCAGAGGCATATGGACTTGGGAAGCGAGGCTGTCGACCCAATACGCTTAAGACTCGCTAGCCACCAGAGCAATCTGCCGTCTGAACACGCATTCGAGACCATGGGCGGTGATATCAAAGTGCATCCCGAGGATGGAGAATCAGAGCAAACCCATAATGACCCTGTTGATGTGTGGGAGCATCCACCCAACGGGCAAGGAATTGTCGCCCTCATGGCCCTCGGTATATTGGAGCATCTTGAGCAGAGTGGCATGGTCGCAAGGTTTACGCCGGGCAACCACAACTCCGCCGAACACATCCACGCCGTGATTGAATCTCTCCGCATCGCATTTGCTGACGCTAGGTGGTGGGTGTGCGATCCTGATGTATCGACCATCCCGGTAGACCAGTTGATCTCCAAGCCGTATCTCGCTGAACGAGCCAAGCTCTTTAACCCGGCCTGTGTCTCTAGTGTTGTCGATCACGGATCACCAGCCCACAACCACTGCGATACCGTCTACTTTGCGGTCACCGACAAAGACGGCAACGGCATTTCGTTCATAAACAGCAACTACGAAGGATTTGGTTCCGGTATCATTCCGGCCGGATGTGGTTTCACATTGCAGAACCGAGGAGCCAACTTCTCTCTAGAGAAAGACCATCCAAACAGCCTTGCTCCCAACAAGAGACCATATCACACTATCATCCCCGCTATGGTCACAAACGCTAACGATGGAAGCTTGCATACTGTCTACGGAGTTATGGGTGGATTCATGCAGCCGCAGGGCCACGTCCAGGTGCTCATGAACATGCTGAAGTTCAAGATGAACCCACAGTGCGCATTAGATGCGCCGAGAGTGTGCATCAGCGCACAAGGCTCAAGGAAAGATGCGGATGACAAAGACAGGTTGGTAATGCTAGAGGAAGGTATTTCAGAAGATGTAAGGGACAAGTTGAGAAAGATGGGCCACAAAATCGAGATTATCAAGGGCCAGGAGAGGGCCGTGTTTGGAAGGGGCCAAGTAATCAGGTCACATGAGGAGGCCGGGCGAATCGTCTACTCCGGAGGGAGTGACCTAAGAGGTGACGGCGCAGCCTATCCGGCATAGAATCGTATCACCGTGATACGTAAAGGGGGCGTCTGCCTTGGATAAGCCTCGCTGTCTGATGGACTGATTAGCGACATGGGCTGGGTTTGGAGATTTAGTAATACATTTGGAGAGACCCCATAACAGGCGATAACAACAGATCAGCCCTACCAGTCGTGTCTTAAACTGCAGATCTGTACATCGATTCAGGAAGGGAACAGAAGTGGACCATTCCAAGTAAACAGGAGCTTCGCATTCAACTCATATTACAGGGTTAATAGTACAATTGGTGCAATAACCTCGTGCAACGTACACTCGAGTCCTACGAACTCTCATATCCATACAATTACTCGCAGACAAGAAACGCACAAGGGTTCCCTCGTTACAGTGAAAGACTGAATCTTATAAATGATATACAGTAATACTGTTCAGTTTCGGTGGCGTACTCATGACCTTGTAGACTTAAACTACGTACTCAGGAAGTAAACACCAATAAGCACCTGAGAACTCTTGTTTAGCTACATGTTCGTACTCACGCTTTCTCAATAACAATCTCCCCATGCATACACCCTAAGAACCCATCCTCAGCATCCAACCACTCCTCCCACCCACGCACCATATCTCTCAGCTGTTCCTCCGTTACCATGCCTTCCTGCAGCGCCTTCCGCCTCATCCCCCCGTTTTGGATCCTCTCCATCATACTCCCGCCCCACACCTGCCTCTCCTCAGGGCTGCTATAACACCACGTCCCGCAGCTGGCATGGATCCGATCCCTCTGCGCACCGGCCGCCAGCGCCCATGACACCAGCTTGGCCCCCGCGTCCCTGTGCCCGCCGGAATGCACCATCACATCACCTATCAGCTTATGGAAGGCCACAAGCCCGGGAGGCGAGGGGTGGAAACTCCACATCCGCATGTCGGCTTCTCGAGATGCGACCAGGCCGCCATTGGGGCGGCAGACCCGCAGCAACTCCTTCAGTGCTTCCACTGGCTGGTCGAGGTGGGTGAGTACTTGGTGCGCGTGCACAACATCAAAGCTGTTGTCTTGGAATGGCAGGGAGTAAATGCTGCCCGCCTGGAAGGTAACGTTGGCGATGCCTGCTTCCTGTGCTTCGGCATTGGCGCGGGAGACGATCTCCTCCGATAAGTCAACACCTGTTAACGTGCCCTGGGGTATGTACTTGGCGAGAGAAGTGGTGATGGTGCCGGAGCCTGAGCCGACGTCGAGGAGAGATAACTTTGGTTTGGAGGCGGCTAGGCGCTGGAGGTGTGGGATGAGGTGAGGTGCGCTGTTTTCTGCTGTGCGCCATTCGTGGTGCTGGATGTGCTGGCGTGCGTAGCCGGGAACGTATTCATTGTGTTGCTGGTGAGCCATTGGGGACTATAAGGAAAGTTTGTTACAGCTATGAATTAGGTGTGTTGCTCGTAATTGCTCAAGTTCGTATTCGTTGGTCTTTACTTATGTTCTAGATTTGATGACCTTCCACTCCCTTATACAATTGAAGCCTTCTTCATAGCGATAGGAATATGCTATTTTCGTTCTGGTACGTAGAGTGGCAAATATTCATATCCCTACAAGCATGCAGTAGTCATTCAATCTGATTACGCGTCGAGCGAATCTTCGTCCGACTAGCTGCATATCTATTTGAACATGCGAGTCTAATGAGAGAGCTGTCTCTGCAAAAGATTAGATGACTCACTGCCGCCATGCAAATTGCCTGTGCATTCGCTTGAACGGCTTCTGAACAGTGTGGAATTAATGTATCATTCCATCAATGGCAAAGAATGCGATGTTCTAAATTAAGCCTGCTGGCTCACTCCCGAACGGGGCTTCAATGAACTTGGCGTCAACATCACCTCTATCTTCGATGGATATTGTCAATTCAGATCTGCCGGAAACATGATATAGACTGCTTTCCTTCTATTAGCAGCGCCTCAGGTGACGCTGTGTTGGTGGACCTGGCTGAAAATGCGAAGTGGGAGCGCTCTGAAAAAGCCACATCTTGCCCTCATCCTCTGCATGGCGGTGCTGTTCTTATACTTCCTTCTTCCAAACACGAATCGCTCAAATATTGACGAGTCTTCTTCGAACGTCTTGACGAAAGACTCTGTCAACCCACAAGCAGCCCTTCCTCTCGTTCCCGCTTCCGGGAGCCTCTCAGGACCAGCAATCGCTTCAAAGCTAGGGAACGAAACTGCAAAAGCCGAGCTGGGCCGCGCGACTTGGAAGTACTTTCACACCGTCTTTGCGCGCTTCCCTGATACTCCATCATCGGAAGAACAGGAGGCGCTACGGAGTTGGGTATACCTCTTCCAGCGCCTGTATCCATGTGGTGAATGTGCCAATCATTTTGGAGAGATCTTGGCGAAGTTCCCGCCGCAGGTGAGCGGTCGTAGCTCCGCGGCTGTTTGGGGATGCCACGTGCACAATGAGGTGAATAAGAGTCTGAAGAAGGAGCTTTTTGACTGCAGCAGGATTGGTGATTTCTACGATTGCGGGTGTGCAGAGGATGATAAGGGGGAACTAGATACCAAGGCTGGCGTTGCTGGTTGAAAGAGATCAGTTTTGATGAAAGTGATTGATATTACTTTGTCTGGTGGGAAGGATCGTCCGCTGCAAGAAGATGAGCAGCAGCCAGGAGACGGAACACAAGCTGCGCAGCTTCGACATACGTCTGGACTAGTAAAGTATCCAATACCGCCGGAAGGGATCGATTGCTTTACAAGAACTGCTACTAGCTACTTCTGCTTCCCATACCGTTGTTGCTTAGCATGTAGGCCTGCTATTTCGAGAATGGAGAGGCACCATGGGATTATCTACGGAGGTCATGTTGGATTAAGATACTAAGGTCAAAATTAAAGTGAAGTTGTAGAGACGCCTGAAGGCAAATGAAGACCGTGATACACTGTATAATATGGATCATGACCTATGGACTCTTAAATGATGATGCAGCGGCTATCACGACCAGGTGTGCTCACCACGCCAATATCAAAACATGTGGCTGTAACTTCCGTTATCCAGAATCGATCACCATCCAGACGCAAGCTGGTAGGCGCATTGGTCTAGTGGTTTAGCTCAAGACTTCCACACAAGAAAACAAAACAAAGACCAAAACTTGTACTATCACAAGCAAAAACTCGGAACATCAAACAAGAAGACCAATGCCCTGAGTTCGAACCCCAGCACTGCACTGGGCACCCTCGTATATCAGTCTGTCGAGAGACATTAAATAGTAGTACCTCGCAATGGGAAGAGGTGCCGCGGTAGCTGAGCTCGGCCAACGTGCCTTGCATGCATCGCGTGATAGACCGCCACAGGTCGCAGACGGCATCATCCCCCCTGCCCCTCTAGCTAACAATAGGACCTCGGAAATGACAAGCAACGCCTATGAGCGTTCGCTTTTTGTTTTCCTCAAGTTTCCTCTGGAGCCGACGATCTTCGAATGCCTGCCATTGAGGCGTCCACCCCTTCGTTCTTGCGTGGCGCGTGTCGCCGCCACTACAGTTCTGGACTTGATGATAAATGTAAGAAGAGGTTCAAGACAACTCGATGCTTCGATATGAACATATACGTGATCAAGATGGAGTCGCTGGATCTACAGCATATGCTGAACTCGGAAGTTGTAGCGGATATACTGACCGCAAAGTAGTCAAGCTTATAGTGAGACCAGCTCAATCTCTCCTGACTCGTCATTCATCCGGGTTTTCGCAGCATGCATTAGCCTCAGATGGTCGAAAAGCATGCCGATCGGCTGACCCATTCCATGAAGCAACATTCGCTCGCCATCGAAGCTGACGTCCGTGCCACCAGAAGCTGCCACCAGAAGCGTTCAAGTTGCAGTCGCCGGTCTGCAGCAGATTACCTTTGCGCTCGTATGGTCCCAACAGGCTATCACTGACTGCATACGATAGCGTGTATGAGGGCATCACTGTATTTCCGGCGCTAAAGAAGAGGACATACTTTCCCTTGGCAGTCTTGAATAGCGACGATGCTTCAATAAAGTGCTGATCCGCAGCGCCCTCGTTTTCCATCGAAGTAACCGGCCCGCCGACCAGAGTGACGCCGTCCTTGGAGCAGACTTGATGTAGAGTCAGCGGCGCGCGAATTCCTTTATCTTCTTGCTGGCCATTTTGGATCTGTGAGAGTGTCAGCCATGGCCCTTTAACGGAAAAGGACTTTGAATACGTTAGGCTTTACCTTGTAAACGATATATCGTTTCCCTCCGAACCCACCTTCTGACCACATGGACGCCGCATATGAATTTCCGCACTGCTAGTGTATTCTAGACCAACAACCTACTCCTCTTACATCTTCTCCGTCTTCCTCTTCAAGCACCCGCCAATCGCCCTTGACCTCCCAATCCATAAACCCAGACGCATCAAGCGCCCCTCCCGAATCATCAGGACATACTAAGATATCGTCCATCGGCGTGTACGGGCCCTCGACACTTTCCGCTTTCGCAGCACTGATGCAGTGCCTACCGTCACCAGCCTTAGTGGCAGAATAGTACACCACGAAGCTACCCTCGTCAAGCCTAACCACGTCTGGTGCCCAGGTTTCGAAACGTCCTGGATCGATCCATGGGGTGAGCTGCGGCATCGCATCGTACTGTGTGCCATCTTCATTGGTGAGGACGGCCCAGTTGGTGTAGTCGCGAGACGTGGCGACTTGGATCCTTATTGTACTGTGATAGCTGTTCGTGGCAAAGGCATACCACTGGCCTTTGTGGCGAATGATGCTGAGATCTGGGAAAGAGAGCAAGGGCATCATTGGACTAGTCGGCTGTTGTTCCAGCTCAAAGAAAACGTGATGTTAGGATCGAGACTTGGCTAGGTTGTTACATCGCTTACTCGTAAGCAGGAGTCGTGAGAAGTGAGATGTCTACCTTCCAAAACAGAAAAAGTATGGAAGACGCATAAGGGACTAGAGTCAAGAGTTCAGCATATCAACCGCCAAGTCTGGCAGCGGTACGTAGTGTGAGAGAAAGAAAGCAAGGTCGGGAAATCGGTATGAAGAGGTTGATAATGTCACACAAATTTCTTGATACACTAGTTCTTCACCATGCGTGCACACAAGGGTACAAAAGAAATAGATCTCCCATAAGCACTCGCCAAGTATGGAGGGTCGGAAGAGCTTCTGCTGTACATTATTTTTCAAAACCGGTCTTTCACCACAAATGGCTAGAGTCATAAGCTTCTTAAGGGCTTGTCGCAAGCTTATTTAGACTAGGTTACGACGGACAATGATTCCGTGCTTACTTTGTGGTGTCGACATCGGGTCTGCTCAGTGGTGCGGGCCGCGAGACTTGGCCGACCCAACAGGTGGGTTGTATACGAGCTTGCGGGTCTTCAGTGTTGACCACTTGTATCTGTGGAATAACAAGGTTAGCATGGTGCGGTCAGTACAGAGAGTCGAGCAGAACTTACCTCTTGAGCCAGATAGACATGCCGAACAAGACTGTACCAATAGCCATGACCTTCCAGCCCATCCGCTTACGCTCGTCCATCTCAGGCTCAGCGGCCCAGTTGAGGAACTCAACGACGTCCTTGGCCATTTGTGAGGTAGTGGCTGCGGTGCCGTCATCGTACTCAACCAGACCGTCATAAAGGACACGAGCCATAGCAATGCCGGTGCCTGGGAAGTATGGGTTGAAGTTCAGGCCGCTCTGAACGACAGCGCCCGCAGGTGGCTCTTCGGGGTAGCCAGTGAGCAGGGAAAAGATGTAGTTGCAGCCACCGTGACGGGCCTTGACAATGAGAGAGAGATCTGGGGGGAGAGCACCGTTGTTGGCTGCGCGAGCAGCCTCGTCGTTCTTGTATGGACCTGGAATGTAGTCGGAAAGCTTTCCTGGACGCTTCTCAATCTCACCCTCATCATTGGGCTCGGTGTCGTATTCGTTCTCTTCGGCGAGTGCCTTGGCCTCGTCGACAGTCATAAAGTTGCCGACAGCTGCACGCCATGGTATGCGGGATAGGGAGTGGCAGGAGGCGCAGACCTCGCGGTAGACTTGGAAACCACGGCGCAGAGTACCATGGTCAAAGGTCTTAACGAGCTTCTCGTGTTCCCATGGGTATTTCGTTGCGTGGAGACTGTGCGCGGGAGTTTGTCAGTCTTCGTTCTTCGTCCTCAATCTGGCCATGTAATGCACCATGCTGATGTCCTTATTTTCCCTACTCTTTTATTTGACTCGTTCGGCGGATAGCATTGAGCTCTTACCCTTCCTCGGCCGGTGTCATGGCGTGCACTGGCTGACCGAACTGGTACTGATACCATGCGACGGCACCGAAGCCAGCCACAGCGGAGGCTGCCAAGGTTGCCGTGCTCTTCCATGAGGATGAGGTGGACTCGGTTGAGGCGGATGAGGAGGCATTGCGCTGCAAAAGGCACCTGTTAGCTCTAAATTCACTCACAAACGACTTGCTCCAGCTTCCAGTGCCATCGGTACCACTTTGACACTCAGGAAAGCCTGTTGGCTGGGATTGGGGTGGATGTCAGAGGTCGGTGCGGCGTACCACGGAGGTTCTGCTCGCGCCATTGCGCATGGCGCCCAGCGCCCTCATGCTTGATCGCGACAGCATCGTGAGGAGGAGGGTCCCAGCAGCTTCCGTCGATTGATTGTCGGATGGAGAGGGGAGAGGAAGCGGTGGTAGTGTGTTGCTGTAGCGTGATGATGGCGGAGGAAGTGAAGAGTTGGGTGTGAAGCTTCCCCCAATCAGGAATAAGTCTCTTCCCATTGGCTACGGAGATCTCATCACGTGCACGACCTTGCTTCTCACTATTCCGATCTTGTACCCATGTATGCAGAAAGTACAACTATACACAACACCTACTCTGCTTAAGCTCAAGGTATATCATTTACTCTGTGACCTGTGAGCTTGAATCTTTAGGTTATTCTATGCGCTTGTCTGTCATCAATCATGCGTTGGAGCTGATCATGCAGCAACCCTCGTTCACGCATCTAGAGGCAACACTCGAGGCGTCCAGCCACTCTTATGTATGCTGTCTTGTGATTATAGGGGTTCTGAGCCTCATCTTGAAAACGATCGACTCTCGAAGACAAGATGATCCAAAAGAAAACGGCAAACGCCGAAGTCTAATAACTTAGTTCGTCTGGTCTTCTCGGAGAAAAGATCGGGTCAGATTTGCAAAGAAGCAGAGGTGGCTTTCGTGTTGCCGTTTCTTATGGAGCGCGTTAGCGCAATAAAAAATGGTATCTCAAACCTTCCTTCCTTAACCTATGCTAGCCAATTACCTATACGACAAATGTATCTCTCGGACTTGTGAAACTAATCACGGGCAAACACAGGTACACGAATGCATGTATTCTCAGACAAGTGGAAACATATCCAGCTGAACGCCACGCTGCCTCAATTGTTCTGGTAACAACCTCGGATCGCCATTAGTAACCTCTCCAGTATCTTTGCGCCTGTATCGACCATAATGTAGAGGATCTGTTGACGTCCGCACGGCCTCAAAGCGCTCCCATTCTGGTGGTAGACTTTCCAGTCGCGGATCTTCTCTGGTGACCTCGCCAGTAGACGTGTCATAGTATACGTAAGTGTAAAGCCGAGGGCCCTCGGTCAACACTTGAGCCTCCCAGTCGCACGGTAGAGGACCGAGCAAGCTCTCGCCGTTCATGACCCCATGGACATATGTAGACCCAACGACTTGGAAGCCACCTGGCAGGTGCGGACGAAGGATCATCGGCCACGGGCAGCCTAGAAGGACGCATACAATATCCTTCGCCCTCGTAGCTGCAGGCGTTATACCTATGTGTCCACTGTCTGTCGTGATAAACCGTCGACCCTGAACTTCTGCAAATGTAATAGGGTCCGGTTCTGGGCCGTGTATATTGCCGGCTTCTACTGGACCTTCTCCCACCTGATCTGCGGGAAGAGATCTGTAATAGATCGACTTGGCTTGATCGTAGCTTGGAAACGCCAGCTGGGTCGGATATCGATCCCGTACATAGCAGCAACAGATTGTTTTGATAAAAGCGTCCTTCATGTGCTCCCCTGTAACATAAACATCAGTGGAACCAAGCTCGCATTCCCATTTTCGTACTACAGGTAGCAGTCCATCGAGTTGCGTAGGAGCTCTATCAGTCACGGACTGGACGGTGCCACATTTGACACCTCTAACTCCGAGTATGGCGGCACGATCACCAGTGACCTCCGCCGAGCATGTCGACAGGCTGCTGGCCTGGAAGGAGCTGATAAGCCACATTGTATCCCTGGTCATCCGGGCAGACCAATCAGGTACCCATGTTGGTCCTGGAATTCTACGACCGACAAGATCACAGCGATTCAAAAACTCGACACGGCGCGTCTGCTGCAGGTGAATGACGCAAGCCTCCTTGAAAACTTCTTCAACTGGAAGCGCGTAGCGAGGAATGATCTTGCTCGCTATCGATGGCGGTGCCATGCCCAATGCTCCATAAATCCTATCCCGATCATCTGTGCATTCTTTCTGATTCAGGTCTAGAAGCGTCGTCAGGAAGGGATTACTCAAGAGTGGGTCTACAGTCTTTGATGCTTCCCGGAAGAGTTTTAGGACCTCTGGTGTATGTAACTCTCGTTTGTTAGCACCACACTCCACTGCTGACTTAAAGAGACGAAGCGGGATTTGATCATGGCCGCAGTACATTCTTGATTGCTCGCTTGCGAGTTGAACTTCTTGCCATGTCCATAGGCGTCTAAACCATTGACGTCGAAGGAGACTGGCAACAGCCTCCCATGTGACGTCGTCGTACGGTAATACGACAGATGGGCGAGACCACGTCGGCTGATCACAATCAGGTGGATTTGTTCGATCGCCATCTTCTAGCCTTTCAAGCTGGCACCCAAGATGTGTCAAAGTAGAGATTGCAAGCTTGCTGTTGTCCTGTTCTGGCCCGAGCCAGACGATGACTTCCCGCGCTAGCCTGTATATGTTACCCATGTTCTGTACCTGAATTCCTCGCTCTACGGTATCTTCCTGATTAATACAGATCGCATCAATCCATAGAGTTCGAGATGTGGTACTTTTCCTCAGATGGCGTAATGCCGTCGCAAGGTTCAGGCGAAGCGGCAGGGTCTCAATGTCACTCGCAGATGCACTCTGGTTTGAGGTCGATGACCGCTTGACATAGGCGGTGCTATTGTGGCCTGGGGGACCCCACACATATGACAGGGCCTCATACGCAGGTTCCGGTTCGTGCAGATCTTGTCCGTGTCCTTGGCTAGGCAGTGGCTCAAAGCCTGTTATGGGATGTCTCCAAGATGTCTCAAATGCCTCTTCGGGCCCATATTGTCTGATCCGCTCAAACAGAAACCTACCTTGGAGACTTTTACACATCTTCCAGTCAGGAGGGAGCGTTCTCTGAAGTTCGTCTCTCGCAGAACTCGGTTGCGGACGCTCATCTCGCTCGTAAGATTTGATGGTTGCGTGGTTTATAGCTATATAGAGATCGTCATCAAACGTGCCAGGCAACAGCTCAATGAGCCGAATTTCATGAATATGTCGGTCCAACCTTTTGTATTGGTAGGGTCTTCTTCTTTGACGAGAATCCTGCATCGAGTCCATCTGTGAACATTGTTAAGGATCATCAAGTGGAACGATGCTACATACTCCTAGCTTACTGCGGGGTTTATATACTCGCTGCCCAATATCAAGGCTGGCCCCCACACGCAGTCTTGATGGACCAAGGCATTTACAAGTGCGAATGACCGGTATTGTAAAGTACGATAGCCCCAATGAAAGCTTGGCTTTTCAAAGGCAATGCGTGTCGCCGTGCTCGTCCATCGCTTGCTTTGTATGCATTGACAAGATGGGAAATCTCTCAGCTACGGCGCGACAGCATGAAGGACCGCGATACTTTATACAGTGATCTAGAAGTTGGGTTTCGAAGAAGCTCGCATTCTTACTGCTCTTGACCGCCTTGCGCAAGTGTCTCCTTTCGCGCGAGACGCTGATGTATGTATGTATATATGAGTTCTACAGTGTACGCAGAAGGAATCGACAATGTATTGAGAGAAAGAGATGATTGGGGAGCAAGCGAGTCGTCAAGACGAACAGGGACTGACAGAGGTATGTATGTGTGCGCATGTATCTTTGTACAGGCGTTGCGACGGGCAAGTCTACACGGCTTTATGCAAGTTGTGCAAGGGATTTTGCTATTCATACCGAAAGGAGACCCATAACAGGGAACCTTCCCAGCCACTGCATGTTATACAGCCGAGAAAGCTTAATGCCTTTCGATCATACATCAAACCCTGGTAGAGACGACTGTAGTAGAAAACGCGGTGACATTGGTGCTGTGGCCCCATCGCGCTTGTGGGGGCTTCGATTGGCGTCTTGATGCATAACATGCGGAACTATACTCCACTCCTCCCAGGTCCAGTCCTCGTCCTGTCCTACTGGACAAGTTGAGCTCGCTTTCAGGAAGTGTTGGTACTGGGTGTATCAGTATGTCTGAATCCATGCATGTCCGGAATGTCATCATTGTCGGCGTATGTCTCCAACCCTCTAAATCGCGACATTGCTCATCCAACTTACATCCCTTAGGCGTCCGGCAATGTTGGATCTGCGACCCTCGACAATCTAAACACAGCATCCAAGTTCAGTATCACTGTTCTCACTCGTTCTGAATCGAGTTCGAGCTTCCCTTCCAATGTCACGGTCAAACGAGTCTCATACAGCGACCCTGCAGGTCTTGAAGAAGCCTTCAGGAACCAAGATGCTGCAATTTTTGCGATCAGCTTTCGAGCCACTGACGATCAGCCGCGTTTGATCGAGGCGGCTGCCAAAGCTGGAGTGAAGTGGATTCTCCCAAATGAATATGCTGGTGACGGCATGAACAAAGCAATGGTGGATGCAGTGCCCGTTTTCCAGCCCAAACGCGACGCGAGGCAGCAGATAGAAGAGCTGGCGAAGACATACAATGGGCTCAAATGGGTTGGAATCTGTACTGGGCCTTGGCTGGAGTCAAGTTTGAAATTCGCGGTTCTCTTCGATATCGATGTGCAGGGCAAGAAGGTGCAGACATGGGAGAAGCCAGGTCGATTCAATGTCTCTACTATTGCACAGATCGGACGTGCCATCACCGCACTGCTCAGTCTACCGGTATCCAACACCGAGGATCCTTACGCCAGCTTGGAACACTACGCCAACAGGTTTATCTATGTTTCATCATTCTATACAACGCAAGATGAGCTACTTGCTGCTGTGCAGCGAGCGACAGGCTCGAGTCCTGAAGACTGGACTCGCCACCACACTGGTGAACTACGATTTGCAAAGGGAAAGCAGCTGATCAAGGACGGCGCACCTGTAATGCAGAACCCTCACATCACTTTCGGAGCTTATATGGAAGAGGGTGCTGGTGGGGATGTTGAGGCGATGGCCATCGAGGACAGAAGGGTGTTACGTCTGCCGCAGGAAGATCTTGATGCGGCTGTCAAGGCTGCAGTAGCTTCTGTAGGAGCATAGATCTGGCAAATATCGAACTGTGTGAATGTTGGATGGTCTTGATGTCTGCGGTGTAGTGGCAGTAAAGACGATACCCCGATCCGCCTTACGTCCCGACTCGTGTGAACGAAGCTGAACTGAACGGCCCTCTTTACTCACAAGACTGCCAACATCTGCCTTCACACTTGACGTATTGAGTGAATTTACAGATCCTCCATCTGAAACCTCCACCAGAATCACCTTCCCTGCAGCATCGGACATAATCATCATACTACATACTGGTCGACGTTGAATTCTGAAACCCGTTCACAAAACATGCCAAACCAACGCTCCACGGATACCCCACATACCTTACCGAGGTCGTAATATTTCGAGCGAGCTACCTCGTACTTCCCTTGATTGGCATTAGTAAGCTTCGACGATTGTTAAGCACGTCAATCTAATACGTTACATCGTACCTGGATAGTATCGACCTTACAGCGTTGTTTTATAAGTTAAGGAGGGTACCAAAATAATCAGTAACAAATGATATACCATACATGATCTTGCCCATTTTGATTTACGGCCAAGACGAGCAGACATCAGCCGAAGTATTCAGTACGCACAATGTCTACCAATCGTTTGTTCAAGCCGTTACGCCTGGGTCACTTGGACCTTAAGCACCGCGTTATGATGGCGCCATTGACGAGGTTTAGGGCTGATGAGAACCATGTGCAGTTGCCCTTTGTGAAGGAATATTACGAACAGCGTGCTGCAGTCCCAGGAACGTTCATCATCACGGAAGCTACCTTCATCTCACCTCAGGCAGGCGGTTACAACAATGTTCCCGGCCTCTGGAACACCGAACAAGTGGCAGCTTGGAAAGAGATCACAGAAGCAGTCCATGCCAAGGGCAGCTACATTTATTGTCAGCTCTGGGCGCTCGGCAGGGTCGCAGTCCCTCAGAATTTGAAATGTGAGGGCGGGTTTGATGTCGTAACCTCAAGTACCGGCCCACTTGTAAGTGGTGGGGCCGTGAAGAACGATCAAGGGACGGCGAGAGGCATGACGAAGGAGGAGATTGAGAGCTATATCCAGGACTATGCAAACGCAGCACGCAATGCCATCGATGCAGGCTTCGATGGGGTTGAGCTTCATGGCGCTAATGGGTATCTCATCGACCAGTTCTGGCAGGATACTTGCAACAAACGCACGGATGAATACGGTGGTAGCGTTGAAAATCGGGCGCGTTTCGGTCTTGAGGTCACTCGGGCGGTCATCGACGCAGTCGGTGGTGATAGTAAGAAAGTCGGTATGCGCCTATCCCCATGGAGCACTTTCCAGGACATGCGAATGGAAGACCCCATTCCACAGTTCTCACACATTGTCAAGGAGTTGAAAAAGCTCGATTTAGCTTATCTGCACCTTGTCGAGAGTAGAGTGAAGAAGGATTCCAGTGCAGCCGACGGTGGATATCATGCCGTAACCCGCGAGAACGATCCATTCGTCGAGCTTTGGGGAACACAGGCGCCAATCCTGCTTGCCGGTGGATTTGATCCAGTCAAGGCGCAAAAAGTTTTGAGTGAGGTTTATACTGCCGAGAATGTAGGCATTGCGTTTGGGAGGTACTTCATCAGTACGCCCGACCTCCCGTTCAGGATCGAAAAGGGCATCGAGTTGACGCCTTACAATCGGGATACATTCTACAAGCAGATGAGCAAGGACGGATACGTTGATTATCCTTTTAGCGAGGAGTGGCTAAAGCAGCAGAGCGAAAGTAAGCTATAGAATGGTTTTGGTTCATAGACGCTACATGTAGAAACCATGAAATTAAAGAGACTTGGCAGCTTCGAAACGAGAGCACAGTCATAGTGTGAGTCTATATCATGTGCTCAACCTGTAAGTTGCCTTGCTCAGGCACGATAATGTAGGGCAAGGATAAGCACTGCGGGTATATCCGAAGAGCCGCAGACGGAAGCGCACGCACCAACAAATTTTTTTGCCAAAAGTTATCTTCGAAGCTACTTCGATCTAGTAAAGTGCCGCCGGGGCATTTGATACACTATCTCCACTCTCACTTAACTTTGGCTATTCTGTCACCTTGCGAAATATTCTTGGTTGTTTGACTCTTGTGATTGCCATTTTCGAAGATCGACTGCTCTACTTAAGGACCTTACGATGGTCAGAAAAGAAGTCGTCGAGGGCAAGCTCCCTTCAAGCGTTTGGCCATACGTCGACACAAAGTCCCCGCACCCAGCAGCCATCCTGCGACAGGTTGCGGATTTCTTGCAGCAGCTGGGTTATGATAAGACTGTCTCTACTTTCGTCAAGGAAGCAGGAAAGAATGGGACGGAGATCGACCTAGAAGAATGGAAGGCTGGGGAAGAGGAAGACAAGAACTTCTCGCTCTTGGAACTGTGGAAGTTCTGGCAGGAGAAGAAAGGCGTGTTTCCTGCCGCCGATGGTACGAGTGAAGAGAGTGACAGCGATGGCGATAGCGACAGTGAGAGCGAGGACAGCGATGAGGAGATGATTGACAATGAGGCAGAGGAGGCTAGCGGCGACGACAGCGCCAGCGGAAAGAGTAGCAGCGAGAGTGAGAGTAGTGAGAGCAGTGAGAGCAGTGAGAGCAGTGAGAGCATTGAGAGCAGTGATAGCAGCGATAGCGACAGCGACGACGACAGCGACAAGACCAAGTCCACAGGACAAAAGCGAAAGAGGACAGAGAGCTCTTCTTCGGACGATGACTCCAGCCCAGAGTCTGAGTCTGGCTCTGGGTCTGGGTCTGATTCGGATTCGGATTCGGATTCCGATAGCGATAGCGAATCCTCAAGCGACAGCGATGCGCCGCCTTCTAAGCGTACTAAGGTGGAGAGCAGCGACTCCAGCGACGGAGATTCGAGTGACTCCGACAGTGACAGCGATAGTGATGCGGAAGCCATCAACGAGGCTGCCATGAAGCCATTGCCTTCCAGTTCATCTGAGTCGAGCAGCGATGATAGCTCAGATGCATCCTCCAGCGAGTCTGATTCGGACTCAGAAAGCAGCTCGGATTCTGATAGTGAAGATTCTGGCAGTAGTAGCGACCCTTCCTCATCTTCTTCCAAGACGCTCCAAGGCGACGACAAGCCTGTCAAGGCAGAGCCTGAAGAATCCACCGCCGCTTCCTCTGCCGAAACGTCTGATAACAACGGGGGCATGCATCCTGCTAGACTTGCCCGGATAGATGGAGGGGCGGGCAGCAGAAACAGCAATAGCAAGGGCCAAAGCCAGATCCAGCCAGGCGGGAAAAAGCAAAACGTTCCATTCAGCAGGATACCTAAGGATACTCATGTTGACCCTAAGTTCTCGAGCAACGCCTACGTCTCGTATGACTACGCCGATCGTGCGCACCGTGACCTCATTGTCACTAAAGGCAAGGGTTTCACAAAGGAGAAGAACAAGAAGAAGAGAGGTAAGGAGACTTCAGATTTCGATATCGTCTCACCCATCTGGACCATGACTGACTTATCCGAACAGGAAGCTACAGAGGCGGCATGATTGACCTGGCACCTAAAGGTATCAAATTCGAGGACTGAATCAACAGGTTGTTTTCATGAATCGAACGAAATTCTACAGCCAGATGTGTTAGGATTTTTAAAACCGCCGTTTGCAAGAGAAAGCTGAGATCAAGTTCACCCACACGGTAAACCATCTCATACTTGTACAGAATATTGGACAATAATATAAATTCTCTAGACTGATCACGTTGCCCAGCAATACTCTGTTGTACCCCATCTGCTCTATGGTATCTACTCAACGGGATCGGATCGGTTGCTTACCAGGAACAGGACTAATAGCGGTTGGTGCTTTTGTGCTTCCATAATCCCTCGGCCGAGGCCTCGGAGCTAGCGCAAAGCCTCTCTTCGTTCGCATCTTGCACAGCGATACCACCATCCGGCATGCTCTTCTACCTTGTGTATATGTTTCGAGCATTCGCAATGATTTGCATGTCTGGTTTAGTCGTTGGCGTATATACGTTCCCAATCAATGAGACAAAACCTCCGGATTTCTATCTACAACATCAACACCCGGATTTCAAAAGCACCAAACTTGAACATCATATACGAAGTACCCCAGCAACATATTCTGAATATATAACATAGCAGCACAAAGAACGGAGGAGCAAGCCGAAAATGCGCGTCCTGATCCTTGGTGCCAGCGGCCGCACAGGCACACGTGTTGTGGCGCAAGCGCTCTCCCAATCCCATACTGTCACGGCTCTAGTTCGGAACCCCAGCACCGTCGCCTCTCAACCCAACCTGACACTAATACAAGGCACACCACTCGACCGTGCGGCCATCGGCGTAGCCTTCACCTCTGCGCCGCAGGATGATCCGATCAGAGCTGTTGTGGTCGCTCTAGCTACTAGCCGGGAGAGCGACAACCCCTGGTCCAAGCCTACGTCACCGCGCTTCTTCATTAGGGACAGCGTGCAGAACACCATTGCCGTCATGAAGGAAAACGGTGTCAGCAGGATCGTAGTGATGGCTGCTTTCGGGACGGGGAAATCTTGGGCGCAGCTGTCTGCCGTTGTGAAGGCAATGTTCAAGTGGAGTAACATGTCGTTGCAGATGGAGGATCATAATGCCGTGGATGAGGTGCTGAGGGGGGAAGGGAAATGGCTGCAATGGACGGTTGCGAGGCCGACTATGTTGAAGATGGAGGTGAAAGACGGCCAGGTGTCGATGGTAAGGGAGTTTGGAGAGAATGGAAGTGGCATTGGCATATTCGATGGTTGTACGAGGGAGAGTGTGGCAAAGTGGATGGTGGATTGTCTGCGGGAGACTGAGACGTTTGGGAAGGCGATCTGCTTGGCAAACTGATCGTAATGCTCATGGTACAAACCATCGAACAGAAGCTTGATCGGAGTCAGCGTGAGCTATTGAGGACTCTTTAGTGCAGGGTATGGCGTGATATTTTCCACACATATGATCCAAATGTTCTTGGATATTGTATTATCTCATTTCATTATAATCAATGGGAACCATCTGATAAGTTAGCATTTGGAACATTGATGTGCAATCGTAACATCTTCAATCAATCGCTGTCACTATCGCTATCGCCCCCGCTGGAACTTCCGTGCTTCAGATGCGCGAATGCCTCATCGATCGTTACTTGCTTTGACTTTGGTTGGGGTGGTGGTGTTGGTGCACGCGTGTTGGTACGATACTCGAGTTGTTGCCAAATAGCTTCGAACGGTCGCTGGCGTGAGATTTCCGGCTCAGCATCATTCTCAGTAACTGGAGCTTGACTTGGCGCCTGATCGTCATTGGCTCCGCTCGACACGGTGGTGAATGAAACAGATTGGCTGCTTTGACCAACGGTGGGTGTAGGTAGATTTTGATGGACTGACGAGGAGGACCTGAGGTTTTCTTCACTTCTCCTCTGCAAAGAAGAACGCTTGTTCTGACGCCGTCTCTTGCGACCGTCTCTACTACTTATATCGGAGAATGATGATGTGGCCGTTAATGCAGTCCCATCTTTCTCGCTGGGTACGGTCTCCGTATGATGAATCGGTACAGGTGGCGGTGGCATCGAAAAGGACAAATCTGACTCCTTCATCCTCTTGCGCTTCTTGCAATTTTCACGCGCCTGCCTTTTCGTGGTTTTTGTCACAATGTTAGGTGTCTGTGATGTCACTATTCTCTGTACTGGTATTGATGGGTTTGTTACCTGAGATTTGTGGGTCGACTGACTCGAGGAATCGCTGCGGGCTGATGACCTTGGGACACCTGTGCCGGCAAGGGCAGCTGACACTGCCTCTTGTTGGCTGGCCAGAGCTCTAAATTGTTCAGACTGCCCATTGCCTTCAGCGCTGGTTCGTACCAGGTTCGGAACTTCTATTTCTGGCAAGGCAATGGGGGCAGCGGCCTTCTTTCCGGCGTCTTCCTCTCCGTTCTCCTCAGATAACTGGGGTTTTTCTTGAGGTTGCACGGACAATTGGCCGGTATTGATATTGAGTACTGCTGACTGAGATGGATTGTTCGTAGTCAGGGCACTGCCATCATCATCAACGCCGGGTGTTTGCGTCGACTGCTGTAGCAATTTGAAAGGGTCGTCTTTGTCCTCCTCCTCATCGATTTCAATAATCTCCCGATTGTGGACAGTTGGAGATGCTGAAAAGTCTTGCTGGACACCATCCTCGTCTTCGACGCCGGCGGCAACATAGCTTGGCTCCCCAAATGGATCGCTTAGCGAGATCATGGACTCAGAGTCACTGTCACTGTTGCTATCAATGCGGCGTATCTCTTCCACACCGTCTTCATCAACAGTTGTGCTTGTTTTACCCCTTGCCTCCCGCAGTCGTTGCTTGCGCTTTTGTAAAATCGAATCTCGGAGCTCTTCATTTTCAAAGTAAGCCGCCTTTTCTATAGCGATTACGTCCTTCAATTCTTGCAAAGCAAATGCAAAATCAGCCTGGTTGCTAGGGTCTAACAAACGCTCCTTGGCTTGATTCTGGACTTCATCCTCTGAAAGCTCCCAGCTTCGACGCTCCAGTTTGGCATTTGGTGGGAACAAATTGTTGTGCAATGCCGCTTCGGGCATCAGCTCAGTATGATGCTGAGCTAGCTGACAGTCAGTGTTTTCAGAGGGTTGAGGATTTGCGCGCAAACCAGAAGGCTTGTCTTGCTCATTACCATGCTCAGTGTTGTTGGCCAAGGTAGCGGTGGCAGGGCTGCCAATCCCACCACTAGAAGGAGCAGGTGCAGTTTCATGAGGGAATACCTCTGAGCTGGCTTGATCTGGAAGTGCATTCGGTTCGGGCACGTGATCGCTCATTTCGTCCTCATCCTGGTCTATGTGGGCACTGAAGTCGAAGACATCTGGACGAGGCTTTGTGGCTAACCGTTTGTTGCGGCGTCTTAGAGCAGAAAGTGAACCTTCAAATGCGGATGATGCCCGTAACTGAATTTGGGAGATATCATCGACATGCTGCTTAGGCGCTGGGGTCATCGCGGCGATACTTTGTGTGCCGCTTGAGACGACGGAGCTGGCCATCTGTACATCTGCAACTCTCGTTGCGCGTTCCTTGATCTTCAACTTGTCTTGCTTTGGTCTAGAAACCAAGGCATCCCCCATGTCTCGAATTGCCTTGTGCGATCGTGCAGTCTGGCGGTCTTCAGTCCCGGTCGTCTCTATTCCACCTCCGTTTCGCTGATCTATTTCCAAAATGATAGGAGGTGAGGTCTCTTCACGGTCAGCGACCGTTGATGCATTCTTGTTTATTTGAGAGGTGGATGTGATACTCGCCTCGTTGCTTGCGCCAGGAAAAGATTCTCCCCTCATCGCGGGGCTACTGACGGGAATTTTGACGAATTGTAGTGTGCGTATTACATGAGTTGGTTCGGGCGGATGATGCGCCTCAGATCCGTTGCCATTAACGAGATCTTCCGCTGGTGGTGAGGAACGAAAACCAGCAAGGTTCTGTTGCTCGTTTGGACTTCTCCTTTGAGCCCGGGTGCTGGTAGCAGGTGCCTGCGACCTGCCGCTGCGGCCTTTGAGGGGGGAGCTTGGAACAACGACCGGAGAGCTTGGGATCGTGACACGCGAAGTCGTCGACATTTGTGTAATCTCGGCCTCATCATCTGCAGGTGTCTCGTTGCGCATTTGTCGGAGGTACTGCCTCCACTTCGAGACCAGCAGTCTTCTATCGACCTGCGGAAACCAAACCCTGCAAAGCGTATGTTCGCTAACCTTCTCTCGGTAAGCTCTACGAAGCTTGAAGTCTTCGCGCATCGTCCATCCCTTGATGAGAACTCCATCCTTCGGCAAAGTCCTGCTGTGTTTACATGCCTCAAACACAGCCACCTCCAGCGCCCGCATCTTGTGCTCAATGGATTCAATTGACCTTGTTGGGAAATACTGTATGCGACATTCTGCAACGGTGCAGCCCTGACACATTGCCAAGCGTATCTTCCGAACTTCATCTTCCGTCCACTGCTGGCGAGCACGCGCTGAGGAGGCGGGAGGCAAATCTGGTACCAACTTCGAACCGGCCGTTATTCTGCGTAAGTAAAATTTCCGCGCACGCGCAGAGCCGCCACTGCGCGAGATGCCATATTCACTCAGGATTTTCTCCACAGTCCAGCCTTTCCGTAGACCTTGCAGTAGCTTTGAATCTTCAGCATCGGTCCACTTCTCAAAAGTCGTCTTGAGACGGTTAGGGATGCGGGCAGACCTTGAGGCGCCCTCCGGCGTATCTCTGTCAGAAGGATTGAGTCTCTTTTGGCTTTTGGAGGCGTCTCTCGCAGATTGGACGAGCCGTTGTGTTGGATCGGTAGTGCTTCTCGGCGTTATGCGGGTGTCTTGGGTGCTGGCTTCCGCTCGCTCCAGATCAGAATCGGTGACACCATCAAGGCCGACGTCGTCGGCATCATCGTTGTCGTCCTGTATGGGATCACTCTCCAGAACATCCAAAGCTTGTGGCTGTTGTGATATGAAGCCTCGCCCAACGCAGGACCTGGGTGTCTGGATGGGCCATTCGCGAGGAGGGCGTTGTGCAGAGTCTGGAGGCTCAAAATCGACCGAACTGCTGGGTAGTTGGGGTGTGGGAGGGTCGTCTGTGACATGCTTGTCAGCAACACGCGATATCGAGAGGCCCATGATGACTTTCACGTGGTACCAGAGAGGTGTCACCGCTTCGTCGTGTAAGTTGGAGCGGACAGGGTTTTGAGGGTATTTGATTAGCTGACCACCGTTGACCAGCGTGTATGGAGGAGGAGTAGGAGATCCATTGCGCTACAATAAGGAGAAGCAGGGTAAGGTGAGGTGTGAAGAAATTGCGACAGTGAAAAAGGCGGGAAACGACGCTGATGCCTAGATAGATCAATACAGGTGGAAGTTGCTGCTGTAGCACTTACCTTGCGAGTCTCTGATCACGACGTCATTGACAAGAGGAGAACGATGATATGAGGAAGGAGCGAATGGGCTGCTGCTGAGTTGGCTTTGCTGACTTTGCTGGCTTTGCTGGCTCTCACGTTGAAGCTGAAGCTCGGCCTCTTTCGCATCCTTCAGTCTCCTTGGTAACCTCGGGATCTTGAAGTTGTCCTCGTCCACCATCAACTCGGCATCTTCTTCCACTTCAACCACGGCATGTGTAGGCTGCTCTTGGTCCTCACCCACGCTCTCAGCTAGGCTTCCTCGCTCACTATCTGACTCTCTTGTTGGAGTGTCTCTGACAGCCTGTATCCTCCGTTGGAACAGAGATGACGACCTCGCGCTCCTTGGTACTTCCCGATCTGATCCGAAAGCACTCGGTGTCCCCACTGGCGGTAACAATGTAGAATCAGGCGCGAGTGAGGTTTCGCGATCGAACATGTCGCGCACCACAAATACATGCCGGTCCGCCTTGCCCATGTGTACATTCCACATATCACCAACCCTCTCGTGGTTCGGCAGATCCTCTCCTTCAGTCCCCTGCAGTTTAACCCAGCGCGCTCGAGTGTCCTTGCCATATGCTTTGCTGTGCTCCACTTTGATGTGTTTCCAAAGATCTCCGATTTGCCATCGCTCGCTGGCAGTGACCGCGAACCGCACTTCACAGTTTGACGGTTTCTGGGGCGATTGCGTTGAAGGGACTTCCACGGGCCGCGGTGGCATCAAGTTTACGAAAAGTTTGATGCGCGGCATCGTCAAGAGTGGTCAATTCGAGTTTCTTTAAACGGCATGGGAATGGGTCAAGTTTGGCCACGAGGAGCCGCAGAGGTGCAAGCAACGAGCGACTGCGAAAGAGTCGCGAAGCCATGCGCTACATGAACTCGAGCAAGAGGCTGTTAAAGTGCCTGCGAATGGACCATCGACCGCGTGGTACACGTTCGCGAACTCAAAGAGCTTGGGCCCTTACAGGGCTGCGTCGATTTATCTCCACCAAGAGCTAGAGCCAGTTCCTTTCGGGGGTGACGTTGCGGAGATTCGCGACTTGTCATATTTCAGTTTCAAACTTTGACCACCTGCTCTACCTAAAATTATAAGAGAATCACACTAGTCACTAATACGTGCTTGCATGGACCACGCATTCTTCGCAGGCGCTCTATGTCTCGAGAAGAGCATAGCGTTGATCTGCTCAGTTTCGATGTTGTTTTATCCTTGATGTCTCTGAGATGCTGTAGGTGGGAGTGTGGTATAGAAATGTCATCTAAGGAATGGAACGCTGTCATATATTCGTCTCAGAATCTGTCCAAGGTCTCTCCTGTACAAAAAGTTTCATGACTACATCATTTGCATTGTTCAAGACTTGTACATCACTCTCTTCGTCGGCGTCGCGCATGCAATGCTGCAAGTCTTCCGAAGCAAAGGCAACACCGCCTCTTGGTCGAACTGTCTTGAAGGCTGACCACAATGCCAATATTCCATCCACTCGGCTCTCGCGATAATGAAATTGCGTTCACATGTGGAGCAAGCTTGGTTACCCATCTCTTGACCAAGTGAGGCTTTATATAGGCCTGAAAGCACCACTGAAGGTGCGTCGTTGTTCGAGATGCCTGCAAGGTCGCTCAGGTCATAGGTGGACTGCACAGAACGCAAAGCCAGCTCGAACAGCGATGGTGCGGCGCTATTTTGTAATATATGCCGCCGTTGCTCCTCTGGCACCGGTGAGAAGCGGTCCTCGTCCGAGAGATTGATTTGTGGTGATAATGAGCGATCGATGGTCCCATCAATGTTGAAATATGTAACTTCTGACGAGGTGATGTAAATGGGCCTTGTATGGCACACATCACAAGCTTGCAATAATCGCTGTTCCTTGTCATCCTGTGCCTCTAGGCCCTGACGGTCACACGCTCGCAGGACTTGGTCCGAAGCAGACGTGCTATCCTCCATGTCAACATATTCGAGAAAGGGATTCGGCCGAATCGTAATCTGTTTGTGACCGCCATCGCAGCTCAATAGCTTCAAAAGCTGCCAAGGCAACCAACGCAAGCCATTGCCAGCGACGTTCAACTCTTTCAAGCGGCTCAAGCGGGCAATGGCGGGCGGGAGTTCTCCAAGCTCGTTATTTCGCAAGCTCAGTACCGATAAATTGGTCAAGTCGAAGAGATCTGACGGGAGGGCACGTAGATTGTTACCAGAGAGGAACAATTTGATAGAAGGTGTCAAGGGCGCAAACTCCTCTTCACTGGGTGGGTTTCTGGCGTCAACATGCACTTGACGCACAAGCTGCTGCAGCGGACGGAGAATGTTTCCAGGTAGTTGCTTCAGTCGTATGCCAGAAAGGTCCACAGTCTCGTTGCCATTTTCAAGGCAATCGATGACTGACTGTAACGCCAGATCCTCAGGATTCATCGTGTGCTGCAATTCAGCAGAGGTAGGCGTTGAGAGCACATGCAGTCTCCGTATCCCTTGCAGACTAGACTTTACGCTGTCATCAGACAAGTCGCTCGCCTGGCTTGCAATGCCAAAGGCGTCAGCATCGCTCGAATCGCTGCCCATCCAAACCCCTGAATCAATATTGCGGCGTTTGCTCTCTTTCCTAGCCACTCTATGTCTCAGACCTGCGCTGTCGTGGCTCCACCAAGGACCTCTGATGTTGCGTTTCCGCTTTCTTGGTCCCTGATAATGGCTGACATCCGCATCTGAAGCATCCTCACTGAAGACGGGATCACTGGACAGGCTGCTATAATCAGAAGCCTGTCGTTTGCGACTCGTCGGATGACGACATGTTGGTAGTGGTGGTGGCGAGCTTGGAAGCTCATCGAAGATATATGCTGTCGGCAGCAATGGTGGTGAGGACGGCAGAGCCATCCTGGCGTGGAGGTATGGAGTCGCACCAGGATGTCGCGCGTACAGATGAAAGGCACAAGACATGATCTAGTCAAGTCGCGACGCGTCAAGATAGGAAGACGCGCTGTGGACGCCAAGAAACTTGATGACGCCATAAGCCCGGCTGCGTGACTCGACTGGAGTTGATAAAAGCATGACTTACTCTACGACGGGCTTGACGCGACTTACGAACAATAACCTTCTACTGTCTGGATTTCCTACTAGTACTTACTCTTCTAGATGCTATTTGTCTCAAGGGCGTCGCCAACCATTACTAGTGCTTGGAAGAGAGTCTAGGTAGAAATCATTTACCCGGATCCGAGCTGTCGAACAACGAGTGCACCACACTTCAGCTTGTTTAAGTCATCTTTTGACTAAGATAGACTTCGTGACGGGATTCGAGGAAGATGTTGCTCTGCTTTAAAGATCGAGTTCTATTACGGTGGAGGGTAGCAAGCCTTTACTGTTGTCTTCCCTGACACTGTCATTTAGGCTTCTATAGGGGGTCTCAGGACGTTCTTTTCGAACTTGTCATGCTAGATTGTTCTCTGCTAAGCGCAAATGTTCACTGGGCCGCTGTTGATTGTTGGAAATGTATTCGTGCAGTAGCATCTGACCGAGAGGCAGTACTCTGGCCCAACATTTGGTTATGCGTCATGTCGGTTGGAACTGCTTCGAGTTGTTTCCCATCTTATCGGCCGTCCGTGTCTATCAACTGTGAGGTTTGGATGTATCCCATCTTAGCAGCCTGGCCAGTGAACTAGGCAGCGTGAGCTCTGTTTGCCTTTGATCATCATTGTCTACAGCTCCTACCGGCTCCATGGCTGAGCCAAACACCGTCTCTAGATTTTTTTTTTTGGAAAAAAGTAAAAAAAAAAACTTAATACTACAATGATAAGGAGTATAACGAGCGTTCTGGGGGCAACGAAATCGCCAGACAACAACAGGTGCAGGGGACACTCGAGAAGTTTGGAGCATGGCAGGGCGACTGCAGCATGACAGCGGTGCAACATTGGCGCCGATAAACCTGAAATGGGTTCGCTGATGGAGTGAACAATGTCCTCTTTGTAAGGACCAACGAGCGCCGGTAAGATAAGCACTGTGGAGCCACTAACAGATCTCAACATGTCTGTTAGACGTGACTACAATTGTGGTAGTTTGCAATCGCCCGATCGAGCTTCCATTGTTACAATGTCGACTACTGGAAGTTAACTAAGATGCCACATGTGTAGTGACGCGGTCTGAGGGCCAGGACTTCGTCCTCATCGATTCTTCATGAATTGGACCCGGTGATAAACCCTACTCAACGACCAGATCCTTCATCCAAAAGGTAACTACTCGAGGGTTTCATAGCGATTTGTGGCGGCGTTCACGGTATCTTACACATCTTGGATGCTTGTGACAACCGAATCACCGCCCAATTACAAGATAACATTACTTCTCTGAACGAACCTGAAATGGGTAACGCACATTTTCATGGGACATTTATCATAACATACTGGGGCATTGTGCATCAGCAGGAGAAGGGAAACCACAAAGGTAACGAGAGGGACATGCTTCACAAACCGTTCAAGGCATTAGAAGAGGGTTAGAGGCGCAATGGTTCAAGCATAAGGTTAGTCGCAACAATAGTGGCGAAGTTTAGAAAGACAATGCCAGAGGCGAGTCCATCTCAGGCGCTGTGGAACGTCATATGGACATTTCACCTCAGAGACTCTATGCCATTTGGCTGATGGACAACCTGTAAGCAGACAGTTTACGTATTGGGGATGGCTACTTTATGTTGTTGGCACGATAGTCACTATGGCTGCAGTGGCAATTGACAACGTGATGTTCGAGGTAAATTTATCCCGAATGCACAGCGTCCCTCGAATCACCTACCAGGCTTTTCACACGCCTCTCTAGATACTGGCCTAAAAACAACGCCATTGGCTAGTGCCCGGTCGTACACATGACCTAGGAACTAAATTCACGTGCAGGCTCTGCAGTGATCATGGTGATTTCTTTCACAGAAGTGAGTCCAGGCGCACTGCGAACAGCCATTTCGGAAATCGTGATCGAGAACTCCTCCGGCCCATAACTTTGCTGATCGGTATTGTGACCGTGAAGACAGATCTCTAGAAATCAAATGTGACACATCCCTATGGCGATACGTAATTGTTCGAAATTGAGTTCTCAAGTTGAAAGTTAACAGTCACACGTGTAAGGATATGTTCAGATACTAGCTATCATATAGTTAACCCGAAACGCGAGCCTATGGGTAAATCCATGTTATAAATAGTGAGGCTGCAGCCCAGACTACCATGGGAGATCAAAACCTGACTGAAAGTCCCGAATGTCGAAGTTGTACGGACTTTCCGTAGGGTCATGATACAAAGAACCTGGATTTCCCGGTCCACTGCTACTCTGCGCGCCAATGGTATTGTCAAAGAACGGTTGGACGCTGTGGGATTGCACACTGCCATTGGCGACGCGTTGCCGGTGACATGGGTATGCCATCGGAGCAGGAGGTACCTGCTGGGGGATGTAGTTCATCGTCCCATGATTGGTCGCCGCGTCCACGTTGCTTGATGTCTGGTCGTGTCGCTGCATCGACTGTTGTGGCCAGACCTCAGTATTGTCTTGTGGCATGGCGTTGGCTTCTGTATACAACGGGAACAGGTCCTGTTGTGAGGAGAAGGGAGTCTGGTCGTAGGCGAATTGGTTACTGTTGTTCTCGTGGTTAACGCCGCCCTGCAAACCTCCAGGATATGTAACATTGGCAAGGCTCGTTAGGTTGTTTCCTGTAGATGCACTAGCGTTAGAGAGCGTTGGACCGAAGCTCACCATTGATGCAGTTGAGGGGCGCAGATGCGGGGGAATGTTCTGCTGCGGCTGCATTTGAATCCCATGCATCAAAGTCTGGGGCGCTTGGGGACGGTGCGTATCGCTGAAGGATATGCTAAGACCGCTGGCACCTGGAGTAGCGGGAGCCTGCTGGCCCGATCCACTGAGGGAGTGAAATTGTGTAGATGTATATCTTTGATCGGAACCTGGCGCATCATCCCTGGGGTGTGGATAATGTTCGTTTCTGTGCGTTGATCCATATCCGCTCGTAGTGTCGAATGTACTGCCTTCTGAGAGTGAGGTCATTGTTTCGCCCTTGCGAGATCTCGGTCGTTGATTGTCTTTTTTCTGACACTTCAAGACAGTGTCGTCAAGTTGTGCATTGTACTTGATCAGCTCGCGAGCGACCTCGATATGAGCGACTGTCGAATCGTCCGGCTGGGTCGACCTGATGAAGTCTCTCGCACTTGCAGAAACGCTTCTTCCTTGGGCATCTTTGGCATTGGGTTCAGCCTTGGCTTCGAGAAGCGCAACAACAGCAGGCAAACATCCCATTCTGACAGCTCGATGTAAGGGCGTATCCCCTTTCATGTTCAAGCCATTGATATCGGCTCCAGCCTCGACATAGTTATCCACGCTGTCACCGAGAAGGGACCAGGGTAACGGTTCGGTCGGAAGACTTGCCTTGTCGAGGAGATCGTGCAAGTCTGGCCGGTTCTGGAGGTCCAGGCTTGTCGAGGCAGGTGATGACTGGCTTTGGCGTTCCCTGAACGATGAAGAACGAGATGACCTTGATATGCGCGAGAGCCAGCTTCCTCTACCTCGTCGATATTGTAAGTACCACTGCAGTTGGTCGAAGCCAATTTCACCATACTTGTTGGCGACTTGACTTGTCGTCGTCAGTCCTGCACTAGACCGTTTCTTTCGTGACGTATGACTGGTTGGAGACGCTGGCCTGGTCCCATAGCTTTGGTACTCGTGCAGTGTGGCTGCTCGAGATCGCTCGGGACCAGTAGAGACAGGACGCTTTCGTGTATTCTGAAAGACTGCGGCTCCATTGCCCGAGTGATCCGAACTTTGCGTTGGCCGGGGATCAAGGCCGTATTGTATGAATGGTCCTTCGTCAGCCAGCGTTGCTTCGGTCGAGCTGCCATCTCCGAACGCACCATAAAGAGGTGCTCGAGCAGTTGAGTCGAACAGGTCCCTCTGAGTCATCTCAGGTTCGTGATGATTCACCCCAAGCTCTCGTGGTCTTGCCTCAATACGCGATTGCGAATCGCCGTGCTGACGGTAGAATCGTTCGCAGGCTTCTCTCTGATCTTCGAGACGCCGCAACTGCCCAACCTCACTTCCAAGCCGAGCCTCCTGTGGATGACCGCCGAAGATCTTCATCCACTGCTGTCTTATGCTATATGGTCTAAACGGGCGAGTAAGTGGCATATCAAGGGTAGTGACATGGTGACTGCTACTCACGTTGGTTTCCTGCCAGTATCGGGGTCTATAAATCCACTCATTGCGGCCGGAATATCGTTGAAAGCGATGTCCGTCTTGACGATGAGTACGATCAGAGCATCCGTTTGATCCTGGGTTAGAGGCCGAGGAGGTCGGCCGGCCGGCCGAATCATGTTCCCCTTGAACGTAGATGAATGGCCAATTCCAGTGGCAGATCGGACTTGCGGCATCCATTCGTGAGTGCGGAACACATCACGAAGTCTCCGTCTGGTGATCGACTTGTTTGGAGCTTCACTGCTAGGTACTGGCACGTTCGGTGAATTTGGACCAGCGCTCGCAAAAGAGAACCGATCTCTCCGAGGAAAGAGTGATCTTTTCCCGTCTCCTGGCATAGTAAAGTTGCAATTGGTAGGGGACGGGTTCGGGAAGGGTGTGTTCTGGTTGGCTATTTCAGAGTTGACTGTGGAATGACTACCAAAAGACATTGTGAGAGTGAGCCGAGGTTCTTAAGTCAGGCACTTTCGTGGACGGACGATGTGACATGTCTGATGGGAGGATTCTTTGGACGACCACTCCCGTCCATTAGGCATGCATATGAAAGTACCTGAATAGATCAACCGGGCAGACAACCTTGGGATCTGAGTGGGTCATCGTGCTGTAGCGCACAGCCACAGGTCAGCAGTCTGCGATGCCCTCGACACAGTCTGCCAGCAGAACAGGTGTTTTCAAAGAGAGAGTTGTATGGTCACCGGTCATGCCTCCCGCCGTAGGTAAACAGTCTTCGAAAATTAACCTCCTTTGCAAGCGGTCGGGACGACAGACCTGCATAAAATCTATGCTAAGACTGCATACTGCGCCACACCTCGTTGACAGGGTTTAGGCGTTTCAGAAGATTAGGAACTGCTTTCGAAACCGAACATAAGATGGGATGTCGACTCATAATCCGCCAATCGGTAGTCTACATTCCTGGTCACGAAGTAGGCCAGACGGCTCGACAACCACATGTGATGCGTTGGGGGCCATATTCGAGGGGCACTTGATCAAAAGGCTGCACGGTATCGCCTAATTTACGCCTCTGCACGTGAGAAGTAGGACTGCCTTCTGCACACATGGTCGTCGCCCCCATGTGGCCGGCGACCAAGCAGAGAGCGATTCTTGGGAGAAATGCATCACCACCAATACGG
This sequence comes from Polychaeton citri CBS 116435, assembly GCA_010093785.1. Taxonomy (NCBI): domain Eukaryota; kingdom Fungi; phylum Ascomycota; class Dothideomycetes; order Capnodiales; family Capnodiaceae; genus Polychaeton; species Polychaeton citri. The sequence continues at coordinate 33,950 of MU003801.1, forward strand.
TATCGCTCTGCACCCTAGATGCTGATGTACCCATCCAATTCATCCTCACTCTAATCGAAAGAAGTAAAGCGTCGCGAGTAAGGATAGGGAAGCTGCAGCTTCTGGCCAAACGTTTGGCGGAGAGCTGAAGGTGAAGACTGCCAGCTAAGGGGTAGTTGATGACACACTTATCTTTCCTTCGCCCTTCAAGCACCGATTTGATTTCTGATTGACCCCTGATTGACTTCTCACGGTCTCGAAGGCAGTAGCTGGGGCTGCGGCATGCATAGCGAGATGGTAGCAGCGGTGGCGCTGGATGTTGATCCATACCGGCGACGCCGTGTTGGTCACTGAAGCGCTGGAACCAGGGATTGTGCGCGATGTGAATGTCGCCTGCCGCTCAAGAGGGCTGGCATCTCAACTTCAGCCCTGATGCTACCGTCACAGCCAAATACCAGTCCTTGGATCCAATTCAGGGGGCTTGCATGTCGGTGAAAGCCAGCACATCAACCTCACAGTCATATAGCTGCGGCTGCCTAGGTGCTGTGTGAATCAGGGAAGTGCTATGTACGGCCATCAACCAGCAGACCCTGCCTCAAGAGCCCGCTGGCTTTATTTGGGTACGGCTCCAGCCGCGCGTGGCAGAATTCCAGGATTCGGTGTCGTGGGGCACGGCCAGGCACCCGTCGGGGGCGCATTACGGCGTAGGTGCTGGCTGGTAGCGGAACGAACAGCCAACCTGGCCTCATTCTAGTATTCCATTATTGTGGCCGTATTCTCTAGTCCTTGCACCACGCTACCATCTCCAGCACCATCCTGATGGACTTCCTCCGCCGTCTTGGGGCAGGCCTGGACAGCCCTTCCATCCCCTGGAAGAGCCTCATCGTCACCTTCGCCATCGGCGAGTATGCCATAGAGACGTACCTGCAGTATCGCCAGTACAAGGTCCTCCAACGCACCCAAGTCCCTTCGCAGCTCAAGCATGAGATTGACCAGCAAACGTTCGACAAAAGCCAGGCCTACGGTCGCGCAAAGTCACGGTTCGGTTTCATCAGCGGTGCCTGGGCCCAGATCAAGAACTACCTCGTCATCCGTTACAACGTCTATCCAAAGCTCTGGGCGCTCGCTGGGTCATGGCTGTTGACTTATGCGCCTGCTCGCTTCCAGGGAGAGATCACCCATAGTCTTGTCTTCGCTTTCACTTACTCGTTCGCCGAAACCCTCATTGGTCTGCCGTTCAGCTACTACTACCACTTCGTCCTTGAAGAGTCATTCGGGTTCAACAAGCAGACGCTCTCGTTATGGGTCACAGACATGCTGAAGGGACAAGCACTTGGGCTCGCGTTCGGCGTTCCATTAGGGGCAGCTTTCCTCAAGATCATTCAGAAGACTGGCGATGACTTCTTCTACTACGTTTGGCTGTTCACCCTCGTTGTCCAGCTAGCAGCAATCACTATCTACCCAATCGTCATCGTGCCTCTGTTCAACAAGCTTACACCACTGGAACCTGGTTCACTCAAGGATCGCATTGACGGTCTTGCTGCCAAGCTCAGCTTTCCCCTCACCGAGTTGCAAGTCATCGACGGGTCCAAGCGCAGCGCACACTCGAATGCTTACTTTACCGGTCTCCCTTGGAAGAAGAAGATTGTCATCTACGACACCTTAATCGAAAAGAGCGAGGAGAGAGAAATTGAGGCAGTCCTTGCACACGAACTCGGACATTGGAAGATGGGACACACGACCAAGTTACTTGGCATCAGTAGTTTCCATTTGCTATGGGTGTTCGCTCTCTTTAGTGTCTTCATCAAGAACAACAGCCTGTACGAGGCATTCGGTTTCCGCAGGGAGCGGCCAATTATGATCGGCTTCATCCTTTTCAACGAGGTCTTGAGTCCAACGGATTCGATCATCAAGCTGCTGATGAACATACTGACTCGCAAATTCGAGTTTGAGGCGGGTAAGCCATTGGAACATGCAGCTTCTAATAGGCCAGTGCGCATGCTAACAACAGTCGCAGATGCTTTCTCCCACGAGCTGGGCTACTCAGCCGACCTTGCCTCATCCCTTATCAAGCTCCAGATCCAGAACCTGTCCTCCATGGATGCCGATTGGATGTACTCAGCCTACAACTACAGTCACCCAATCTTGACCGAGCGATTGCGCGCTGTTGGGTGGACTGGTGAGAACAAGGTCGGTGGCGATAGCAAGGTGGCTGCGGCAAAGGAAGAGGTAGCATCGGAGAAAGGGCTGTAGAGAGCTTATGAGGTCCTTCAAAAGTCGTCGCGATCCTGGGCGCGGGATTGGTATACATCGCATTGGTGGCGTTGGTGAAAATGGGTTTAACCAGCGGTGTCACACCGAGAGCAACAAAAGTAGAACAGAATTCACTGTCGTTAGGTCGTCACGTCTCGCCCTGTGCTTGGTCAGCCCTCCGCCTGTTTCCCGGCCTTCCTGGCCTTGTTTCTGGCCTTCTTGTCTGCCTTTCTGTTGGCCTTTTGTGACGCTGTCTTGGACGTCCTGCCCGCCCCATCATCGTCCTCCCCTGGAAGATCTGCCATCTCCACATCTGGCGCCTCGCCGCCCTGCTCGATGACTGCCGCACCGTCCCTCTCCCCAACCTCGCCTTGAAGCACCTTCTGCTTCTTCTCAAACTGCTCCAATGGCTCCACAGCGCTATCTTCCCACTGCTCTACTCTCTCCACGCTCCGTGCCCTCTTGAGCCCGCCCTTGGTCTGCGCAATCGCATCATCTACGCGACGATCATCGCTGGTAGCCTTCCCCGCCTCCACGCCGAAGTGCTCGATCAGCTCGTCTGCCGTCTCGGCCACGAGACTCTCACCGCGAAGGCCGGCTTCGATCCTGCGTAGGTGGTGGAGTGCCAGACCCCCGTTCTGCCCGGTTGTGGCGGAAAACTGGGGCCCATTGACATAGAGCACAGAGTCTGGATGCAGGTATGCGTTCGTCTTTGTTAGCTCAAGGAAAGACGAGAGTTGCGCCTGCGCTTCTGACGGCTTGACGGCTTTGGTGAAAGAGGCGTGGACGTGCGTTGGCGGGTATACTGTTGTTGCCGACATTTTTCTTTTTAAAAAAAAAAAAGACCTTTGTGCCCTCAAAGAAACCCAGTCTGCAAGACCTTAAGACCTGCATTTGACGTTCAAAAAGCTTGATCTCGACGCGTCGCATCTTGAAATCTTCAGAAGCAAAAGGCTTCGAGAAAATCTGCGCACGGTCCACACTGGAATCTCAAGTCCGCTCCGCTGGACACCTCCGTGACTTGCATGGCACCGCATCAATGTCAGGCATTCATTGAAGATCTCTCCATTCGTTGCCATCGACTGCCAAAAATGCTGTGCACGCGGTGCGCACGAAGTGCCCTCGGGCCTGTCAGAGCCTCCACTGCCGCTCTGCGACAAGGGATCCCAACCACGTCCATCCAAAGACTTGCACAGAGCCAACAGCAGAGGTACCCATTCATCCGCCCCAGACCTCCAGAACTCACAGAATGCTAACTACACGACAGCAGATCTCTCTCAGTTCTCTCAAGCATCCCTTCAAGACCGACCCTTAGACAGAGTCCCGCGACCTCCGTCCTCGCATCACCAATCGCAGCCGATACACCCTCATCCACCTTGCAACCATCCGCACAACCAAACGAGCTAGGTCTATTGGTCCGTGGCGCGAAGAGAGACACATACGACCCATCACACAGAGTGCGGAAGAGACGACACGGTTTCCTGTCGCGGATACGGTCACGGAATGGGAGGAAGCTGCTGAAGCGGCGGCAGGCCAAGAAGAGGTTCGCACTGAGCCATTGAAGGGTTTACTTGACGCATTTGATTGTACCAATGGTGTTATGGCCTACAAGCAGGCCATCGGACTTTCAGAAGCTGCTTACGTCTGGAGAAGAAGGATACTGCAACCGCATGGTGTTTGATGGAAAGGACTGGACAAGACGGAGTAGCGCAGACACGCAGACGATGTCGTGGCAGCAAGCAGAATGCCAACGAGAAAAGAGGCATCTGGTAGATTCCATAAGCAGCTAAGCCATCCAGCGCGAGGCGAGATCCAAGTCATTCTCAACTTGCACGTATGTGAGCTTGCTGCTCTGACAGACAGTCACATGGAATTTCCAATTATGTATTTATAAATGAGCTCAGCATCTACACAAGGTTGACGCCATGGCCAAACCTAGCGAAGCCTTTCAACAAATCACCCACTAGACTCTCGCTTGTGGCAGTTGGAGAAGCAACTCATCGCTCATGCCATGTGAGTGAAATGCAGGAAGTGATGGAGAGGCCGCCTTCCTGCGTTTTGACTTTTCAGATGGATCTACATGCATTGACTAGAGTTATTCATGTGTGTGGTGACGAATACCTTCAAATAGATGTCCTCGTGACTTTAGTCCACTCCCCCTTGACCTCCAGGAGAAGCAGGTCTGAAATAGCCCGAGCTAGAGAGACGCAGGAAGCATGTGCCACTGGGGCTCATGGCTCTGCGTCTTTTCGATCTTGCGCCTAGACTCCCTGTAGGAAAGGAAAGCCTGCCAGTGACCTCACAGCTACTGAGATGGGTTCTGCTCGCATCGGTGAAGATGGCAAGCGAGAGTGCTGCGGGCGTGTAATCTGTTCTGCTGCGCGATGGTTGTGTGAAGATGGGAAAGGGGATGGAGGATGGGGGAGAAACTATAGTTAGTATCTTACAAGTGCCAAGGCAGTGATGGGTTGCACGTGTTCGTATGGTGGGTTTGGGCATTGCCTTGTGATGACTCAGTTAGCCAGTCACTGTGTTTCGCGATGGCGGATGCCTCAGATCGTTCACTGCATGTGGTTGCGAAGGCTCGCCGGTGGGATGTGTGGTCATGATTATGCATTGTCGTATGATGACGATGGCGTAGGAGCTCGCTCCAAGACGTTCAAAACTAATAATCCAGGGACCATTTGAGGCTCCATTACGAAGGTCGTCAGATACATAATGAGCTCACATTACACGAACCAGGATCAGGATGAAAGTGTTGCCTTGAAGATGTGGCTGCCTGGCTAAAGGAACAGCAAAGGCTTGGCAAACGCCAGTCCAGCTCTCTTAATGCAACATCCAAACACGAGTTACTAGATGTTGAATGTGATCGCCCGAGAACCCTGCAACAAAGATCCCTCTTAGTAACTTCCTTTTTGGCTTTCAAAAGCGAAGTAAATGTCCATCAAACCATCCCAATTCGAGGTCGGCATTGGAGATTTGTACAGGATTTGGCAAACACTCCCTCGTCAGACCGGTATATGTAGATGGAAGAGTTTGCAGATACGAGAGAATGTATGTCAATGTCCATGCTGTCTTCTGAAGATGATATAACAGCGAGTCAACTTATTCTCATACTTTGTGGCAACGCTCAGTTTGGATTGAAGTACCTCACCATTGTCGCGAACGTCGATGAGCCGCTTAGCCAACTACAGCCGGCGGATCTGGGTGGACATGATGAGACCCGCGACGCAGATGACAAAGACGGAGAGATATACGAGATCGACGATGAGACAGTTCAACCGAGAACTCCAGTACCGCGACCTGCAACTGAGATCGCTTGTGATGTGATATATTCTGCTGCCTATCAAGTGCCCGTGCTTTACCTGACGCCAACGACGAAGCCTACCTCAAGAGGCCCGTCTTTGATCAATGAACTTTATCTCAGCATTGTCCCGTCTCATAGACGTGGACAACTTGAGAATGTCGGCACATTGGGCGCGCTGAGCATGACTGACCACCCTGTGACAGGGTTACCGATGTGCTTCGTGCATCCTTGCAGGACACAAGAGGCAATGCTAGCTGCCATTGGAGGGCGGGATGTCTCTGCGATAGAATACCTCATGCTATGGTTTGGCTTGGTTGGCAGTAGTGTGGCGCTGGACGTGCCTATCGAACTGGCTATCGCAGCCCAAGAGATCATGTAGCTGACCGTTCGGACTTTGGATTCGTTAGAAGCGAATCAACCTGGTCGAGGGACAAGCCAGCTCACCCAAGAGCTTGAATAAATATTTGATGTTGGACCGCTGTTTTAAAGGCTGACCAAATCGTGCCATGGGTGTTCCTGAGAGCATTTCCTTCTTGCCAGGACGTTTAAAATACGTTCCTACCAGCTGCTAAGTTGATGCAACCCTCAATCATCGTCGTCGCTCATATCCATAGCACCCTCATCGTCGTCTTCGCTGTCCTCCATAGGCGCACCTTCATCGTCGCTCTCGTCACGTGGCCTCTTGACACCCTGTGGACTAGGAGCATTGACAGGCTCGGCTGCAGGGGCCTTGAGGCCGTTGGCGGGCGCCATGCCAGGCGGTGGAGGCAAGCCAGAAGGAGGTGCTGGTACCGTCGATGTTCGCAGCGGCTGGCCAGGCGGAGGCGGGAACGCAGTCGTCTGCTGCAGCTGAGCCGCAGGTTTCGCTTCATCGGTCTCTGTTGGACGGAAGGTGCCAGTGAGCTTCGACAAGGTGTCGCTTCGATTCCTGGAATAGTTGATTCTCTGCGCCCACCATTAGCCTAGTATCTCCCCAAACAAGTCCAGTTCATGCATGAGTCTACGTACGATAGGCCGGCCGAAGAAGTCAAGCCCTTGACACGCCCTCATTGCCTGGGTCGCGGTCTGGACGTCCTTGAGCAGCACATGCGCCTGCCCTCGCATCTTTGCATTCCGCATGGCGTTGACATCGATCACGGAGCCGTAGGTGGAGAACAGCATGTAGAGCCCGCGGCGGATGTCTTCCCGCTGGACGTTCGTCGGCAGATTCTGTATGTAGAGCGATTGATTCGGCGCGATCTTCTGCGTGTCGCCGAGCGCATGGTTCTGCGCGACTACTGCGGTTGTCATCACGGCTCGCCTATCACAGGTAACCCCTTTCAGTAGGTGCGCGAAAACTCAAAGACGGCGGTTTGTAGGATGCGTGGAATTACCAGGTACTATTTACCATCGAACAACTTTTGCAGCTCTGATGTTTGAACTCTTGGCATGCTGCGGCAGTTCCCACGCTGTAGGAAGCGCTCACTTCGCGGCTCTAGAGGGTCTCAATCGCAGCGCATGAAAGTATTAGCATGTTCGGTTGCAGCGTGAAGGCTTTGGATTGGTCGACAATATGAGTTCGACCTGACAGCTTGTACAAAAAGCATACAAATAGCCGCCGGCAATCTAATAACCACTGCCGCCTGTCGTAATGACTTGACAAGTGGCATTTGATCTAGAGGCGGCTCACCAAAGCTCAGCCCGACTGCGCAGGCAACCAAATAGCATGATGCACTGGACTGCATTGCCCACTCATTGATAAGACCGTACCCCCTCTCGTCTAACGCATCTACGCTCAACATAATTCGGACTTCGTATACATTCTGTTTCCTACGGACTCACAGCATGCCAACCCAATTAGTCGAGTCTCCAAACAGTCGCCTGCTCAGCCTTCCTTACGATGTCCGCCATGCAATCTACCAACAGCTCTTCCCTCCTGGCCAACAGTTGTACCTACATGGTGACATGACAGGCCAAGTAAGGATGATGATGCCCCCAGATGTCTCAATCCCAAACAACTTCCTGCTGGTCTGCCGAGAACTTCATAGAGAGGGCAGCGAGTATCTGTACAACCGATATCTCTTCAATGTCATTGGGACGAAGCGAGGATGCCTCAAATCTTACAGGACTTTCCAGGACACCATGGCCAAGTACACGAGATGTCCTATTCGCATTGATGCCTTCAGCAATGGTGACCACTCGGCCACCTCGTGTATCTGTTTACAAGCTGGAGAAAGTCAATTGAGAGTGTTGGAGCGCAGGCGTCGCGGTCAGCCCACCACACTTGGCAAGCTGAAGACTGAAGTCCAGTACGACGAGGAACGATGTCAAGCGAGTGGTTTGACGCGTTTGGGTATTGCCTTGGCAAATTCGTTTCTTACATTTTGTATTTGGACGCGACTGCATGCAATACAGCTCTCGGCTGCTATCGGTGCGATTGCGATCGCGCTTATCCTACGATATATATGCCAGTAGTAGGAGCCATACAGCATACCTCACAAAGCATCGTAGCTTAAAAGGCCGATATATATACGGTGATAACGACAACTTTCACTCCTTCACCGCTAGCCGGAGAGGATTGGCAAATACTATTTAGTAGGTGCGTTAGGTTGAAGCATGGCGTCAGCTCCACCAGCACCAGAAGCCAGCTCCCGACAGTCGAGCAGGCTGTCTTCCTTGCGAATGTACTGCAACTAGACTTGATGGTCTGGCAGGGGGCAGCCACATTTGGGTAATGCAGCTATACAGCGCCAGTGAGCTCCTAATCCGAGACTTGTGCCTTTTCAGACGTGTATGAAGATCATCGTAAAGCCTGCAAAACGCGACCTGCAATGCTGCCATACCTATGCACAAGCGGTTTCAGCTACCGTTCAGGGTTACTTCTTCGTCAAGCCACATGTCACGTCCTACGCCATAGGGCTGTGCGTCAGACCAGGATGTATGCAGCAAGGCGTGCAGGCCGAGCCGGCTCAACAACCGTCCTTAAAGGCGAGAGTTATAGATTACATGGCAGACAAGGCCGAGCCAAAGATAGGCAAGACGCAGACAGCGCACGTCATGATAGCAAAAGAGACTTCTTTGGTTACAATCGCGTTTGCCAATCAGACCTGTACAACCGACTCCCACGGCGCAGAAGTCCGGATCCCCTTAATGATTAAAGGGATGAGGTGATAGGTGTGCGAGGGCGGAGGGAACAGTGGACACGCACCTGATTGATGGATGGATGGATGGTTGGATGGAGAAAGTGGTCAAGTCCAGTTACCAGAGTAGGTAATAGGCAGGGCACGGCAGCTTGGGAGGTGGACTAGCTCGAGGTCTGGAATGCCTCGGGCCCTTGCCGCTCCAACCGGCCGGCATGTTGCCCGCCCACCCCACGGAGGGAGATGTGAAGTCCCGAGCCGTTTCACCAGAACCTCTCTACTGTGTGTGGGATTTGCGAGCACGCGATAAGCCAACGATCTGGTACCTAGGTAGAGAGCGCGCACAAGCTGCGTGCCCGGAAGAGGAGACCGTCGTGATCATCACCATCGTTAGCTGCCCTCGGTAAAGGGGACAGAGATTGTCCCATGGCAGAATCCGGCAGGCAGGCAGGTTTTGCCTGAGCCTATCTTCTGAGCTGCGGTAGAAGAAGAGGGTCCCCCTGCCAGTCGCGTCCAGATGAAAGGGAAGTAACCTCTGTCTAGCCTAGGTCTCGGTGTAGTGGTTTCCCCTACAACGATCCAAGACCCGCAGGCACGCACTGCGTTGTGTGTGGTACTCACGGCCTGCACTGCATGCGAGGGACATCGATGTGCGCCGTAATTTGACAATGTCTATTCCTGGGAGGCCCATTCCGTCATGCCCAAGAGGCGCCACAACGGTCGGGTGTGCTGTGGATATGGCTGGGCAGGCTGAGAGATGGTCTGCTGTCTCTCGAAGGATAGAGTTTGCTGGCTTACCTGGTCGTGGCCGGCGGCACAGTGACACGCTTGGGCGTGCGGATGGACTTAGGAGGTAGGCCCGTCCACAGAAGGGCTGATGCAGGACGGCGTGGCCCCGTGAATCACCGTGGATCATCATTCGCAAGCGAGTGCCAATACGGAGCCCTCTCAGACAGGTACGCTTGGATCAGGGCGATCTGTACATTAGCAGCAGCAGCAGTAGCAGCAGCAGCAAGTGGTGATTTTAGTGCATATCTCTCGGTGGGAGCGGCGCGGAAGGTCGCCATCCGCGTGGAAGAGTAACGCACAGAGTGGTGGTGACGATGATGGTATTAGGCAGGCAGACAGTTGGATTCCTGCTTGACGGCCCCTTGCATGGATGAGACTTCGCTACAGCATCTCGGTAGCTGCTCTACACGCACGGCGATGGGTGAATGACCATGGCCTGACTGTCTGACACTGACACTGCCTGTGCCTGGGTACGGCGGGAGTGTGGTCGTGGTGCTAGTAAGGCATCACACATCCTCTCACCACATGCCATCAGCAACGGGCAAACGTGGTGACAAGGGCAAAGGCGAGGGTGAGGGTGAGGGCGAGGGCGAGGGGATCCTCGCTGCCTAGAGCTTGCTGTAAGCCGCCGATCGCATCAGTCTAGAACGCGCAAAGCCCTGACTTAGTGCGATGCCTTTCTCCACCGCCCAGGGTAGCCTGAGGTAACGCTGGGTCGTTTGCTTTGACGGAGCTGGCATCGCTCCCACCAACTCACCACCAACTGCTGCACTTTTGTCAGCGCCCGGTCTGGTAACTACTGCACTGTCCTGTACCCACCTACGTAGTGCCTGGTGCCGTCGTTTTCCTCCCACACGCCTGCCTGTGTCTGTATTCACTCTGCAAGCTCCCTGTAACTCACGTCGACCGACTCCATCGTCAGAGGGTAAACAGTCGATCTCATAGTCAGCCAGTCCATCAGGGCCATCCCGTAGATCGCGAGAGACAGACCACCAGTGTCCGACCAAAGGCGCTCCTGGGCTACGCCATCCACGCCGCCGGATCCCTGATCGGTGACTGTTTGACTTCCCGGACCCTACGTCTGAGCTGCTCCGGTCCAGACGACAGAGGGCGTCAGGGTGTTGGCTGCGACTCCGAAAGCCTGGCCTCAGGACACCAGTCTACCTAGCGATGCGATAGAGTCTTCCTGCTGGAGCGCTCGCCAATCTGAAAGGCATTCTTGTCCCCTAACCGTCAACACCGTGCACAACTCCGATGTTTGGAGGTGGCGGTCCCAGTGTGCGGTCTAGCTATGAAGGAAAGGGAAACAATATGCTTCCCTCTCACCGGAACCAAGAGAGTCATGCAGAAGGGTGACAGTCATTTCCCTGCCGAACTCCAGCGCCTGTTTCCATCTACAGAGAGTGACGCGCTGGAGGCAGTCATCCATCTTAAACGGAAACTGGTCGATCTTGACAACGATGACTTCTGGTCGCAATTCACAGAGGGCCTATCAAGCCTTATTGGCGCAGAAATGATCTTCGTCTCCAAAAGGATGCTCGTGGACGATACCGAGGCCGCTGTCGAGATGCCTCCAATTGGCGAACCAGGCTCTTGTCTTATGGGAACAGCGTTCTACTGGTGCGATAGCACTGGCAAGAGCCATTGCCTGAAGGGCTTCAAGTACCATGCCTACGCTTGCCCATGCGCCTACATGCGACACGACAAGATCTTCGTCATCCCAGAAGGTCTAAACAGCTTTATAACTGAAAATCCTAACGTAATACCCGTCGATGCCGAGGCTTACATAGGCTTGCCTCTCTTCGCAAGTGGGAAATGCATTGCGCACTTCGGCGCATTGTGGTCTAAAGACGGTGCTGCTAAGCAAAAGTTGTCTTGGTCCTTCATAGAGATGCTGCTGCATGCTTTCGAGGACATGGTTCTCCAGCGTTGCCTCCAAGGCTCCAACTTCCTACAGGCCACTCGTCCCTCGTCCAAAGAGGTGCAACAGGTGATTCCACATGACGTGATAACCATCGCACAATCTCTCCGGCCGTATGCTGGAAGCCTGTCACACGAACTGCGGACCCCAATGCAGGGCGTTGTCGGCATGCTCGACGTTATGTATGCGACAGTAGAGGAGTGCGTCGAAACGCTCAAAGACCAGAACGTCCGGAATGTATTCGAGAACCTGAAGGCAAACATCGAGGTGGTGCAGGATAGCTCACGGCGCGCTGTGGAAGCAGCGGACAATGTAGTTCATGCCTACGACATGGACATGAGCGTTCCTGAAGGCATGGCAGAGATCGCCCAGGATCATCCAATTCAGCAAGGCATTCCTACTGAGAATAAACCTCATATTGTTGTCGCCGGCAGCAACCTACCCATCAAGAGGCCAAGAAAACGACGGCTCGACGACGCCTTCCCTCAGGATAATAGCAGGCACAACAGCGATGCAAGCGGTCCCAACAAGGCCGCGAGACTGCAGTGTGAAAACTGCGCACCACACCCGCCACCCACTCTGAAACCCGAGCCCAGTCAGGCACTGCAACAGGGCATGCACGAAGCTGAGCATGTCAGCAACGGTTCAGCCATGGTGACTATTGACCCTATACAGACCACTGAACGGTCTATTCCAGCAGCCACCTCGAACAGTCCGCCATGGCGAGCGATAGCACCAGGAATTCGGCACACGAGCTTGCGGGATGTCCTGCGCTATGTAATAGACGAGGGGCTGAAGCTGGGCGGGCGACCCGAATCCGTAGCTGCTAGGGAGACAGATGTCGGCGAGATCATCGAGGTGCGAACACGCGGTTCAGATGGGACTTTGACTATCAGGACAATCGAGTGGATAGTGGAGTCTAGTGTGCCAGACACCATGTATATCGATGAGAAGGATCTAGGGAAGCTCATCTCATGCGTCTTCCTTAACGCCATAAAATTCACAGATCACGACGACGGGCGAATAATCGTAAACGCAAGGCTATCTCAACACAGCTCTGGAAGTCGTTATATCGTGATTAACATATCCGACAATGGGCCTGGAATTCCCAAAACTTTCCTGCCAAAGATGTTCAAGGCCTTCTCACAGCAGAATTCCTCGATTACTCGGCAAAGCGATGGACTTGGGTTGGGGCTCATGGTGGCAAAAGGCATTGCACGAAAGTTAGGAGGTGAGCTAGTTTGCTCAAAAGCGGAAACACAAGGACCAGATCACGGTTCAGAGTTCGAGATCACTGTACCGCTTATGGCAGGCGAAATCATCAGCAGAGCGTCGTCACCGTTTGGCTCACCCATGCCTCGCAAGATCTTACCCTCAAAGCCCGAAATGCCACACACACCACCACACCGACCTGACGACTGGACTTCGGCCCACAAGAGTCTCAAGGAACAGCATATCCCCAATCTTGACCTTTCAGCGCAGAAACAATTTTCATCACCTCCCTTGTCGAGAGCACATCTCAACAGGCCGCCACAGTCGCCACCTCTCCGAACGATTCCGTTTTCAGCATCATTACCAGCATTCCAAATACCACAAGACCACGCACCTCCACCTACCAGAGCCCGCAAGCTTTCAGTGCCCGACATCGATCGCCAATTGGCTTCCAAGTATCCTCTAAACTTCCTCGTGGCGGAAGACAACAAGATCAACCGCCGCTTATTGGTCTCCATGCTCAACAAATTCGGCTACCAGAAGGTCCACGAGGCTCACGATGGTGCCGAGGCCGTCCGCCAGATGGCGACCCCCCGTTCCCACCACGAGCAGATCGATGTCATCCTAATGGACCTTTGGATGCCCCTAATGGATGGCTTTCAGGCATGCGAGGAAATCCTCGCCATGGATGCCTGGCATGGTAATGGCTACCATGCTGTAAACGAACCCCCGGTCACGCCCACGGTGCTGGCTGTCACTGCGGACGTCACGGACGGCGCGGTCGAACGTGCTGCCAAGGCTGGCATGAAGGGCTTTATGAGCAAGCCATATAAGATGAAGGATCTCCAGCGCTTGATCACAGAATATTGCTCTTCGAACCGCGTTGAGGAGCGAATCAGTCGACAGGCGATTGTAGCGGCTTAATCGAAAAGGAGGAGGAGTTTGATGGAGAGACGGGAAAGGAGGCTGACTTGAAGAAATCAGCTTCAATTCTTGGAGCATATTTAGCGAACACGATGACGCATTTTTGACGAAATCATTGCAACAACCTCCTTGTATAAGTTATGATGAATTGAACATATAGTATTGATGAACACGCACTGCTAATACAACCAGTGTCTAGTTGAAAGCACACGCTATGACTTCCAACTTGTTTTCATTCCAAGACTTGGAATACCCCACGTTTCTGGTCATCCGTTTGGGACATGTCCATCAATCATAGAAGCAGGCAGCTACTACTGCGCGTACCGCACCTTCCTCCCTCCTGCCGACACGCCCTGATTTGTATTGTACGCCACTCGGACCCCCTGTGCCCTCGCCCAGGTGACTGCATCCATGCCCAGCTGCGCACAGCCGTCCAGCACCAGGTCCTTCACGTTCCCCTTTTCCACAAGCGCTTTCACCCCAACTCCAGTCACCGCGGTGCTGGTCAAGTCCAACGCCTGCAGCTCTTCCAAGCTGGAACTCCAGTGCTCCACCAACTGGTCCATCTTCGCATCTGAGCAGTCGGTGAACCGCAGCCTGCGCAGCTTGCGGAGTCGCGATTGGTTCTGTAGACGCGTCCAGTCAAAGTGCGCGTACCGCGTGGAGCCACCCCAACCGAGCGTGTGCAGGGCCGACAGGTCGACGGCCGGCGTGTCGGGTGGAGGAGGTGGACGCTGTATGGGAGACAGGAACATGTCGAGACAGGAGAGCGATAGGCCGGGGAGGTCGAGCTCGAGGGTCTTGAGGTTAGGGAGGTAGTAGGCGCCATGCTCAGTCACTGTGGTGTCAATTTGGGAGCTTGATGTCAAAGAGAGCGACGTGAGGGATGCAGGCATGTAGACTGGCTCCAGCCTGAGGATGTTGAAGTGGAGATGTAGTTCGGTCAAGGACGTGAGGCTACGGAGGTTGGCCCCCATGCCGGTATAGTACTGTTCAGGACAGCAGAGGCGTAACGTCTGCAGCTGGTGGGAGGGGAAGATTGCAAAGGCCATGGCGCCGATCGGTTGGTCGTTGTTGATAAGGGAGCGCACGGTAAGCTCTCTAAGGGCTGTGGTTTCCAGCTCGTGTGGGAGCAAGGAACCAGCATCGACGGTGTCGCAGTTGAAGCGCTCCAGCTGGCCACAACGATGGAGCAGGTGTCTGACAGGGTGAGTCTTCGTAATGGTGCCTTTGCCCAAGTTGACCGTCTTGAGAGTCCGTGACTGGTGTAGTAATGCAAGGACAGCAGGATCTACGACTCCAGTCCTCAGAAATGTCACCTCTTCGAGCTGGCAATGCTTCGTAAGCGCTGCTAATGTCTTCTCCCAGCTCTCGAGGTTCGCTAATGTAGCTTTCCGTATTTTCGTGCGGGCGACGTTGATTGCACGGCTGATGAACACATTCCTCACCCGACGCTTCGCTCCTGAAAGATCAATATGCTGCCACAAGTCGGGGGCAGATCGAATGAATCCAGCCCACTGCATGGACACCATGCACGCGTTCATACGCTGTTTAAAGGAGAGGTAGTCGATGATCTGTACAGCTAGCTCCCGTGGCAGCATCGTGAGGGGATCCACGCTTGTCCGAGGTGATAGCACATTCTGGAGATCGCCATGGGCCTTCCTCAGGGCTTCATATCCTTTACCGACACGCCGTACGCTCTTCAAGCCGTGAGAGTATATCTCAAGAGCGACAGGTTTTTTGCCCATCTTGGTCAGGATTTTGCCTGCGCGTAAGTATCCAACAGCATCTTCACGCTGCAACTGGATGGCCTTTTTCGCATCCTTGATCGCGGAAGGCAGATCGTTCAGCTTTTCATAGCACGCTGCGCGGTTGTCCAGCAAAGTCACCGAGACAGGCTCGAGAGCAATGGCACGGTTGAAGTGTTTCAACGCGGCCGCATACTGTTGTTTACGAAAGGCGGCGCGTCCTTGGTCGTGTGCAACTGACATTGTGTCTGCAGAGTCTTTGCATAGTCAAACTGAACCTCAGATGGTCAGCTGTTTGCTTGGCCAGCGTTTCGGTCAAGGGTAGCACGCTCATATATTGATACTGATGCTGATGCAGCTTGGAGTGCCTAAAGCGACAGTGTAGAAGGATTGTACTCTATTTCAAAAGATCTGTTTAGCAACCCTAGATTGTAGCGAATATTGAATCACTGCCCAGTGTATGCTCGTCGACGCGTCAAACCGTGAAGATGAAACATCATGCCTGAGGCATCAGTCAGTACGTCTTTGGATGTCTCCGTGACCACTAACGATCTCCTCACGTTCACGTGGGCAGAATCGGGATGTACAAAGCGTAGTGATTCAGCCGGTGAACAAAGTGAGCGTGATTATTATCCCATTCATGGGATCAGACGTGGCCATGCGAACCCACTCTACTTGCACCAGTTAGTCGGCTTAGCCGGCATGCTTTATCGGATAACTATAATTATACGTTATGTAATTGTATGGCTTTGGTAGGCTGAACTGCCTTTATTGTTGACTCATAAGTCCCTTGAACCTCAAGTTCTGCTGTTTGGGCCTCTTACAGGACCATTGTATCGAGAGTATTCAACCTTACCGCTCGATAAGTCTTTTAGCCTCCTGTCACCACGATGGCTTCCCAGGCAAGATTCTGGCAGGAAACAGAAGATTGGCACACAGCTGGTGAACCATTCCGGATCGTAGAGCAGCTACCGGAAAACACCCTCCAGCCCGGTCTTTCAGTCTCCGAGCAACGGCTTCATATCCTTCGCACTCCTGGACATCCACTTGATACATTGCGAAGAACGCTATGCCATGAGCCGAGAGGGCATGCAGACATGTACGGAGGCTTCATAACGCCTCCGAATGATCCTGGCGCTCATTTTGGAGTTATGTTCTGGCATAAGGACGGGTTTTCCACCGCGTGCGGACACGGAACGATTGCCCTTGGTTACTGGGCCGTCAGCAAGGGCATGGTCCAGCTTCCGCAGGGCGATGGTGAGATTGAAGTCGTTATTGATGTGCCGTCTGGCCGTGTCAAGGCACTGGCACATTACCGCAACAGCAAAGTCCAACATGTCGACTTCGTCAACGTGGCAAGCTATCAGGTAGCTAAGCGTATGCCCGCTAACGTTCAACTCGATACAGAGGCTGTGGAGCTGGAAATGGACTTTACATTCGGTGGCGCCATCTATGCCTGTGTGGATGTGGCAAATCTTGGTCTCGAAGTCGAGCCAGGCAACTACCAGCGCTTCATTGACTTACAACGCCAAATCAAGTGCCAGTACGCGGAGTTTCAATACCTTGATGTATACGACATTTACGGAGTGTGCTTCTTCCAGCATATGAGAGATGAACCCAGCGACGGTCAGATCACACAAAAGAACGTGGTCGTATTCGCAGATGGTCAGATCGATAGATCACCATGTGGTTCTGGTACAGCCGCTCGCGTAGCTGTTCTCTTTGCTGAAGGTAGATTACAGGGTTCAAAAAAGCTTGGCCATTACTCGCTCATCGGCACATTGTTTGAGGCTGGAATCAGTTCTCTACCATTTGAAGATAGTGAACTACCTGCGACTGTACAGGGCGGCGAATTCCCTGTCTGCGTGCCATACGTAAGAGGGACGGCCAATCTAGTAGGCAGAATGAACTTCTACATCGACCCATCTGACTCGATATATCCAGGATTCATTTTGAGGTAATATGCATGTTACAGAGCGTGCAAACAAACTTGGGTAAAGCTGGAATTGTAATGGTGAACCTTCAAAGTGCTTGGGCTTACGCAGCTGTCTGCTCCTTATTGTGGTAGATTCCGCTGCGACCCAATGACTTCGGCCACGATATCCTTAAATTAATGGATTGGCGGGTTTCAAACACAGTAAATACTGCAGGACCGTAAAATTCATCCGTTACACATGGCCTTTGTCAAGAGTTCTCTGACTGTCTTATGTGATAACGTCGTGCTATCAGGTTCGGCTTCAAATCCCGGCTTTTATGTGCCATCCATCGTACCGACTGACGATTATCCGCTTGACCTCGGCATACGTTATCTACTGCATTATCCAGATAGATAAAAGTTATGGTCATTGCATGCAACAGTCGTGTATTTGAGCCAAGCTACGGCGATCGTAATGCTTCTCTTAACAAATGCATATATTTTGGGTATCCTAACATCACTTTCCCAGCAACAAGTCTCCCAGCTTCTTGATGTTCTCTCATCATTGAGACCTGCAAGCAGAATACAACGGTGGTCATGCCGGTTTCTGATACCACCTCAACAGGGGTCAAGAGTGTTACCGTACCACGAGAGGGCGACATTGGAGGCGCTATCACCATTTACACCTCAACTGGGATACTATAAGGCGTTCTCAATGCAACAGAGATTATGGGGTTCCGTGCAGCACTAGCAACAATGATTTTGCTCGCGCGCTGTGCTACTGGCTCCAATCTCCACGTTGCTGTCTTTGGCGCTGGTAAGCAAACAGAATGGCATACAGAGCACAATACTTGTCAATCGAAGCAAGAGACGCTTAGAAGAACTGGATCTCACTTTGCTGGCAGAAGCGCGCAGGGCCTACCCAAATATTTCATTCCAGGTATTGGCCCAGCAGGAATGCGATGATTTCCAAAATAGGTTGAGAGAGCAGTTGGCTGCTACTCAAGTGACACGCTGTTGCACACCATCTAAAGAGCCACTTTTTACGGCTACAGATCTTTAACCTGAGGCAGGGTTAAAACCTGGCTTCATTTCCTTGATCGGCTCCTACGAATCCGAAATGCAAGAAGTCGACACGGAGACTATGCGTCTTGCTACGACCATCTAGCTGAACTCAAAAGAAGCTTGCTTTAAAGGAGTCTGGAGAACTGATCCGTGGCGGCTATCAGCATGGAGACTCGACCGAGATTGGAGAACTCTTTCGAGACGGAACAGATGTGAAGAAAACTTTAGATACGACTAATGGGTTAACAACCTTCAAACGCGTTGGGCTGGCACTAATGAACCTTGCCATTGGAGAAGCACTTTTAGACATTGCATCAGAACCTAGGGAAAGGCACCTTATTGGAAGATTTTTGAGCCTGCAGCTTTGTATAGAGCGTAATGTAAAAGGGAGAGCGTTTCGGACACTAATGACAACAAATCCGCCGTCCGAAAGTCAATCAGTGACAGCATTGGGAGCTACTCCCACCTCTCAATCTCCTCGTAAGACCTGGCAGAACCGGCTCTATTCCATGCTCCTTATCCACGTGCTCTTGTTGTCGACTACATACAGCTGCCTTGTGGGATCGGCAAATCCAGTGGCAATCTACTCAGAGCCTGTTATAAACTTCGGCCTCGTCTAGCTTCCGGAAGAGGAGAAAATTGTGATAGAAAGCACAATCAGTAGGTGGTGACTGAAGACGGTCACAGTGTCTCTCTCCTAAAGACGCGCCATTCCATAGATAGGTTTGTTGGTTATACTCAGGACAAATCAATGCACACCATACATAGTAAAGCTGCTCTTGTATAGTAGATGTGGTTATGCTGACAGAACATAATAGACTTCTGCTATTATGATCTTACAATTCTAACCCTTTCTCCCACGTGCTTCTGTCTTAAGGTGAGCCAGTATCCGTGTCGTGCCACGACGGATACCTCTCATTGCCTCCTCAACATTCGATTTGCAATAGAGAGTTCCCTAGGCTGCCATATTAGCCTGGAGGTAGATTCAATACTGCCATGTCATCATTGATGATTTGCACCTCTGTCGAGGGCGCCTTGTGATTGAAATTCAAAACTTCTCAACGCCTACGCTGACATCAAACTTATGGTGTTATAACATATTCGTTCGGCTATGAAGCGCTCCCAAATACATGACAGGTCACTGCATACGAGGTTACTGTCCCTGATGTTTAGCAAGAATAGTAGATCTTAGGAAGGAGTAATGAAACTTTACTACTAGAGACTGAAAAGCCAATACAACTAAAAGTACTCAAGCTTCAGCAAGTGCTGTCAGTTACTCCTCAGATCCTATTCTGTCTCCACTTCCAGAGCATCCGCCATATCACCCAAAGTGTCAAACTTCCAATCGTATATCTCCTCGGCTTGGTTTCCCATGGCTGCGCCCGGACGCACGATCCAGCTTGACTTGATGCCCATCTTCTTAGCCGGGTGGTGGTCATGGAATTGGCTCTGTGCAGTTTGCAGGACTTGACTCTTATCAATACCGAAGATCTTGTCAACCTCACGTAGCATGTACTCAAAGTTGCGCTGGTCAGGCTTGTAGCTCCCGACGTCCTGAGCCGTGATGACCATATCGAAAGGTATTCCCGCTAGTGGCCCAGCATTGGTGGCTCCGAAAGAGTCGCGGTCGACATTCGAGAGGACAACTAGCTTATAGTGTCTCTTCAAGCGCTGAAGAGCATTGACTGTATCTGGAAACGCTGGCCATGAGCCTACTGTCTGTCCGAAAGTCTGGCTCTGGCTGTCTGAGGGCTTAGCCAGTCCCAACCGCTGAGCTACTTTAGGGTAGACAGCAGCCAAAAGTTCAGCATAACGTAGACCAGGTTCCTGTGCTTGCTGTGATCGCTCTAGCTCATGGTAGACTTCGAGTAAGTGTTCTCGTGAGAAGGAGGCTTTGTTCTGACTCAGAAGAGGCTGCAGACCTGACAGAACTCCAGCTTCCCAGTCAATCAATGTGCCATAGACATCGAAGGAGAGAACTCGAAAGTCGGATAAGTTAGCCATTTCGCAGCATACAGGTAGTATGATCTGGTGTTTGCTGCTAACATTGGATGGAATGTCGCCGAGCGCAGCGAATTGTTGCAGTGGCTTTGCTTGGAGAGAAGCAATCGATGCCGAGTCATAGACAAGCAAGTGCTTGCGGCTAGGTAGGAATTGTAGCCGAAAGCTGGGGTAATTCTGTCAAGTTTTGGTGGCAGGACAACTTGCGATATTGGAGACCATAGTCCTTGGCCTCTTCCCCTTCTACCAGGAGGATTGATTAGTCTGGCCATTTTCATACTGAAATTTGTAAAAACTATAACAATGTTGAACATACGAATTTCTTGGAGACTTCAGATTTGCAAGGCCGCTTGTGGTATCTCTGCCTGGGCGCTTCGTCTTCTCTAAGTCATGTCCACTCTGTATCATGTTGCATCACTAATCACCTCCGGCCCAGCATTTCTCTCCCAAATCCATCCTTGCCTTCCAGCTTGGTGACTCTCTCGACGGCCTTCACAAGATCAAAAGTTATACCATCCCCCACAATACTGTCCTGTTTGTACTCCGGGTGCTCGCGTACAAAGTGCCTGATCCACTTTGCCGCCGTCCATAGCTTCCCACTTGCACGGCCACGTACAAGCGCCAAATACTGTGCCAACTCGCACCTTGTCTCCACATCGACGTTTAGTGAGTCAAGATATGACTCCACTAGCGGCACAAGACCAGGAAACCTATTTTCGTTGCTCCCGTTCACAATCTCGTCGACGGACATGAGAGCGTACTCTTCCTCAACAGGGCGAAAGAGGGGGGTGCTTGGTCTGCTCTGTTGGTAAGAGGGTGTAGTGGTACCACTGGCAGGTGCAGAGGCGCCGTTCAAGGCTGAGCTGCGAGCTGTGCGGCGAGGAGGGAGGACGTCTTTTCGGAAGTAGAACTTTTCGTTCAGTACTGCATCACGTTTATGAGCTGTCTCCATGTTCTCAGTCGTACGGGGGATCGGGAGGTAAAAGTTCAGGTCGAAAGAGAGGATGGCACGGGTAATGAGCACGATGAAGACTGAGAAGGCGGCGTTCTCGAAATCGGTGATTTGAATTTCCATTGGCCGGACTTCCACACGCCAGCCGATCTCGTTACCAGGTGGCGGAGGTTTAAACCGCATATGCTGCCAGTTTGTGCTTTGCAGGTTTTCGAAGTGGTCGGTCTTTTTAAGATCGAGCTCTTGCAGATCTTCGTTGAAAACGACGATAGGGTCGCGAATGAAGAGGTGAGCGAAGTGTGTTGCCAGGAGATCGTCCATCCCGCCTTCTATCAGTCTAGCCTTAAGCTTCTCGTCGACTACGAGGTCTGGGTCAAGGTATTCGGGTCGTAATCGTGAGTCTTGAGAGATGTATGTGCTGTTGCTAGCATATCGTGACTTTGGGATGCGCCAACGGTCGTTCTTGAGAGGTTCCTCGCCTAGTTCTTCTGGTGTTCGATCGTCTACTGCACGACTGATCTGGTTCCATCGTACGTCTGTGTCCGCAAGGAAGCCTTTGTAGATCGGTGTGGCAGCTGTAAGAGCAAGTAAGATTGGTCCAAGCGGAGAAAGCTGATCATACATTTTACGGCCCTCTTCAGTATTCTTGGCCTGGAAGGTTATCTGGAGGCAACAAGAACCCATACCAAAGGCCATTGCATCCATGTAAATGCAGTTCTCCTTCGCTGCGCCATTACGAACGTCGTCATCCTCGGGCCAATCATGGAGGTCATAATTTACTGTTGGGTCCTTGAAGGGCCATATAGTCTTGTCATCATGGAAGACAGGTACATTTAGCTCTACCTTACGCCCTCGTCGTGAACGAATGTTAGCAGCTAGAGTCGGAAAGCGGATATGGGGGTTCGCAATCTCGTCAGGTACAAATTGCGAGCGCAACCTGGCGCCTGATGGAGGGTAGAAAGGTGTGATAGATTTGCGATCGCCTAGTAATGGGAATGTCGTCATCGTGATTGGATACTCGTTAGCATGCATGTGGTCTTTGGCGATTTCTCTTCTCCACTTCATATCGCGCTCGACGTCCAGTAGATCTTTAAATCCGATGCCCCAAGGAGCGCCTGGAGTTGCTTCTAACATAAAGCGTCCAAATTCTGGATGGAATGTAGGTGCTGTTTTTCCAGACCTTTGATAACGATTAGTAAGAACTCGTCGCCATTGGCCTTGCATCAAAGATGATCTCACCGATTAGTTCCCCTGTTCAGATCTGGCACGCCGCCACCTTTCTTTAGTAGCTCCTCGTCTTTAGCCAAGGCCTCCAGGATATCAGCCTGTCGCAAAGATAATTTGACTTCACGCTTATCATCATCGTAAGCTACTACAAGGTACTCAATCTGTAAGAAAATCAGTATATCGGAATTCGCAGATCTGTGACCGACAAGTACAAACGGACCTCATCACCCCACAACATAGCATCTCTCTCTTTCCCTTTCGCTCTTCTCCATATCGCAAGCAATTGCTGTAAAAGACGGAGAAGTTAGCACGCTAGCGGTACGACACTTGCGAGAATCGCAAGCAAGTGGCAATTTGCACACATACCTCGATACCCCATTCACGCACATGAGATGCAACCTTCTTCGCCTCAGGCCAATCGAGGGGTGTGCCGATGGCTCTGCAAGATCGCCATGAATAGTCAGTGTTACTTCTTCCAATATGTAGTGTCTTCCAATGGCCATCACGTACAATAGCCCCATGACTGCCTCGTTCCGGCTAGTGCAAACTCTCCAGAGGCGTCGAGATGTATGGCGAGTTGAGCCGTCGACAGCAGTGTTCCTAGCGTTACACAAGTTGCGAGACTCGCTTGTTTCTCAAAGCGAACGACCTGAATATTCAAAATGCTTTAAACCCACAAAACAACGATCCACCCGAATGCGCTCGGTGATTGACAACGAATCGGAGGGACGAAAAAGGCAAATATTTGCCTTCTAAAATTCTCGTGGTTCTAGATGAAGAAAGGTGGAAAACCTTGGCAAGGATTATGCAGGCTGGACAAGTCTTTCCCTTTCTTTGCCCGTTGTTATCCTTTCTCCCTTCCCGGAAGCAGCTAAGATAAATCTTCAGCCTGCTCCTGGACGAACGAACTTTTTGCGACTGATGTACTGTCTGCAAAGTTATGTTGCACAACGTTACAGACAATTTTGATATCGTTGACGACTGGCGGCGCTAGTCCGTCGGAAACGCTCCCGTCCAAGTCGATTACAAAGCATGAGACCAGGCTTTTGGGCTGGTTTCCACCCTCGGGGACGAATTGCCTACCTAAGCAACATGGAAGAAGTGAAAGACAATGTGGAGTGCATGACTCTGGAGATGCCAGCTACGGAGTTCCGTACTCGTTATCTACACAGTCCTCATGACCTATTACCATTACTTAAGTAGCCTTCGTAATAGCTCCTCTAATGTTTCTAGCAAGACCCAGAATCCGAATCTAGAGCACGTTCTGTGACAGCTCCATATGACTTTAATCCTAGTCCATTCGACTGAGATTCCACGGAATGCTCTCTCGGCACGGTAAGCACCATCAACATTTGGAGGCTCGTCAGCTCATAGCGCCTTCTCCCAGTTTCCGTTGCGAAGGTACTATGCTGAACCGCCCTATCTATGCAATTGTGATGCGCTGGCACTCTCCGCTAGTTCCACCTCAAGATATCCAGATGTTCCTATGGACAACGAGAGCGAGGGTTCAGAGCTGCTTTCGGTGCTCAGTGTTTCCGTACCCCTCGACAGATGACTGACCACTTCATCAGCCTTCTTTGGACGCCCAGTTCGTTTCCCGTCTGCAAAGAACGCGTCTTGGAGAGGCTTCTCCTTGTCGTAACCGCGCTCTCTTGCTCTTCTACAGATGACTTTCACCTCCGTCAGTCCGACACCAGTTATCTGGACGATCTCATCGTTCTGAAGATTGGTCTATTCCTTCAATGTCAAGACTTGCGCTCTAGTTGCAATGCCATATTGGTTACTGACAGGCTTCCAACGGTTTGCAGGGTTCTCAGCGCATGTCGCTGTCCTCTCAATGCCCTCCACCTCGGCCGTGCTCCAGAAGAACCTCCAGATTTACTTTTAGAACCACTAGCCGTATTGCAGAACAAACAATCCTCAGAGAAAGAAGTCTTGAAGCCTAGGAGAAGGCTAATCCTTCTTGCAAGCTCTCAGAACACTCAACTTGGCACATTCAGGATGCACAACCCAGAAACAGCAACGCGAGCTTGCAAGGGATTCGGCACGTACAGTGTTCTAGATATGTTGCTCAGCTCTCCCGAAGTCTTGCGAGCCAGCATCCTGTTTGACCAATTATGGAAAGTATACCGGGTCAGGGTTCAGAATTGTGCTTGTACGTCAATTGCCTCGGCTTAGCGAGAAGCTTCACATGTCCGGGATTGCTTGAGCCGCATCTTCCTGTTCCAACGTGATGGACTCTTGATCGCTCGAGGCTTCTTCGCATTCCTGCTTCATGCTCGATCCAGTCAATCTCAGCATCTACAATGCTAGCGCCACGTCTGCTACGTGCGCTGCCTAGACAGCATGCTTGCCAACAATGCCGTGCCTTCAGTTCCTCCCCACGCTCATTAGCCGAAGCACAAGCGGCAACAATCAAGAAGCTTGGAGTGGTAGGGGCCGGGCAGATGGGTTTGGGGATAGCATTGGTATGTAGTGCGATGCTATTCGCTCGTATTTTGGCAACAACACTGACGTCGACCAGGTAGCAGCCCGCTCAGCCTCCGTTCCTGTCACAGTGATCGACAACTCCCAGTCCAGCCTAGACAGAGGTCTAGCCTTCGCCGACAAGCTGTTAAAGAAAGACGTTGACAAAAAAAAGATCACACAGTCTGACGCCGACGCGGCACGCTCTCATCTAGTCACCTCGACCAAAATAGACGACCTGGGGGACGTGGACATGGTCATTGAGGCAATTCCGGAAATTGTCGATCTCAAGACCAGTATATTCGCTCAGTTGGCCCGGATCTGTCCCTCTCATGCAGTGCTGGCCACGAACACCAGCAGCATTTCCATCACGAGGATAGCGGCTGCGACCACCAAGGATCCGAAGGATTTGAGCGCGAGCTCGAGGGTGATCAGCACGCACTTCATGAACCCGGTGCCTGTGCAGAAGGGTGTGGAGATCATAACTGGGCTGCAGACCTCTCCTGAAACCGTCGCTACAGCCGTCGAGTTCTGCAAGCGGATGGGCAAGGTCCCTTCACAATCTGCTGACACGCCTGGGTTCCTTGCCAACAGAATCTTGATGCCTTACATAAACGAGGCAATAATCTGCTTGGAAACAGGTGTTGGGGACAGAGAATCCATTGACGATATCATGAAGAACGGCACCGCTGTGCCTATGGGCCCACTGCAGCTGGCCGACTTCATCGGACTGGACACCTGCTTAAGTATCATGGAAGTGCTTCACGGGCAGCTGGGTGACTCAAAGTATAGGCCTGCAGTCCGCTTAAGGCAGATGGTCGATGCGGGCTGGCTGGGCAAGAAGACTGGGAAGGGCTTCTACGAGTATTGATGAACAGCTGAATGGGTCGGGAGTTCTGGGTGCTCATATACAGAATTTCTGAACGAGGGTAGACGGTTCTGCCTCGCATGATTATTCTTAGCGGTATTTGTACACATAGACGAACGGCACGGGAAAGTCAGCCCAATGCTCAAACCCTCTTGAAGCTCCATTGCTCAAATCCCATTTGCAAATGATATAAGGTTTATCGTCAGCCTTGCAGGAAGACCATATTGACGTTCACCATCCTACTACTTACCCAGTCTTGATTGTGTTCAAGAGGCAGGTATCTAGTCACCGTAGCAAGCTATCTTTTGGAGGCAGGATCCAAACATCACAAGAAAAATATCGTGTCTTCGCCTCTAGAATTCATATCACTAACCTTTCCAACTATTCCTCTATGTAGTCTTGTCGATCTTTTCTATTAACTCTCACTTAAGTCGTTGTAGGGTACTTTCATGATACTCGTATGCCCTGAACACTTGAATGTGTTTGTCAGTTTACCATCTCAAATGATATGGCAACTCTGCTAGACGAATAGAGGGTTGTAACTGATCATCTATACAGGCTATGATGAATCTCAAGTGAACCGTTGCACCTCCACACTTTGCCACGATAGTATACCCAATTAGCCTCCTATATAGTCTCCTCACCTACCTACCTACAATAGCATTCACGAATATTCACATAGATTCCCACCCGTGACTTCCGCAATAAGCTACTAGTGTCATTCACGCTGAACGGTCTACGACGGATTGACAAAGCAAGACGCTGTAGTACCCCACGCCTTGTCTCCAGTTTGTGAATGAGCGCTATGTAGCTGTGTTATTGTTACGCCTAGTGTTGAGGCACGGACGCATTCACGTAGGTGTGCTATAAATGTTGAGACTAATGTAGGGGTGTCTTGTAAGTATTCCGAGCTAGCTGCTATAGCAAATATTTGTCTTAGACGAGTATCGCACAGAAGACACACAGTGAGACTGCAGTAGCAAGAATAACAATAAGGTCAGATAGGGTCTAATTTATAACAACAAGCAAATGTTCTTGCCTTAAGGAGTAGATGAGAATCCTCTTTCAGAGTTGGTTGAGTGATCTATTCTTCACCGACAAGGTCAGTGATGTACCTTGATGTCTTGCTATTCTTATACTTTCATTCCCTCCTCCATCATATGAGTTTACCGACTGACTGCTTCGGTCCTCAGAACCCTAGAGTAATTCGGTCCCGCGAATACAATTTGTTACGGCCCAATCATCATTCATCTCTAAATAGAGTGAACAGTCAAGATGCCAAAGACCGAAAACTCCCACGTCTGGACTCAAGAGGAGCGCCGCTTTCTGCACGTCTTGCACAATTGGTTCAAGCAGACGAGCGACTTGAGCCGACAGCAGTGCGCTTGCCTCTTCAATCAGCACTTCAAAATGGATTTATCTCAAGGCACAATCGAGAGTCAGTATAGACAGAGGACGCGTACCAATGCACCTGCGCACTGGATCCCCATCGAAAGGACGCCGTTGCGTCAGCGAGAGATCAACGCAGTTGTTCAAGCTGCAGATAGTCTGAGAATTGACTTAGGTAAGTCAACTGGTGGTTTGGACTGTCTTGTCTCTTATAGAACACTGATCGTTATACAGGCCCGACCGTACCTATGGCAGCAGCAGTCGCGAGTGAAAGCTCTTCTGCTGGGTTGGCAACTGTTCAGAGCGATAACAAAAATTGCCAGCAGCGAGCACCCATCCAGTGCAGCGACCAGGCGACCAACATTCGTCCGGCTCAGCCTTCACGTAAGTCGTCTTTCGGTTATAACTTCGTCTTCGGCGATTGGAATTGGCGTTCTCGAACCCAGGATAGCTGCTAACACGTTACAGTGTCAACTGGAAGCAGAACGGATCATGCTCAGCGACAACAAGCCGACAGATCTTCGACCGTCCAGGGACACATTCAACCGACGTTTTCATCTGCTGAAGAGCCTACACAGCGCAGAGTTCCGATGATCCACTCGAGCGAGGTACAATGGGTTCTCGAGCAGCCATTCTGGCCAGTATACCACCGTGAAGAGTTTAATTGGATAACTGATGCCGTTGATGCAGAGTCCACCATTTACAGATGGGGCGGACAATTACGTAGAGTGATTGTCGGATGGCACGTAAGCAGGAGGGCCATCTATCAAGACCTGATGCTCTGTGATAGGGATAAGTGCCGCACATGCTCTCCCTACCAGGCACTAGAGACGCTCGACCTAGCCCAGAGTCCAATGGTTGGGCTGCCGTTTGTTCACCTCAATGAGGCGAGAGCGGACCGCAATGGACGGCAGCACTTTTACCCGCTACCGCCAGACGACCGCAGAAGGGACGGGAACATCAGGAGAGGCAGCCAATCAGGAGAGCTGGTTCTTTACGATGGCCATCCACACGTGGTCAGATTCTGTAGCTTGGACAATTGCCGCGGTATTTTAGGCAGCGGCTTTTGCATCCAGGCAGGTCTCGAAGACGATGAAGACGAGGTCGCAACGCGGCTGCAGGTGCAGCTCGGGCGTGACGTTTTGCCTGATGTGACGAGACCACCGGTGGCAGAGGGTCATTAGAGTCTGAGGATCTCGCTGACAGACCAGAACGCGCCTTGGGAGCCTGAGGAGTGAGGTTGGGAGTAAGGAACTCGACTTGACTTAAGCTCTTATGGTAAGATCTTGCGGCGACGTGATGTCCTTAAGCGTAAGGAAAAGGTACCTTCGCTCTGTTCTGGAATGATTGGAAAGATTGGAGGACCGATCAATTGCTTGGTCGGGGATCAGAGTCCCAGGCACCTACCTCCTCCTGAAGTATGAGATAGGGATGCTATACATGCAAACTGTAGGTGAGAGAACAAAAGCAATAAAGGTCACTTTTCGAGGACAGCGTTCGTCCAGAGTATGTCACGTGACGTAAGATCTTCTTTGCGCCAGCAATCGTGATGCTGCCGGAATATCCCCGGCCAGCCCTCCTCCATCGTAACGTCACTGTACAATCATCAAAACCACCTACTGCAGCATCCGTCATCAGAATTTTAGTGATGGCGCCTTTGTTCTCAATATATAGCGAACTATAGGGTGCGAATCCGGTTCGATCTAGGCCGGCCTGTGATCGGACACAGCACGGCCTTAACGGCCAATTATCATCTTACCCATCTCAACCTTGCTAGCTCCCCCACATGAGAGTCCATTACGCACCATGCACGGAAAGGTGGTCTCCTTGCCACCAACGGCTTCCACTCCGCAGGCCCAGTCCAAGCATATCGCTTCCCAAATATGCATCTGTCTTCGTCGCCGGTGCTTTCCCACGTTGTAAGTGTGGCGTTGAGATGGACCACCAAAGCTCAGGTGCTGGCAATTCACCTACCAGCTCTGATTATCCTCGCTACCACTGCCGTCGAAAAGCGTTGACACGGTCACATTGCCCTTTCCGCCAACGAACTGAGGCTTCAAGGGCACGGGATGCTCTTCGGTACGTTTTGGACTACACTACAATACACAATACCGGGCGTCATATTGATACATAATCTTGAAGATACCTGCATTACTGGACATCCGCCCACAAACCAGATACATTCAACCGCAATGCGTTCCCAGACGGCACTGATCTCCCTTTGCCTGAGCCGGAGGGGAGTCCAGATGCTACCCTCACAGCCTTTGCACAACTTGCTGCCCTACGCTTGTGCGCTCGAAGATGCTTGATATCACTGGTCTCGACCAACATCGAATATGTCCTCGCCGAGGCTACTAAGACGATGTCCCTTCAGTACGACAGTGTGGATGACCCTGCTGATCATCCATGGATCGGTACCTGCTGTTTCCCGCGTGCTGACGGCGTCAGTGGGATCGGCATCGATCATTTTCGTAAAGCCAAGCAATTGCGAGTAGTGCCAGAGCAGCCAGACCACTACTACAGCGATGGTCTTTCACAGCACTTCTACCTTGTGAGTGACTGTCGCGCGGACCCAAAGTTGACGGAGCTTCCGTTCGTTAAGCACGGCATCTCTCCTCGTTTTATCGTTGTTGTGCCTCTAAGGGACGCTCTTGGGTCTGCGGTTGGCAGTGTGACCATCATTGATGACAAGCCCCGTTATGGTTTAAGCGTTGCTGAGATGGGCTTTCTTGAAGACTTGGCCGATACATTGACCGAGCATCTGGAGGCCACCATCCTAAGGGTTCAACGACAGATGAGTGGAAGAATGATCCAAGGCTTGGGTCTTTTCAATGATGGCAGTTCATCCTTACGTGACTGGTGGATAGGCGAAGAAGGCATACGGACGCGTAAGGTGGGCCGGTACCATAATGAATCCAGTGAAAGCCCGGAATACGGGGAGCGGATAGCAAACAAAGAGTTTGGGGTCCAAGAAGTCCCCAAGGGCAACGAAGGTAGCCGCTCGCCACAATCGGAACTTGATAGTATGTCCACAAAATTGTACAAAGATGCAAGCCTGCAAGATTTCGAGCACTATCTAATCTCATGTGTACAGCAACCGCATTGGAATCCGAGTTTGGGCACGAAACGCAGGTCCGCGACTTCACACAAGAGGAGCCGAGTGCATATTACAACCAAGAAGCAGAAGCATCACGGAAAAAGCAGATTACCAATGGATCTACTGAATCGGGACAGTCGCGAGTGAGGCCGTTATCTGAATTGACGGCCGAGTTCGATGTAGCACACGCCAGGAAACTTGCATTTGGCAGAGCCACTAATCTCATACGTGAAGCTCTGAATGTTGAGGGCTCTATATCTGTGAACGCGAACATACCGGTCAATCTGCAATCGAAGAGCGAATCCTCGGACATGACTGCCGAATCCGACTCTGCATCATCCGCTGAAGGGCATGAGGAGCAGGCGACCACGGAAAGTGACGCTGACGGCTCGTCCGCCAGTCTCGCGCTCGCGAAGATCGACGGGTTTTCCACCCGCACTAGGTCCACGTTGTCTGGCTTCCGTAAACCGTATGAAAGCTTCTCCTTGACCTCGCGCTTTGTATCACACCTTGTCAAACGGTATCCAACCGGCAAAGTGTTCAACTACAGCGGAGACGGCACGCCATATACGAGTGGAAGTGACGAGAACACATCAACAGACGACGCAGCGGCACCCACCAAGGCGTCTCTGCCTGATGGACCACGAAGCCAAGGCGACGCTACTCGACTACGAAAGGTGTTCAGTGACGCTACCTCGATCCTGTTCTTCCCTCTCCGAGATGTGAGTACTTTGTGCAGCCTACTCGTGATATGTTTCTGACCCCATGAATAGGAGTCTCGTGAGCGCTGGCGATCGTGTACGTTTGTTTGGACTACAGATCCCTTCCGCTGCTTCACACCAGACGAGGCCACATATCTCGCCTCCTTCGGGCACAGTATCACTGCAGAGTTATCCAGGATAGACGCCATGGCTTCGTATACTGCCCAGGCAACTTTTGTTTCATCTGTCAGTCACGAATTGCGCTCACCATTACACGGGGTCTTGGCTGGGGTGGAGTTCCTGCTGGAAAGTCAACTCTCTTCCTTCCAAACAGACATGGCATACTCTATATCAATGGCTGGCAGGACATTGCTTGATACGTAAGTCAGCACATCACTACGATACGTTTTCATCTCACCTAACTGCGCTAACAGGGTTGATCACATCCTTGATCATTCCAAAGTGAGCAACATCTCCAAGCCACGACGACACAGAGGCACAAGCGAGCCGAGTGGTGAAGAAGGCAGCCTCACGACAGACGCCACGTTTGTTGATCTCGCAAAGTTTACTGAAGAGTTCGAAAGTCCCTTCCTTTCCCTCTTTCGAGCGCGTAAAGAGCTAACTTCATTGTAGGATTGTGGAAAGTACCACTGCTGCCTTTCGATTCAAGGGCATGTTTGAATCTCTTGATGAGACCAACCAGCATTTCAGAACCTTGCAAGACTCGGAAGCGGCCAAACGGAAGGACGACGTGTCTATCGTTTTCGGCGTGTCCGTTCTCCCGAACTGGACAACGAAAATCTCACGCGGTTCTTGGACCAGGATAATTACAAACGTGCTCGGCAATGCCTTGAAATACACCGAGCACGGGCGCGTCGCTGTACGGCTTGAATCGAGCGAGCCCACGGGCAGAGAAGATCCCCGTGAAGTGCGACAGGTGCGTCTAATCATCGAAGATTCTGGTATAGGCATGTCACCGCGCTTCCTGAAAGAAAGCGTCTACACGCCCTTCAAACAAGAAAACCCTAATTCTATCGGCACTGGTCTGGGCCTGAGTATCGTGCGTAGGATAGCAAAGGCCATGGACGCACGTCTCCAGATAGACAGCAAGATCGGAAAGGGTACCACGGTCAGCCTGAGCTTTTCCAGCAAATTCTTGACTGGTCCGGAAATCAATGTAATGGGACAACCGAATCTGTTCCAGCAGGCTCGGAGTCTACCGTTCTCACATATACATCTGCTAGCCCGGGCGAATTCCTTGCCTAACCCTACCGTTGCTTCCAGCGTATTCCAGAGCGGCAAGGCATGGCTGGGATGCACCACATCCATAGGGCCGACTGTACTATCCCATTCGGGCGGTACTGTAGTCGTGATACAAGAAGATGACCTCGCATCCTGGGCACAATCGAACCCGGAAATGCTCTCAGATGCTCTTTCGGAACTGGACAGTGAAGACGACTGCATGCTTGTCCTGGCCCGTTCGATCCTGTCAGTCTCTCCGACCGTGTCCCTACAGGAGTTTCCCATCAGGCACATCTTCGTGCAGCAACCGTAAGTAGTGCCCGGAGGACAGACTCCTCCACGCAAGATGATGAAGCATACATTGTAACATTGAAGTCAGTGTTGGGCCCCAAAGGTTATACCGTGCGCTAGCATCGGCTGGTGAATCATCTGCTTCAGATGAAGCCGAAACATTTACCATTCGCCGGAGGGACCGGCAGCGCGGTCAAACCCATGTCCTCAGGAGGCAATCCGGCCCTGACGAGCCGAAGGCTATCACTGCAGATCTTCCTGAAAGTGGGACACATACCAATAAGCCAAGCCGTCCTCGACTAGACTTTCGAACATCCTCCAGCGCAATCCATCGCAGCTCCTCCAATACCTCCTCCAACACAGCGACCACCTCATCGACTTCGACAGTGTCGCCCCAACCCACCAGCCAGCATACTCCTCTTGACACAGCACTTACCCCGGGAAGCCATAAAGCGCTCCTGGTAGAGGACAACGAGATCAACATGCGTCTCCTATCGGCCTGCATGCGCAAGTTGCACATCCGCCACGAGACCGCCTCCAACGGCCTCGAGGCGATACAGAAGTACGAGGTTTCTCCTGCCTCCTACTTCCTCATTCTGATGGACCTCTCCATGCCAGTCATGGACGGCACAACGGCCACTGCACGCATCCGCGACTTCGAGAAGCGGCTCCCGCGGCCACGGCATTGCCGCATCATCGCGCTCACTGGCGTGACAAACTCACAGGCGAGGAGTGACGCCTACGCTGCCGGGGTGGATGGCTTCCATACTAAGCCGATGAAGATGGCAGCCTTGCAGGAGATGGTAGGCAAGATCCGCACTGCGAACGAGACTTTCAAAGACGAGGGGGAAGACGAGGGCAGAACGAGAACGAAGAGTAGTGATGGCGAAGCACAGAAGGAGCATGATGACGGCGGTGCGAAAGGCCAACGATGACGCGATGTGTATACCCTTACTTTTTTGCAATGCCTGGAATTAATAATCACGGGTAATCATGACCGTATCATGTGGAAAGGGCAGTGGATATTTTCAAGGTCTGCTGCCTTAGTCTGTAAACAGCTTATGGCATGCTAATTTTGTCCCGTAATCGAAGGTTCCTTTCTCTGCACTATTCTAAAGATTCAAGTAGGTTACCTATGGATTGATATTTGGGCATCCGTCTGCTCCATTCACACCTGCCTCTGGAGTCTCAAACACCGAAAGTCGTACGCAGTTGTCATCAGGCACCGTAACGTGATATCGTGTTACAGAGAATGGGGAGAGGAAGCCACGCGCAGTTCGGACAATGAAAGGTGAAACAAATAACGCTTATGGTCACTCCAGACATCAGCTTCTCTAGGTATCACGCACAACGCGTGACCAACTTATCGACTAGCTAAACTTTAGACCATACTCCTTCGCACGCCCTTAAAGGAGTCTCTCGATATCTCAATCCCTTCAATCATGCGCGATAGAAAAAGCAGCTGAGCCAGCTGAGCACTTTTCCTTCATGTGAACATTGAAAAAGCATCGCTGTATAACCTTCATAGGCCATTCCCACCTGATACTCCTTTGGGAAAATAAAAACCCACCACATAAAAGCCATGCTCTTTCGCCGTGCACCACCCGCATTCAAGCACTCGCCTACTCGACAGTGACAGACTTGGCCAAGTTACGGGGGAAATCGACGTTCACCCCCTCGGCAACAGCCAGCCAGTAGGCCATCAGCTGCAGAGGGATGACATTGAGCAGACCCTGGAGGACGTCGACGTTTTGTGGGACTTCGATCTTATCGGTCTTCTCGCCTGGGAACTCCTGGTCGCCGGTGTTGCAGATGACGATCGGGCGGCCCTTGCGCGCGATGACCTGCTGGTAGGCGTTGAGGGACTTTGTGAAGATGTCGTCGCGGGTCAGGATCATGACGATGGGGAGGTTCTCGTCGACGAGGGCAAGCACGCCGTGCTTCAGCTCGCCCGACATGACGGCTTCGCAGTGGAGGTAGGAGATTTCCTTGATCTTGAGAGCACCTGCGAGGCTGTCAGTAGATAGTTAGAAGAATGGGAATACAGCCCAAGTGAAAGCTTACCTTCCAAAGCGGTGGCGTGCTGAGCACCACGACCTAGCAAGAGCAAGGACTTCTGAT
Organism: Polychaeton citri CBS 116435; assembly: GCA_010093785.1. Lineage (NCBI taxonomy): Eukaryota > Fungi > Ascomycota > Dothideomycetes > Capnodiales > Capnodiaceae > Polychaeton > Polychaeton citri. The sequence continues at coordinate 68,537 of MU003801.1, forward strand.
CCTTGAACTTGAGGCAGAGCTGCTTGATCTCCTGGTCGAGCTTGAGGATTTCACGGAACTGGTCCGACACCTTGCCCAAGCCGTCAATGATCTCTATCCTCCTCTGGTGCTTGCTTGCACGGTCCTCAGATAGAGAGAGCGCAAACATGATCATGCAGACGAACTGTGAAGTATAGGCCTTGGTGGAGGCAACACCGATCTCGGGACCAGCGTTGATGTGGACACCGCAATGGGTCATGAGCGAAATGCTCGATCCGACGACGTTCACAATTCCGACGGTCAAGGCACCACGCTCCAGACAGTAGCGTAGAGCCATGAGCGAGTCTGCAGTCTCACCAGACTGCGAGACGAAGACGCAAGTGTCGTCACGGAAAACCGGAGCCTGACGATCAAGGAAGTCGGATGCGAGTTCGACCGCGATGGGGATGTCAGTGAGCTCTTCGAACGCGCCTCTGACAGCCATGCAGGAGTGGTATGAAGTGCCGCAGGCGATAAAGATGATACGTCTGCACCTCCTGATGGTGCTGATGTACTGCTTCAGGCCACCGAGCGTGACGGTCTTCTCGTCCACATTCAAACGACCACGCATGGCGTTGACAATGGACTCTGGCTGCTCGAAGATCTCCTTCTGCATGAAGTGATCGAAGCGGCCCTTCATGATCTCTTGCAACTCGATCTCGATGGTCTGGATGGTACGAACGTTGCTAGTGCCCTCCATCTTGGACATACGGTGAATGTTGAGCTGACCCTCGTGGATGTGCGCGATGTCGTCGTCCTCGAGATACAGCACCTTCTTGGTGTGCTCGACAATGGCCGATGGGTCGGAAGAGAGGAAGAATTCGGTAGGCTGCGGTGCACCATCGTCAGACAGGAAGGCGCGCGATTGCGAGCGGTGGAGCAAGCTCTTGTCTGGGGGAGCGAGCAGGTTGTTGCTCTTCTTAAGGGCAACATTCTGGCTGGCCTGCTCAGCAGGCAGAACCTCGCCCTCTTGTCCGAACTCGACATCGACAAAGTCGACCTTCATCCTCTTTTGGGTCTTGACACCGACAACCAGCGGCGAACCCTTGCGAGCCGCAATGACCTCTCCAGGGAAGTGCACGCTCTTGATGAGGAGACCAAAGGCACCCTGCAGCTCCTTGATGACAGCCTTGGCGAGCAGGGTCATGTCGATTGTTGGGTGTGAGTCGTAGATGTATTTGCACAGCTTCGCAATGGCCTCGGTATCGGTCTCGGTCTCGAAGCGGAAGCCCTTGCCTTCAAGCAACGTCTTAAGTTCCTTGTAGTTGGTGATGATGCCATTGTGAACGATCGCGAATTCCCAGTTGGGGTCTGATCTGGAAGGGCACACACACTGTCAGTGCTTGTCACAGGTGGTGGAGGTGCCGACTTGCACGGATACGCAGAGGCGCGCAGGAGGCCGAGAGAGAAGAGATGCTCAGAGCTTGGCTCGAGGAATGCTGCCCAGACCACTTACCTGTGCGGGTGGCAGTTGAGCCTGCCTGGCTGGCCGTGGGTGGCCCATCTGGTGTGTGCAATACCGGCGTGGTTGTCGAAGACCTTTGTCAGGTCTGGCTGCTGCTCTGCGATGAGCTCCTTCAGCTTGGCAACCTTGCCCAACTCCTTGAAAGCGAAGACCTCTCTCTTCTTGTCGCCATCGATAGCCAGACCTGCCGAGTCGTAGCCTCTGTATTCAAGTCGTGAAAGGCCTGTGAAGTGATCTAAGGTCAGCCGTGCCGGCGGATTTCAAAGTGACAGCTGTCCGGTCTCCTGACCGCTATGCAGGCTTGCGACTCACCGTTGACGAGGGTGTCGAGAATGAACTTCCTGTCCTTCTCGACGAGGTAGTTGATGTATCCAAAAATGCCTGTGGACTACCGTCAGTACTGACTGCATCGCAAGTGAGCTCTCCCGGAGCCGCACTCACCGCACATGTTGGCGAGATGTGAAGAGAAAGAGAAATGCCGATCAGATGCAGCTCTGTAGGGCCGAGCAAAAGATGTGAGTCTACCACTCTCTCTTTACTTTATAGCGGTCAGCAGGGGAGATGCAGTAGCAGCAGCAGCAGCAAGACAAAGAAAGATGTCTGGTTGAATGCCGTGAGCGAGTGAAAGAGGCAGCGGCAGCAGGCTCTGTACAGTAAGGTAGATAGCAGTAGACGTTTTGACAGAGCGTATGTGGGAGCAGAAGGCTTGTCTTGAGTGAAGGTGATCAACAGGAGAAGAGGAGAAAATAGTGGCCAAGGGAAGCTGGCGAATGGATCTGGGCAATGATGGAACTTTATTCACTCGAGGACCCTACGTGTTGCGTGCGTGGTACCCAGGTAGTAGTGTGTGTGTCTGTCTCTCTCTCTCTCTCTGTGTGTGTGTGTATGCGGGCACAAGCAGCCAAAGCAAGCCCCCCCGCTGCACCTAAGACCAGAGGACCTCACTAAGGCTAGAGACTGAGGGACCAAGCCCAGTCGAGACTAGACACACCCGGACACGCAGAGACCCTGGCAACTGAAACTAAACCTACATTGGCTCTTGTTACAGCCTCACGCTTGCTGAAACTCTCCCTCCCGCCAGCCCATCCACCCGCCTGTCCATACGCATCGGCCTATCGACACATCGACCACACTGTCACTATAGTAACCCGAACCGTGTCTCCCGTAGCCCAGGAACAGCAGCCGCAGCAGACTACCACCTGGGCACGGCATGCTGGCCATCGACACAGCTGTACCTGTGTCAGGAGTGCCATTCGCCGCCCCTATTTCGTGTTTTGGCTGCATATGGGGCACGAGCCGACACACCTTCTGCACACCTATGGCATGGCCCACAGAGCGAGAGTCTGCATACGTCACCAGAGTAGCCCTGGCCCTCGTCGTCTCTCCTACCTATAGGCGCACGGGTATGTACCCTCTAATCCTCTACATCCTGCCCTACTTGGACACCCGGAGAGGTGGCCTAGAGACCGTTGGGCGTCTGCGCTATACTGCAGCTACAATAGCCCTTGCAGACACCCGCCCAGCGACGGAAGCGTACGACACCGAGTCGTGCTATTATAAGCAACAGAGTGCGTGTCGCAGAGTCCTCGCCTTTCGTCATAGTGTGCCAATGGCCTCCTCCTTGCCTGCCCGCCGACGTCTGGACTGCTAGTGCCTTGATTCTGCCGGCGATTGGGGATCAGAAGGGACAATATCACGGGCTCCTCCGTATGCTGTGCTGCAACCGTCAGAAACCCGCGTGTGTCTTGTCTTGTTGCTGTCACTGTACGTGTGAGTGTGGCGTCGGCGTATGCAAGGTACCGAAGGGCGCAAACTCGTGGCTTTCTTTGTACTGTCGTTGCTATTCTTGGCCCACGCCAGGACGAAACAGGCTGGCGTGGGTCTGCGCGTGTGTGCCTGTGTGGCTGTATGCTTGTGTGCCTGCGTTTTTGCTGCCCTTTCGCTTTCGTACCTATTCCCAGTGCTGCGCTACTATTGCCTTGGCCGGTATGTTCCCTATGCGACGACGGCGACCAAGACACACCATCCCATCTTTGGGACTGGTCTCTTTGCCTTCTTATCGCCACCCGGGGACCGGATGCCAGACGCACGTACTCTCGCATTCACGCCCGCTCGTGTTGCTGCTTCTGCCAGCCTGCCGGTGCCTCCGCTAGGGCAGCGCTGGGAGCACATGTCTCGAGAAGGATGTCATTGGCGTGTGAGGCACCTCAGCTGCCGGACGGCCGAGGACAGCGCGCTGCGTGCATGTGTGATTGTGTGAACACCTGGCCGCATCAGCCGCCTGACCGGCCGAACCGCTGGACTCCAATGGCTTGCTTAGGGGCCAGGCCCATTAGGCCCGCTGTCGCATGTCAATGGCCTGCTTTAATGAAGGAGTGTTGGGTGATGCAGATTGGTGTGTGCGGATCTGACTGGTGCATGTGGCTTGAGGAGAGCGAGGCAGGCTGTAGCCTTAGCGCTCACAGCTTACAGGCCACTTCGTAGAAGCAACATAGAACTGCTAACGCATTCACTCGCGAATGGTCGGAGAATCGTGATATCGTGTTCATCTCCGTAAATCTAGTTGTGTACACGAGACCATCTATATAGGATGCCGACTACAACTTCGCCTTGGGCGCTGCCTGCTGCTCCTCCAGGTGTTTCGCCTTCAGCATCCGTCTCAGGATCTTCCCGCTGACACTCTTGGGGATCTCGTCCACAAACTTGACTCCTCCCCTCAGCCTCTTGTGGCTCGAGACCTTCGCTGAGAGCCAGTCGACAATCTCCTTCTCCAACTCCCTGCTTGCATGCTCGCCCTTCTTGGGCACGACGCAAGCCATGGGCACCTCAGACGCGATGTCGTCTTTGTAGATGCCGAGAACGGCGACATCGTCAATCTTCTCATGTGCCGTCAACAGCCCTTCCAGCTCTGCCGGCGGGACCTGGAATCCCTTGTACTTGATGAGCTCCTTCACTCGATCGGTGATGTAGAAGTTGCCGTCTTTATCCTGATACCCGACGTCGCCAGTCTTGAAATAGCCGTCCGATGTGAGAGCATTGCGCGTGCCCTCCGGGTTGTTTAAGTAACCTTGGAAGATGTTTGGCCCCTTGACCCAAAGCTCTCCCGGCTCACCTGCTGCGACTTCCTTGTCTTCCGGTGACATGTACTTGGCTGTCTGGTTCGGTAATAGGTGGCCCACAGCGCCGACAGTGCTGTGCCATAGTGGCCATGGCTGCATGTGCGTCGTCGGCGATGTCTCGCTGAGGCCGTAACCCTGCTTGATCTTCAGGCCTAGACGTTCATAAAGCGTCTCCACCAGTTCCTTGGTGAGCGGTGCTGCGCCAGAGTGCAACATCCGTATCGACGAGAGGTCGTACTTCTCGACAAGCGGCGCCTTGGCCAACTGCAAGGCCACAGGCGGTACGATGTAGGCGAAAGTGACTTTCTGTGTCTGCGCAAGTTGGCACCAGCTCTCGATGTCGAACTTGGACATGACCAGACTCCTGTAGCCAATGTACATGGCCAGGTGCAGGATGACCGTCAAGCCATAGATGTGGAAGAAAGGCAGGAAGGCAAGGATGATATCGCCTTCCGGTGCCTCAGGCCGTGGTTTTGCAGACAGCTCAGGCTCTACAGCTTTGGTCTGCAAGACGTTGGCGATGATGTTGCGATGGCTCAGCATCACACCTTTAGGGTGGCCTGTTGTGCCCGAGGAGTAGACGATGAATGCGAGATCTTTGGCAGGATCAACCTTCGCCCGTCGATAGCGAGCGGCCCCACTGAGGTTGCGCACACTTGTGAAGTGCTTGACCTGGTCGTCTCTCTCGTCCCCTATCAGGCAGATCCGATCTAGCGGGATGCCCACCCTGTTGCATGCCTCCACTGCAATAGGTAGTTGGGCTTTCTGTGTCGCTATACCCTTACTGCCAGAGTCTTTGAGCTGGAAGGCGAGCTCATCGACGGTATAGCCAGGGTTCGCCGGCGACACAATGCCTCCGGCGAAGTGGACCCCCCATATGATCACTGGCGTATCGACGGAGTTTGGCGTGAAGAGTGTGAGCACATCGTGCTTCTCCCACTCCCACACCGCCCGCAAGCCTTTGCCGAATGCCTCCGCAGCACTCTTTGTGCTGGCCCAGGAGTAGCCACGGCCAGTGACAGCGTCGACGAAAATGGGTTTCTCATCTGGAAACCCCCTGTCTTTCCTAGCAAAGAGAAAGTCCCAAATACCAACGTTTGGGATATCTTGATCTGGGTACAAGCTTCCAGAAGGCATCTTGGCTGCTCTTTTCTTCTTGTCCTAGCTTAACGCAAGAAACCGGAGTCTAAAATCGACAAGACACGAAAGAAGGATGGGGAGAGATGGGAAAGATAGATAACCCACGGCCTCTCGACTCCTACACCCACTTGCTGCCGTTGATAGCCATCTTCGTGCACAAGATGTCGCTCGGTTATCGCAATGTCTACCTCGGCATACATACTGCATTCCGCTCGAGACGTGCTCAGGTGGACACCAGGCCGTGCCGGGTACCACCCGTTCATACAGACGACTGGCCGGGCTGGCCCTGCTGCGTGTCAAATGAATCGAAATCCCGCGTATCATCACGGGGGCCCGCACAGTGCTCTCCACGTTGTGGGGCGGGACAGGCTTCCCCTATAGGCTCGCGCCGGAATCCAGATGCAGGTCTCATTGGCGGTAAACTCTGTCCGTGTCGATTCCCAGACGTGAGGGACTGATTGCTGGTCATCGAGTCTGGCATCATTTCATGTCTTCGAACTTCCCCACCGAACCCTTCAGCATGGCCACGCTTCCGATCTTCTCCCCATGCCTTACTCGGCGTGTCTGGACAAGCCAGGCGCCCTTCCGCTGCTATCAACGCGTTGGCGCTCAGAGGCGATGGGCCCAGGTCTCTGATGTGCGCTTCGTCGCCACGCACCAGCAGCACCAGAAGGTGCTGGATAAGTACAAGGAGAAGCTTGATCAGAAGGCGAGGGAGAAGGGCCTCAAGAATGTGGACGAGCTGAAGGAGGTCTACGCAGACAAGATCGAGGATCTGCGGAACAAGGCCATCGTGCCTGGGGCGAATGCTCCACTATCGGCACAGCAACCGCCCACACCACAGGCGACTGGCGCAAGCATACCCTTCCAGCCCCCACCGCCGCCAAACCCTGAGGCCCAACAGCAGGTCGAGCAGCAGGCAAGGAAGGTGTCAAGTGGCAAGGCCCCAGTCAAGACGCTCGACTCTTTCCTCGACGTTGAGAAGACAGCCGAGCTGCCAGCGAAGGAGATCGAGACACTATGGCGCCTGCGTCATGCAAGGGATCCTCAGTCACTCTGTGCTGCCATGACGAAAGAGACGTATGATCGTATCGCTGCAACAGCAAAGAAGCACCCTCAATTCATCCTGCCTCTGCCTCGTGAGGAACAAGGTGCTGAGATCCACTTCCTTCAATGGACGTTCCCATCGCCAACCACGGCTACCGTGCTATTCACTCACCTGGCTGAGTACAAGCTGAGGGGGGAGTTTGCGCAGCCACACACGACAGTCACACATCACCTTGATCTCAAAGACAAGAACGAGTTGGTTTTGTTGGAAGGGCGCGTGATGGAGAACAGAGGCATCAGCGTTGAGGAAGGCAAGTGGCTGCTCATGTGCCTGCAGAAGTTCTATGGTTTCGAGGCTCTATCACCCGCGGCCGAGGAGAGCAAAGGCAGGCGGCAAAAGCTCATGCAGCAATTCAGCGGTGGCGACGAGACCTTCAAGGTTGAGGAGCTGCTTGAGGAAGCAGAAAAGGTTCCTTGAAGAGCTGAACTTGCGTTTCCAAGCACACAAAGGGCATTTACGATGGCGTGTCACGTGGATCCGCCCTTCGTTTGCGCCAACAAAAAGGCATAGCTCGCTATACGCCTCAAACAGGCTTTGGCAGTATCTAGCAGATGCAAGCTGTGAAGCGTCGCCGCGCTGATGTATTATATCTAGATACCCATAGAGAGCGTTGCCACGCCCACGCTACTGGGTACGCGTGCTGTATATAGACAAGAAGCTTGGCCAACTTTCGAACACTCGTGTTTCCTCATGAATTTACAGGTAGAAGACATGGCGCATCGTCCACCGAAAGTGAGCTCCTTCAGGTCGCCTACGGCTTACGCTACAGACCCAGCAAGTCCACTGAGTGCGCTCCAGTATATAGCAGGCCGCCTACTCAGGACAGGAAAGCAAGAGCCAACCACGGATGGGCTTTCAACAACTAGTATTGCATCAATCGGTAATGGCTAACCCAGAGAGGCCAGGCACACCTCAAGTGAAGCCGCCACCTGCTTTCCACCACCGTCCTTCCTACAGCAGAGCAAAATCTTCCCCAAACGTCAGATCACAACAGCATCCACTTTCCAATCACCTGATGCAGGAGACCCTGCACCTCCCGCTCAGTGAAGACAGCAAACGCCAAATCGGTCAGAAGCTGCAGTCGCTACGCTATCAGATCAGCATCAATAGGAACCCTTCCACTGTCAGAGGCGGAAACGTCTGGTCTGAGAAGACATCCACGGCATATGAGGATGCCGAGAGGAAGCTGCGAAGGCTGGCGGACGCGATGCGAAACCTGAGGCTCAACCACCAGGCCTGCCTTGCACATGAGTGCGGGTTGAGGGACTGCTGGGTTCAAGGGAAAGAACCATCAAGCTGGCAGGGGCCGGGAAGGTGGGAGTGCAAAGGTGGCTGCACGGTAGGCACTCCATGGGGTCCGAGAGATCCCTCTAGGGTGGCTGCAAAGAGGAAGAAAGGGAGCAGGAGGTTTAGAGACGGCGAATCTGGGAATGCGTATCATCCTGAATCTGCCTCAGCCACACCAAACTCCTCCGTCTATGCTCTCACAGATGGCTGTGCTAGTTCCTACAGCGCTAGTCAAGACAATGCCAGCGCTGAAAGTACCAAATTGCTGTGGCAGCGCATTGCAGACCTGGAGGCGCTCGCGCGGCGGTACAAGGAGCACCGCGTCTACCACTTCAACAAGATGAATCAGGCCAATGACAAACAGGCGAAGGAGATGGAGACCTGGAGTGAGAAGGTGGAGGCGAAGGACAAGGAGATCCAGATGCTCGAGGACAGCGTGTTTGAGAAGCAGGCGCTCATTCAGCGCAAAAACGCGCTGCTGAAGGATAAGGATGAGAAAATGACTGAGATGGCTGGGAAGATGCAGGATGCTTGCGAAGATGAGGAACACTGATGCTAGGCTGGCTCCACGGGGGGGGGGGGGGGGGGGGGTGGTGAGCGCTGTTGATGGCCGCTCGTCATTGAAGAAGCGCCGCATTTTGCTAGTTGACATCGGCTTCTTGCTTACGGCCCTAGGCTCGCAAAACGCGATTCACATATCAACCGAGTTGGAATGTCGCGACTTGGAAGAGTCCCTCACTGGTGAAGCGTTGGCCTACCAAGGTGCGTTAGGCACGTTTAACAAAGTCTGATGCAAATAAGATCCAAGACATATTTAATGAGCGCGCACGGTTCTGAACAAGCACTGCGGTTTGAATCTCATCCTTTATGGAAGCACATGGTCCCATACGCTGATGTTGATGTCACGGTGTTCAAGGGTAGGTTGTACCAGATATGTATATATACTTTAGCGGTTTGCTGTACACTGGTCCGTGATCGCCAAACGTATTGCCTGCATATGCACATGATGCCCTCTTCACTGACCTGCATGCACGCTGTACTGGCGCGGGTATCTCCTGCAGTATTGCGAGGCTAGCTGCACAAGATTTCACGGCCCTATGTACCGACTGGAGAGAGAGAAGAGCGAGCTGCAGATCAAACACCCGGGTATAGTCATTCGAGTGTAGAGAATAGAGCGGGGTTTGAGATGCGTGTCTCAATGGCGACGACAGAGGAATACATGACGATTGCCAGGTGTAGCTGCCCGGAAGACAGTGGCAATCTGCATCGTCTGCACAGCAATCAGAAGCCATTTCATTTCCATCTAAAAAGTGGGCTGCATGCACACAGAGTTTGACAATGCGGATGTACGCCTTGAAAAGCGTGGGCGCGCTTCTCTCTACCAGATTCATTGTGGCGGCACACCAGCTTTATGATCCTCGCCTACACAACGCAATCACGCCAGAAACTCCATCGACTGGTGTCAGCACGACTCCAGATGGTCGGGTGTTTCTAGTCTACCCACGCATAGATGGGTCGATCGGGCCCCAGATTGTAGAGTGGGATTTTGCTAATAATCGATCAATCGCATACCCAAACGAAGAGATCAATTCATATACTGAAGGAAAAGACCCGTCCACACACTTCATCCGCGTCAATGCCCAGCGTGTAGGACCAGATGGCGCACTTTGGCTGGTCGACACGGGCGCGCCTGGCTTTGGAGCACCTGTGATTCTGCCTGAGGGTCCTAAGTTGATACAGGTCAACGTTACAACCAACAGTGTACAGCGAACGTATCCGATGGGGAACGTTACTCGAATCAACAGCTTGCTTGATGATGTCCGCTTCAGTGCTATATCTGGAAAGGCATATCTCACTGATGCCGGCGCTGCTGCACTCATTGTGCTTGACCTAGACAGTGGGCATGCGTTGCGATTACTCGAGGATGCCCCTTCCACAAAAGAATACATGCCAGTCTCTGCCGAAGGGTCACTTCTCCGTGCTCCTGGATCAACGTTGGATTACCTGTTTGTTTATGCTGATCAATTGGAGGTCTCACCCGATGGCGAGTGTTTCTACTTCCAGCCTGCTTCAGGGGGCATGTCCGTAATCAAGACCGAGTACCTTGACAACGCCTACTACAACTCCTCGCTCGCAGGCGTGCTGGAACAGTATGTCGAGCCTTTTGCCCACACACCGTCGACTGGAGGCACTGCGATTGACGCGCAAGGAAACATCTACTGCAGCGATACAGACCGCCAAGCAGTTTTGAAGATCGCTCCAAACGGTACTCAGTCAGTGCTTGTGGAAGATCCGAGGTTGCTGTGGGTGGACGCTATGTGGATTGACGCGAAACAGCAGCTGTGGCTGCCGGCAGCACAACTCAACAGGGGCGCGCCTTTCAACAACGGCACTGATCGGATATTGAAGCCACTGTTTATATTCACAATCGACATCGGCGTTGGACCCTCACCTATCGATCATAAGTGAGAAAGGAAAGCCACGTCAAATGTCCTTGGTAGCATATTGCTATTGTGGTTTGGTTGTAGGGAGAACATGTTCAGCCAGAAAGTTCTGTCGCTATCGTCTGTGTGGTTGCAGTTTGACTCACAAGCCTGAAATTAAAGTGAGAATCAGCAGTTGGTGGAGTGCAACAAGACAACTGAAATTTAAATACGAGACACCGCTATTCCGATTCCAAGCATCAAAACTGGATGGAAATAACACGTCTTTAAATTGTGAACATTGTGCCACCACAGTTGTCAGAGAACAGAGTGATATACAGTCGATGGTCTAGTTTCGATGTCAAAATGTTGGGCACCAGTGTAGATTTCACGTGCCGCAGTCCAAATTTAACCCCACCAACGCTGTGAAGTCACCTCTCGATTTATTTCCAACTAAATCATCTCGTGGATGACCCCTCTATCCCACTTCCACCATCTGTCATACGCCTCTGATAACATTATCGACCTGTGGTTACGACGTTATTATATCGAACTCTATACACTGTAAACCGAGGAAATCGCAATCCACCTCTGAGAACATCGTACGCGACAACGAAAACTTTGCAACAGTGCGACAACTGCAATCATGGCACCGTCCAAAGCGCCAGCATCTTGGGATGACGAGGAGTCAGGAAGCTCAGCTCCTTCTTCTCCTCCAGTCATTGCACGCAGAAGCAAATTTGAAGACGAAGAAGATGATGACGTACTGGACTCGTGGGATGCTGGTGATGACAGCGATGCCGAACGTGAAAAGGCGAAGAAAGCCGAGGAGGCAAAGGCAAAGGCGGATGCGGAGGCCAAGAAGAACCACAAGTCCAAGAGCCAGCGTGTAGAAGAACACCGTCAAGCCAAGATGCGCCAACGACAGCTTGAAGAGGACGAGGAGGACAGTGACGAGGATGAGGAGACTCGACTGGAGCGAGCTAGGGCGAATGAGAAGGAAAGCGACCTACAGCATGCTGAAGACCTCTTTGATGGCATCGGCATCTCCAACAAGCGTAGCGCTCCCAAGGCTGTGACTATCCAGGAGGGAAGCGACCCTAGCTCTGCTGTGGACTTGTCAAAGCTAAGCATTTTCAACCCCAAGACTGCTCCTGAATTTTCCAAGATGCGTGACACTCTTGTACCACTCCTCACAGCGAATGCAAAGAAACCACAATATGCGCTCTTCCTGCCTGAGTTCGCTAAGCAGCTCTCTCGTGACCTGAGCTCCGACCAAATCAAGAAGATTTCAAGTGCACTGACCACGCTGAGCAACGAGAAGCTGAAGGAGGAGAAGGCTGCCGACAAGGGCGGCAAGAAGAGCAAGGCCGCCAAGACCAAGTCCTCGCTGGCTGGTGTAGAGAAGCCCACCGCTAGGGCTGACACTCTCATGTACGAAGAGGACGGTCTTGGAGAGTAAGTTGTTTTTTCTTTCCGCTGATAACACAAGAAGCTGACATCTGGTAGTGATGATTTTATGTGAGCGGCAAGCAAAGGTCGTGCCTGAGATCAGACGCTCTTGAATGCGACTTGAACCCTGTGCATAGTCTCCCGGCAGCCATTATTCCGCTCCTCCTATGAAGATATGATATAACAATCGAAGAAGTATCGGCAGGTTCGAATCGACGGCGTGTCTCCGGCAAGCACAGTGGCATTTGAATTAGCCTGTGGCTGTGGCGTTCTGGATGATAGAAGGGCTGGTTGTGCGTTTCTAGCAAGCTTATGTTTTGGCCCCCCAGTTCGCCGATGTTTAATAGCAATTTTAGAGTTTTGCGAAGCCCCAGATCATATACCAGCTTGCTTTTGGATCGGTACTTATCTCGAGTCTCATATTCAATTCTTGTTGATAGAGCCAAGGAAGATAACAGTCACGAATCACTTGCCGAGTGCAATCAATTTATAACCGATCATATTCATAGTGCCTAAGACGACGCGAGACGGACGCGGAAACTCCTCCCGCATGTCTGTGCTTCTCCAGATTATCTCCCTGAACTTTTGCAACATCAATGCCTAGATTCATTCTTTCGCATATTGTGTACCATTTAATAGAAAAAGTTCCATCGCTGTCCACTCTGCTCATAGCTGAGAAATCTCCTTGAAGCGATCTTGGAATAAAGCAATAGCCTTTTCATGTCGGCAATTGCATAGCAATGGACACAATGCAACAGGATGGCTAAAAAACGAAAATCTAAAGAGCTGGCAAGCCCGCATGTCAACCAGAGTGCTTCGAGTAACTCTCCTGTCGTGAAGAGACCAAAGATTGACGAGACATTATCACAATCGCGGCCGCAAGACCAAGTCATTGAGCGCCGGTCTCAAATCAAATCGCCACCATCAACCAATATCAGCACTACCGACCGTACTCCGCATAGAAACCACAATAGTGGAAGAAGGTTGCCACAGCATGTTGAGTTGCTGCAGACGCCGTTCTCTAATACCTCACAAAGGCATGTTCCCGCGTCTGGTACCACGGCCACTCAGGTAGAAAATCAAATTCCTACGTCAGGATCCCTCAAAGTATCAACAGCAGAGGCAAGTACAGCATCGCAACTATCTAGAAGGAAACGCCGAAAGCAACAAAGAGATTCTCGACCATTTCCGTCTGATACACAAACAGCGAGCGAGCAGGCGCCAACATCGTACCACAAATCCGATGTCAACTGTGTCAAGAAGGCAGCTGATCCGGGAACATCTCAGCCAAGCGCTCTTACAAAACGACAAAGGCGCGAACTCAGGAAGCTGCGTAGCCTCTCTGGTGCATCAGGTAGTGCAATTGGCACACCTGGGATAGAGTCGAACACTCGAAGCGCTCCTGATCAAAGCCATGATACCAGGTTGTCAGTTAGTGCCATGCAGCCATCTGCTTCTTCGACAAGGCGAAGACGCAGGAAAGAACGAAAGTCTTTACACCAGTCCAGTCTCGTCAATGGCGAGACCCAGCCCCTGCTTGAAACACCGCATCAGCCAGATGAGTTTGGAGCCTCCCAGCTCTTGGATGGGAGTCAAAGCTCGAGATCACCCATAGCAGAAGTCGTGCGACCAAGTGAGGATCTGCGGCGACTGGTTTCGCAGACTACATTGCTTCGGAGGCCAGTGAAAGAATGGGTTGCAGAGCTTGAACAAGACGAAAGCCATCTACCCCGAGTGCAATCTGATAATGCCAAAGATGAAGGAGATGTTCAGTCTTCAAGTTCTTCTGCGCCGTCTTCTGATCCTGGTGTACGAATATCGAAAGGGCCTTCGCCACTTCCAGCGCCTGGAGATTCTCTTGTCATTCAAACGGAGGCTGCAAGCCCTCAAGAGCCTCCGCAATCTGCACAGATGATTATCACACAGGACAGCCCCGAGTCCAGCGAGGCTGACGGTTCCCGGCCGTCGTCTCCTGCAAGTAGCTCTTCCCGTGGCCAAGGAGGAAAGGAATCCTCGTTTGATTTGCAAACCAAAGTCCCCTCACAGCAGCCCCAACAGCCAATTGCAACAGGGATCAGTGCTATCAAGCAGCGCTTAATGGCTGCCAGACAGCATTCAGCAACTCGGACACCTCTTAGCACACAGAGGAAAGATTCAGCGAAAGCAAACAGCATCCCTTCTTTCCAAGTTGCCAAAGATCCCGAAAAAGCTTTCAAACGCTTTGCAGCATTCACCCGTGGTAAAGGTGCAGACAACTCGGGAGATGAAAGCGAAGATAGCGAAAGCGACAGCAACAGCAGCAGCAGTGAAGAAGTCAGCGATGACGATGCGCCTTATAGTAGTACCATCAATGCAAAGCAGTCAGTACAAGATCCTTCACCTCGACAGACGCCTGATCCAACGACTGATTCAATAGCAGAGCGGGCTGAGAACGGGCTTCATCCAATGATCGCGAGCGAAACGCTTTCTGGACATTGGGGCAAAGAGTCATTGGATTGCGCTGACTACAAGGGAGTTCACACGAACAACGAGCCTCACTACTTTGTCATGCTTACCACACCTGGACGAGCAATACAGTCCCCATCAGATGAGTCAACTCAAGCGATCCCGAAAGTAGATATCATCAGCAAAGGAGAAGACACATGTCTCGTAGTGCCGCCATTTTTGAATCAAGACAATCCCAAACAACACGTCCAAGCACCACAAAACCAGTCCAAATACGACGAGAAGGGTGACTTATCTTTAATGTCTCCTCGCAAACTCAAGCCTGTCATGTTCGCATCTGTGAGAATTTTACCTACATCAATCGCGAAAGCCGATGAGCTCAAGCCTTCGCTCAACATAAGCAATATAGCGCACATTGATGACGCCTTGAGTATCCAAGCAATCGCAATCAACGAGGTTGAAGCTGTGCGCGTATCAGCTTCTGGTATTGAGATGTATGGCGAATGTACTACTCATTGGAGTGGTGAGGCACAATTACGAGACTCGCAAGGAAGGAGCACGGCCCACTCGTCTCCACTGCAGTCTGACTCGTTGCACGAGGACCACATAACTTCACGAACAGAAAGCGTTGTTCCAGGAAGATCGGCCTGGGATGTGGCCAAGGATGTATTGCCCAACGCTCGAGAGGTTCTTCAGCCCATTAAGCCGAATGGAAACACTCTCCACGCTTCAAGTCTCCTTAGTGATGAAGACTTACACCGCTCTATTAGGGACATATCGAAAGCCGTGTTTGAATCAACACATCCACTACCATCAAGTAAGACAACAGAACAACGATGCGATTTGGATGATGGCCTGACTATAATATCCAGGCATCACCGAAGACTTTTAGCGCAAATGCGGACATTTCCCAGCGATGTCTCTAGGCAACGACATGGTACGGATATCATTTGTAACACTGTCTTATTGTCTCCGGAACAGCCCGGCTGTGTCATCTCCGAAGAAGATAAAGTGACTGCCAAGATCACCGCACCATACAGTTTACCTGATCATAACGAAGTTTACCCATTAGGCGAGAGCCTCGGTCAGGATGTACATTCAGGATCAAGCGCGTCCTCTAGCCCTCTCGAACAGCTGAGTCGCTCGCCTTCACCACCCTTGAAGCTGGATGGATTCGCGTTGGGACAGACAAACCGCCTGGACCGTTCTATTGCTATCTCAGAGCATCTTCCTTCAGCCCCTGAGTCTGCGGGCATGTCCCAAGTACATAGAGGACAAGCCGAGGGTGTCGATACAGAAGGTGTTCAAGACCATCTGTCAAACCAATCTGATCAGGAGATAGTCACTGAGAAGAAGCGCAGTATGACAGGTATAACTAGTAAACATTTTTCACCAGCAAAGAAGACGTCAAAGCGTCTGCGAAAACAAAACGTCGATGTGGCTGAGCAAAACAAGTTGCTCATTGAGGAGGGCGTCAATGGACCTCAGACTCGATCTAAGTCACGCCAGATGGCCCATATCCATTCGGCAAGTGGCAAACTGCAAAACAAGGATCTTAGTGGAGCTGAAGACGACCTACAATCAAGTGCAAGCAGCGAGGATGAATGGACTCCTTCTGAAGACCAGGGCAGGACTTCTAGGATGGCCCGCTCTAGATCCAAAAGCAGAGGGAATACTGCAGGAAGAACCCGTTCAAAAACAACCGTTGATGGGCCGTATCTCGGACCTCCTAACGATCGTTCGGCTTCTGCGACGCCTTCTCCGGTCAAAGCTAAACGCATCGCTGGGGTATCTATGGCGCCAGTGCCACCCATCAGCGCGGAAAGATTTGGTCTCGTTCAGGAGCGACTTTGGACAGAACCCTTCAAGCTGCTGGTTGCTTGCCTCTTCCTGAACCAGACGGCAGGAAAGTATGCAATGCCAGTCTTCTTTTCCCTTATGGAGAGCTACCCTACAGTCCAAGACCTAGCCAATGCAAAGGAAAATGACTTGTTCGAACGCATCGCCCATCTAGGCTTCGGCAATCAGCGATCGCGTAAATGTATCAGCCTTGCGCAATCCTGGCTCGAAATCCCACCCGAGTTGGGTAAACGTTACCGTTCCGAGAACTATCCCAGAAAGGGGGACCATAAAGGCATCTCTAAGAACGATGTGCTTGAAGATGCCGTGGAAATCGGAGGCGCGATCGAAATTGCTCACCTGCCTGGTTGTGGACCGTATGCATACGACAGCTGGCGTATCTTTTGCCGAGATGCCATGCGTGGCGTTGCTGATGACTACAATGGGCTCAACGCTAGATCGTATGACAACGATGCAACATTCGAACCTGAGTGGAAGCGTGTGCTGCCCAAAGACAAGGAGCTGAGAGCGTGCCTTAGATGGATGTGGCTCAGAGAAGGCTGGATTTGGAATGCGGAAACGGGAGAGCGAAGGCAGGCAAATGAAGCAGAGATGGAGGCTGCTCGCAGAGGTCAGATGGAAGTTCGGGACGAGAAAGAGAAAAAGTTTGCGAAAGATGCTGTCGAAGCGCAAGGTCTTGCTGGACACCCAGAGGATTGAGGGCGTGGAGTCGCTTTGAATAGGAAAAGCTGGCTTTTGATGCTAATTTTGATATCTAGCGGCAGTGTTGAGAGAGTGAGAGGTTTTGGCATAGAAAGATACCATTTCCAAAGATCACTCTCAAGATCTCCATCAGCTATTCGCACAAATCGGCCTCCACCTTTATGGTACATGGCGAGCTCGCCATCATTTACAGGCGCCAAGCAAGACGCTCCCAACCAGTTAACTCCAATGCGAATATTCCGAAGCATGTAGAAAGACCATCGCTATTTCGGCCACTTCTTCCACCCTCTTCCGTGACCTCTCTGCTTCCAGTGTCTGATAAGTTCCGGCATTCCCTCCATAGCCTTCCTCCTCTGCTCCAGCCTCCCCTTCAGCGTCCTCTCCCACAGTTTGCCCTTGACCTTGTTTCCTTCACCCGTACCCTGCACCCTCAGACCCCTCTCGATGCGGTTCCTCAGCTTCACCTCTGGATGCTTGGGGCCCTCCGGCATGAGCGAGAGCACACCATGCTCCTGTGCCAACTTGTACAGCGTCGCCTGCCTCCTTAGCGAGATCGAGGGCGAGTGCCAGTTCCCTGTCCGTGGGTTCCGCCAGGCGAGGAATGGATTCTTCTTCTCGTTGGTCTCAGACGGAGCGAGCTCTGTGACGGTCGTGGATGCGCCTTCGTTTGGGTCTGAAGAGGATGTGTTCGAGGCGATAGTGATTGTGGTGGGTGACTGGGTCTTCGACCCTGAGGCCAATGAGCCTGGGTAGCGCTGGAAGAAGTTGAGCAGGCGTGGTGGGAGAGATTGCGCCAGTTGGCGGTATTGCACTGCGGCTCCTGAGATTGCCGCCATCGTGGGCTGTTGAGGGTTGCGGCGGTGACGAGAGTGTACCGACTGTTCACATTGGTCCTTGATACTTCTTTTGGTTGCGGCTCTGCGGAGGTGAAGCTTCGGGCTTGGCAGATCTGATGCGCTGCGCGTCAAGCTTGTGCCTAACAGCCAGCCAGTTGGAGCAGCTAGTCTACTTCATATGCTGCATCATCTTCCGACGACAAGACATTCTATCTTTCGCGTTCACACTCAGACATAACATCTGCACACTCACGGCTCTGACAGGGGAATTGTACTGGAGCGATCGAGCCAGAAGTCGGTGAAGCAGTTACAATATACGCCCTGGTGGCTGTCAAACGACACACTATCTCACCAACCATACTCGTGTTTGCTTAGGTCGCAATCATGTCGAATCCCTTCTCAATCAGTCAGTCTTGACCTAGAGATGTACATGACCATTAAGTATCACTCTGGCTAACATGTCTCCGTCTAGACGGCGGTGCCTGCGTCGCAATGGTGGGCAAGGACTGCGTAGCCATCGCCTGCGACCTGCGGTTAGGCATGCAAGCCCTGACAGTCAGCAACAACTTCCCAAAGATCTTCCAGTACGGTGACACATTCCTCGGCCTCACTGGTCTGGCGACCGACGTGGCCAGCGTCTCAGAGCTGTTCCGGTACAAGGTCAACATGTACCGCTTACGGGAGGAGCGGGACATCAGCCCTCAGACGTTTGCCAACCTGGTCAGCTCGAGCTTGTATGAGAAGCGCTTTGGGCCGTGGTTCGTCGGTCCGGTGGTCGCGGGTATCAACCAGACGACGGGGAAGCCATTCATTTGCGGGTGAGTCTTGGGCGTGTCTATTTGGAATGGGTGGAAGGACGAGTCTATCGTGGGCGGAAACGTGCAGGTCGTGTGGTCTACACGAGCGACTCCCATCGCTACAACACGTTGGAGAGTCACAAGGCTAACGATTACGTGTGTGCGTCAGATTCGATTCAATCGGCTGCATCGACTTCGCCAAGGACTTCATCGTCTCCGGCACAGCCTCAGACCAATTGTTCGGTACTTGCGAAGGGCTGTGGGAGCCAGATCTCGAGCCTGAAGATCTCTTCGAGACCATTTCACAATCGCTGTTGAACGCAGTCGACCGTGATGCGTTGTCTGGGTGGGGAGCATACGTCTACATCATCGAGAAGGACAAGGTGACCAAGAGGATGTTGAAGGGGAGACAGGACTAGAGGAGGGTGCTTACACGTATCTCTGTATCGCCCTTGGAAGGTGAAATCGAGATGACTCTAGATACAAGGTCGAGCTATGTCTCGCGTGAACCGGCCATGGGAAGCTGGCATAACCCTAGACTTGAGGATAGCATGGAGACAAGAAAAAAAAGAAGACCATATACGCGACCACTGCTGCAACAAACATCGCCGCGGTATGTATGATATAAACGAGTACCTTTCACCACCGCAGTCTGCAAGAAGCATTTGAAAATGATGAGCCTGCATCGCGAAGTGTTTCTTGAAGGCCCTCGACACGTCCAGAGGGTCGCTTGCCCAGTCATGCGGCAGATGCGTGCCCTCTCATTCTCCTCTGTGCGGATCTACTACAAATCCCCTCATACACTCGATGACGGTGGTAGATCACGACCTCAGCGAAATATATTACCCATGCCCTTTGGGTATGGTCTACCCTCAGACCATGGAGTTGCTATGATGCCTCAGGCACCGGAAAAAAGCTCACCCACCTTGTCACGCCACGCTACCAACCACGCCTTACTTTATATGCTTATGCTCCATCACTTCCAAGCCAGATCCCTATGGGGGAATGCCTCTTCCTCCCCCCTCTGAGTCACATCCTCGAGATACAGGATACATATAGCTACGGCGTGTATATACAGAACCGTTATGACGTGACAGGATGTATCCCTCTCCTCTATGGATCCTACCGGCACGGCCCACTTGGGCGCCTGAGTTGTAGTCTACTTACCTAAGAGGGCTGGCTGGCTGGCTGTCCGTCTGTCGTAGGGCGTGGTGTGGTTTGGTGCAGTGGTCACCTTCTTGCCCCCCACTGAAACATAAGAGTCATCTGGAATATGAGATCTTTCCTGTTGCAATCAATGACAGTGTGCCAGTACGACATCGGTGGAAGAAGGAGATCACCACGTTCGACAGCTGAGGATTTGATTTACCTCTTCTCCTACTGTTTTCATCTACTATCGTTGCCATCGTCTATGATGTGTCGACAGTCAGTGCGGACGTCTTGTGTATTATCAAGACGACATACGTGCTACTTCTTCACCAACTAGAGAGATTCCGATGCCGTGGAGATCCACGCATGCGTGGCCGTCCGATCGAGTTCCGAGACGGTACTGGTGTAACAGGGCCTAGATTGCAGAGGAAGACGGGCTGTCTGAAGAGGATGGGGCTATTGTCCCGGTCGATGTCGCTGTCGCGTTTTAGTCCTAGCAAAGCATTGTTCCGGCACTGACTCCCGGCTTCTATAATAGAAGTCTTCTAGAGTGCGACTGTCGAGGAACCATCCACGACCTGGCAGAGACCATGGAGGAGATCCTAATCACCGCCGACATGGGCCATTGGCCCTTGGGACGACATTGCTGTCTTAGATGGCGACGCACCCTCCTCATGGCCGCATGATGCTCCTGCAGCACGCCTGGGCGATGGCAGAGACTACAAGCCCACTTGGCAGCAGAGATGATAGGATGTCGGCGAGGAAGGAGACGAGGAACCCACAAAACCAAGCGCAGCGACATCAATCCGGTCGGCCAAGAGGGACAATACCACGCAACAGCAGTGTTGCACGGGACGTAAGCTGCAGCTGCAAATGCGTAGCAGGAGCCTGCTATACCAACCATCTTCGAGAAGCAGGTCGTCCAGAGCATAGCGGTCTGGAAATTAATACTGGATCCCTCAGGCATCTTTGCACCACCGGACGTCGAAAAGCATGGGCAGAGGTTCCAGCGGAAAAGGCATCCTGTCGGATGGAAGACAGTGCGTGCATGCATTGTGCGCACGCATGGGAGGAGGATACAATAGAACGGTTGACCGGGAGAACCACACTTTCCAGACCTTTCGAGGCATACAATGACGACGGACAAGAAGGAGATGGGCGCAGGTTGCTGCTGTGTTGCACCAGGGAGCCGTGCACAGCAGCACCCGGTACAGGGTATTGGACAAGCACATGGCGACGGCTGAGACATAAGCCACCCATCCCAGCGCCATAAGCCTGACGAACGTGCAGCAGAGACACGCACGACGACCACCCGCCTGCCTCTGGCCCGTCTCGTCGTTATACTGTCTAGTGGATCACGGGATTCCGTAAAATAAAGAGAGGGACCGTTTTGGAGGTAACCGCTACTGAAGCATTCAAGGGACTGGGATGGACCTGCCGGAATGTAACGTGGGAAGCCAAGCCCCATGCGCGCAGGCCGCCGCACCCGGCTTTCTGACCCGAAGCGGAAATCCTCTAGATGCGCGTAGGATGCGCGCGGATTCATAATGCGGCCAACAGGGTGGGCGAGGGAGACGTCGTCGTCGTCGTCGTTCGCCTACAGTGTGCCGAGCCATGCCCTGGAGGACCTGGTAGCTTTGCACCCAGCTGCCACTGTGCAGTCGATCCGATCGCACTGCCCGACGGGTACTGTAGCTTTCTTCCAAGACGGACCAACTCACCGGGGTGCATGCGTATTTCGTAATGGTTTGCTGTAGCGCCTGGTGTCTCTGGCGTTCGTTGCGGGGAAAGGACTGGAGAGCACGACGATCTCTGTTGGACATGTACTCGCGTGATGGAGGGGTGTGTCATGATATGCTCGCGGCAACAACAGAGGCCTTCTCGGTAGGTGGTGATGCGATGGCGCGAGATTGGGATGGGCCCTGCCTGCGACGGCATGGCCGACACGAGAGCCAATCAATCCCTTGCGCGGCCATCCTACCGTTTCCAGTACGACTACGAGGCTACCATGCGAGCAGCGACGAGACCACAGCAGCAGCAGCGGCAGCAGTGGCAGCGATAGTGATGCCGCCGCCTCCCAACTTGCTCGAGTCAAGACACCGAAGCTTTCTGCATGGCGGACTTGTCTCTCAGCCAAGCGCAAGGCGAGAGCGTGTCCAAGGGGAGAAAGAAGGTCCACGCGGGCTGTTTGGCTTGGAAGAAGCGCGTCCACGATCAAAGGGCAGAGAGCCAGGATATACAGTACCTGATATTGACGATCCTGCACACGCAAGGCTGCGGGTTATCACAGCGGATGGCGATTGGGGCCATTCCTTATCATCCAGTCTCAGCATCCCGCTGCGGGCGCAGATATCGTCCCCATGGCTGATTACGGGCAGCATTTGTGGTTACCTTACGCTCTGCCTAGGTAATCTACCGTAATCACCGCCCCATGCTGTGCCGCCTTGGATGGAGATATCGAGCTGCGTTTATAGCAGCACGGCAACTGTAGAGTACAGCATGGAGACAAAATCCCCCCCGATGTGGGAAAACGAGCCTCGATTTGGCATTTTCGCCGTACCGCAGGGTTTCAAGGGTTCGTCGATGGTCCCACCGCTTGGCTTTGGCTTTGGCTTTGGCTTGGCCTGAGGCGAAAGCCGCCACCAGCCCAGCGTTCGGCAACCCCCTGCCTGTCGCTGCATGGTGCGGCATCGAGACACCTCCAGCTGATGACACGAAAGGCGAACGGGAGGATGGCAGTGCGAAATGCGAAAGGCGAAAGGCGAAAGACGAAAGACTGAAAGCGGAGGGGGGACAAAGGGCGATGATGGATCGGGGACGCTGCTGTTGCACCACCCAAGGGCCGACAGACGCAGCCGGGTGTGGCCCTCGAGTCGCACAGCGTCTATACCGCTTCCGCAGGCTGGTCCCTGTTTCGAGGCTCTGTGAGGTGGTGAGAACTGCGCTCGGTATAGCCCGCCACGCACAAATATTCCCAGCTGCAGTGTAATGCTGCTCTCACTATTGGCGATTGTCTAAGGTAGGTGTGATCTGGTCTGGTTTGGGTTGGTTTGGCCTGGGTTGGCACAGTGTGGGTTTGCTGTAGGTGAGTGCTCGCCTCTAACTGTAGTTCGCCTCTCCCGCCCCATCTTGCCATCTTGCCTTCCTGTCCTTCCGCTGTCCTTCTCACGTCCTCTGTACCGGCGACTCTCTCTCTCACTCTCTCCCACCCCCCGGCTGGACGTACGTGTGTATGTATGTATGTATGCATGTATGCCTGCATGTACGTGCAGCATGTACCTACCTGCTGCTGGCTAATGCCGGATGAACCACCTCTTTGCTAACCTATCCCTGCAGGCGGACGCGGACGAACCGACCAGCCCAGACGAAGCAGCCGCCAATTGTCGCATGATCTGTCCGCTCTCTGGCCTGGAAGTCCGCTAACTCGTCGACTAGCGCGAAGTGACTCTAATTTACCACGCTGCCGACTCGCTTCATTAGTGCCCGTGGTTGTTGTAGTCTGGTATCCGCCACCTGCAGCACAATCAGGGTAGGCAGTGAGCAGCAGCAGCAGCAGCATTGCCATACTTATTTCCCACACGCGCGCGCGCTCTCTCGACCTCACCCGCGCTCGAGTTGCTCCCCCGCGCGTGAGTGTTGCGTCAACCCGGCTTGGAAGAGGCATAATACTAATAAAAAGAAGGAGAAAGTCGACGACGAAGACGAAGGGAAGACGAAAGCTTGGTCTCAAAGCGGCGCAAAGCTTGACCAATTCACCGTCTGCTCTGCCTCTCTGCCTCTCTTTCTCCCTCCCACCCACCCACTCATTCACTCACTCGCTCCGAGTGTGTCGTCCTTCTACGACTCGACCGGTCCCAGCAGCTGTCGATCCCAGCATTCCTCGCCCTTTACCAGCTGTGCGCTTGCGACTTGCTACCTGCCAGCCCCTCCCCACCTCCTTCTAGAGTCTAGCAAGGGCATCCAACTCTACCCCACCTGGGCCACTGCGCTGCGTGCGATATTCAGTCCACATACCTGACTTCGCTCGCGCTTCCCTTTAATAGCCCGCACTTCTTCTCTACACGGCAACTCAAGCCCTTCCATCCACCTCACAAGGCCGCCAATCGAGACATCTCCTGCCACGCCACACACCCTCAACTTCCTCATCTGCGAACCTCGACACAGACCCCTCCCACACCAAATCTCCCGCAGTCATGGAGGACTCTGAGAAGGTCATCCCCAAGGGCTACTCGCCAGAGAGCTCCTCCGACATCCACTACGGTCAGGACATCGAGGAGAACCGCGGCTGGGGCACGCGCTTCATCGACAGCTTCAAGCGTGATCCCAATGCCCATGCCACCCCAAAGGGCGCTGTCGGCGCCGACGGCAAGGTCTTCGATGTCGAGGATGCCGCCGCTGCCACCGCCAGCTCCCCTCTCCAGCGCTCTCTCAAGGGCCGTCACCTGCAGATGATTGCCATCGGTGGTTCCATCGGTACCGGTCTCTTCGTCGGTTCAGGTGAGGCGCTTGCCAATGGTGGCCCTGCCTCGCTTTTGATTGCCTTTGGCCTGATCGGCATCATGCTCTACTGCACCGTCCACGCCCTAGGCGAGATGGCGGTCCTGTTCCCCGTTGCTGGTTCCTTCTCTGCATACTCGACCCGCTTCCTGGATCCTGCCTGGGGCTTTGCCATGGGTTGGAAGTGAGTTTTGCCCGGACCACTCGCGGTTTTTGATCTCGGGCGCAATTGCTAACGTCTCTTCCAGCTATGCCATGCAGTGGCTCGTCGTCCTACCCCTGGAGATCGTCGCTGCCACCTTGACCATCGAATTCTGGAACAAAGGCTCGATCAACCCTGACGCTTGGGTCGCCTTGTTCCTTGCGCTCATCATTGTCATCAACTTGTTCGGCGTCAAGGGCTACGGAGAGGTGAGCTCCCAAATGTTGTTCGCATGAGCCATCGGAATTTTTCTTATACTAATGAGGAATCCAGGCCGAGTTCATCTTCTCGATCATCAAGGTCATTGCCGTCATTGGTTTCATCATCCTCGGTATCATCATCAACTGCGGTGGCGGTCCTGAGGGCGGCTATATTGGTGGCAAGTACTGGCACGACCCTGGTGCGTTTCACAATGGATTCAAGGGTCTCTGCTCTGTCTTCGTTACTGCGGCTTTCTCATTTGCCGGTACCGAATTGGTCGGTCTTGCTGCTGCTGAGACTGCCAACCCGCGCAAGTCTTTGCCGACCGCTATCAAGCAGGTCTTCTGGCGTATCACCCTCTTCTACATCGTCTCCCTCACCTTGGTCGGGTTGCTCGTCCGATACGATAACGAACGACTCCTCAACGGCTCCAGCAGCGTCGACGCTTCCGCCTCGCCTTTCGTCATTGCCATCGAGAATGCTGGTATCTCTGGTCTACCATCGGTCTTCAACGTCGTCATCATGATCGCCGTGCTCTCTGTCGGCAACTCCAGCATCTTTGGCAGCTCCCGTACGCTTGCTGCCCTGGCGGAGCAGAACCAGGCCCCTCGCATCTTGGGATACATCGACCGCAAGGGCAGGCCAATCGTCGCAATCGGCGTTGCCTCGGCTCTAGGTTTCCTTGCCTTTTTCGCCGGCTCCCCATCGCGCGGCGATGCCTTCAACTGGATGCTTGCCTTGAGCGGCCTCAGCTCCATCTTTACCTGGGGCTCGATCTGCCTTGCTCACATCCGTTTCCGCAAGGGCTGGCGCGTACAGGGCCACTCCCTTGATGAGTTGGCTTTCCGTTCGCAGCCCGGTGTCATCGGCTCGTGGTTCGGCCTTGTCTTCAACGTCCTGGTCCTCATCGCACAATTCTGGACTGGCGCCTGGTACATCGGCTACGGCGCCGACTCGGCATCCGTCAGGACAGAGAGCTTCTTCCAGGTGTACCTTGCCGTGCCAGTCGTCATCGCCTTCTACATTCCCTACAAGATCTGGTTCAAGACGCCTTTCGTGCGCAGCCACAACATGGACCTGCACTCCGGCATCAGAGAGATGAACCTGGCCGAGCTGGTCGCCGAGGAGCGTGCTGAGCGCGCACAGTGGCCGAAGTGGAAGAGAACCTACAAGTTCTTCTGTTAAGCTTTCATGAAAAGGACCAGCGGTATGATTTCCCCTTCTGCCTTGTGCTATCTAGAGACTTTTCAAGTCCACATTTCATGCATGCATGCGAAGCTTGATGCTCCCTGCACCCTTTCTTTCCTTGCCTTTCTACTGCAACGAGATGAGCCTTACGGGAAACCCCCCTTTTCCTTCCCCACCAAATGATGATGGGCTTTCTGTAAAACTCCCTTTATCTATTATGTAAAAACACAGCCTCGCAGATCAGATTGCTCAGTTGATGAAATCTTCCTGCACAAATGTAAAGTGGTACGCCATATTAGAATACTTCAACCTCAAGTGTTTCTCGTTTAGTTCAGATGTTTCGCATAGTCCGGGCTGAATACTTAATGCAGGCTCAGCCAGTGAGTATCCCATTCGCACGGCTACCGTCGCACCGACTACAACTTCGCTGCCGCCCTTTTCAATACGTTCACAGCTCCCTCCCTTATCTCGGCCACAATCTCCCCTGCCCCTTTCACCCCCGTGATCAACCCAACGCCCGTCCCAGCATACGCCGTCAGCCTGCCTTGCGATCCCCACCCGTCCCCCGTCCCCTCGCCCTCCTCCGCCGTAGCGGCCAGATCATACAGCCGCTTGTTCTCCCCCAACCCCATGCCACCGTGCGCGTCCCACCAGCTCCGGTTCAGCACGCCGCGGCCCCCATACCGCGCCGGCCAGGCCGTGGTGCCGCGCAGCTGGTCATACAGCCTGCCTCTAGCGGTGCTCACGCCGCCGTCCTTGGCAGCGAGGACTGCGGCCTGGTAGCCGGGCGGGACCACCGCCTCGCGCGAGGCGAGGAAGCGCGTCCCGAGCACCAGACCCGGGGCACCGAGGGCCAGAGCCGCGGCCGCCGTGGCTGGCGTGCTGAGGCCGCCGGCGGCTATGTAGGCCGGCTCCTGCCCTGGGAAGGAGGAGGAGCGTCGGACGGCGGCGGAGACGGCAGCTTGTACTTCGGGAAGCAGAGTGAGCAGACTCGCGGAGGCCAGCAGGCCGTGCCCGCCGGCGTCGCTGCCCTGGACCACCAGCACATCTGGCGCGCAGAGCTCCACGGCCGCGACCGCTTCGGCGGTGGTGCCGACCTGGATCCAGACCTTGGTCCTGCCTGCCGTCGCGGCGCGGATGGCGCCCGTCCACTCTGCGAGCTCCTGCGCGCCCCCTGCTGGGGCGAAGAGCCAGATTGCCGCTGGAGGCGGAAAGGGCCCTGCAGGCTCGAAGGCCGCGAGGAGTGAGGTGAGCAGCGCGGCGCCAGCCCAGACCAGCACGCCGAGGCCGATGGGTAGGGTCCCTGCTGCTGAGAGGTGGGATTGGAGGCGGCGGTCCGTAGGGATGAGGGTGTCGGTCAGTCTGCGCAGTTCAGGGTGGAGGCACGAGGCATCGGAGCCTATGCCCATAAAGCCTAGGCCGCCTGCTGAGGAGATGGCGAAGGCGAGGTCCGAGAGGGCGATCAGACGCATGGGCGCGCCGGCTATCAGGGGCTGGAGTGTCCAGGGGTAATCTTTCTGGAGTGCTGATGCCATTGTGGCCTGGCTATTGGAACGCTGTACGGGGTTGTCTTGTATGTCTTGTGTCCAGTATCAGGGTTACTAATAGAAGGCAGAGTACCAAGCAGAAGGGTCCCGTACTGGGTCCAAGAATAGGTATGCTCGACTAGACTATTCGTGTGTGTCCCCTGGGATTCGCTTGTGATAAATGTGCAAGGTAGTCCTACGATTTATCAAGGTGGCGAAGGCAGACGTTATTTGACATTCCCTAATTATGGGCAGGACAGATCCAGGATATCATAGCCGTGAGTCAGGAAGCAGAGGCTCTCCATTCACCAAGGACATTGGCGGTTGCATGTTTAAGAGCTAGAATGATGCAGCACAAGGACGCGGATTAGCGTCCTACATAAGGTTATCTGTTGATCTCCATAGCAAGTCCAATACACTTCGATCCAACTATCTCCTCGGTTACAATTCCAACCATTTGGAAACCTCAGGCACCAAACGCTACTCACTTCCAGACACATTCCGAGTTTAGCTCCGGCACCGCCCGCTCCCGTTCCGCTTAGCCGTCAAAGGAAAGGACGTTCGACAGTTCTCATCGCCGTCCACTCCTTCCATTATACTAGATTTTATTCATCCACGCGCCTTCCAACTACAGCTGGACTGTTTACCCTCCGACACCATCAGCATCAACAAAGCACAGTCACCGCGCCTTCCTCTGTGACGTTGCGCCAAGGCTGCCAGTTGGAACTTCCCTTATAACACAAGTGTCGCGACACTTTTTCCAGGGGGCGAGCCGCGGTCATGAACGCCCCAGACAGGTATGTTGGCATCGCATTCACTGCAGGACAGCACGCATCGTATCCCGCATCTCGTATCGCGTAAATAGGATCTCCGCCATCTCTTCAATCTCAGTCTCTTGCAAGCATACTGTGTTATCCAACATAATACAGTGTCCTGCTGCATGATTTCCTTCCTATTCCTCAAGATCAGAGTGCCTTCTTCTCTTTCCTATGATACTGCAGATTTCAGTCGCAATGTCATATCAAGACTTCACCGAGTCTCAACGACTTCACGAAAGATCCTCGCTCAAGTCTGGCGGCTTGCACCACCCTATTTTCGTTGACAGAGAGCGTGGCACTGGCCCTTCGAGAACCAAAATCAGAGTGGCGGTTGACGAAGTTGAAAGGCACGAGTTATTCTTATTAGAAGAAGGCGAGAAGAAGGTCACTCAGACCAACGAGACCAGTGAGTTGACCCCGCCGTGTCTGGAGATTCCACCTTGTGAGTCTAAGCTAATGTTGATCTACTTCAGGGGTACCCAACGCAGCAATCTTCGACTTCAAAAAGGAAGATCACACCCTCGCCAACGTACTTCGTGCAAAACTTGCCCGCAGCGAACACGTCCTGTTCGCTGCCTACCAGGTTCCTCATCCGCTCTTTGCCGACTTCAAGTTGCGTGTCCAGACCGATGGCGAGATCTCGCCAAAGGAAGCCGTCATCCAGGCTTGCCAGGAGCTTGTCAAGGAGCTCGAAAGCCTGGACCGAGAGTTCACCAAGGAATTCGAGCTGAAGAGGATCGCGGGTGAGGGCGCGGCCTACTAAACCGTCTCCATTGTTCAGAACGCTAGGTGGCGTGGCGAGGCGAGGGTATCAGGGTCGCGTCTTGAGGTCGGCATTATCATGCAAGCATAGCGCAGGCGCAACGGTGGTCTGCATTTCGATCATGGGGTGATAGCGCAAATGGGCGTTCTAAAAGCGGAAGAGTACCAATTCAAAGTGCTGCATACGCAGCCAACCATTGCAAGATTCTCGACATTCAAAGAAAGTGTAGATATACATTTTCTGATAAGTGTATGAACACCAAGGTTCTCATTTAAAACACAAGGCAATCAGTACTTTCCCTCAAATCACCTAGTCTTGTGCGTCTGTATTTCGAAAAGCCAGGTATGATCTATGAAAATCGTTTGGTAAGGTTGTATAGACCAACCTCACCTCCCTACCCTCATGGGTTCTCCGCATCGAAAAGTCTTGGCATCCGCGAACTCCTTGGACTCCTCGCGTGCTTTGCATCATCTTCCACCGTTATAATCGCAAATGTACTGCTGCGCCCGCAATTTAAAACAGTAACGAACAGACCCCCCTCCAACCTAATAGCCTCCATCGAGTTCAGACAAATATGGCTACCCAGATCTGCACCAGACCAACCGCGACAACATGCCTCCACTACACCACGTCTACAGCAACCAGAGCTTCCACAGCGCCATTGTCAACTCACAACCGCCATAGCAACACCCAGTCCAAGCACAACTACAAGCCGTTCAGAATAACGGCTCCTTCCTCACACCGCCGAGCAATTTTCACCACCGCCTTGAATCGCCAAGCCTCTATAGAGCAGAAGCAAGACGCTGCCGTGCCGGAGCACATCCTGACCTGGAACCGCTTCTTCGATCTCAGGCGCAAACGCCGCTTCCTCAACCTCGGCGCATCCTGCTTCACCTCTCTCACAACCATTGGCATCTCCGCCCCTATCATCGCTACCTCCGACATCGACAAGGTCTTCGCTAGCGTCGTTGGTGTCCCCGTTGACCCTTTCATCCCCCTGGGTGTCACAGCTCTCGCTGTTGGTGCGATAGGTTGGATGGTCGGCCCGTCCATTGGAAATGCTGGTTTCAACCTCTGGGCGCAGAGGAAGGGATGGAAGGCTGGTATTGGGGAGAAGGAGAAGAGCTTCTTTGACCGGATAAAGAGGTACCGCGCTGATCCCGCGGGGAGCAGTATCCAGAACCCTGTCCCCGATTACTACGGCGAGAAGATCAAGAGCGTCAGCGATTACAGGAGGTGGTTGAAGGATCAGAGAGTGTTCGCTAGGAAGGTCTCGAAGAACATGCTCTGAGCTCTTCCACAAGCATCAGGGTGTGTGCTTGTCACATTGGACATTTGCCTAGGTTTGTGTTGAAAATACTGCTTCTAAGACAGAAAGTCAAATGCGTGGAAGGGAAACGGGCGTTTCTTGGGCATTGGCGAGATTCTGGGATTCCGCAAGCTTCGCAGGTGCCTGTCGGTATGTTGGTCTTTTGTTGATCGTGAGCATGTGTACAAAATGCGTCTTTTGCGAATCGTATTGCTTTTCGTTGTCTCCAAAGAAGAACACATGTGTGGCCATGCCGATACTGTCTCCACTTCCATTTGTATTACTGGCGGCTTGTCATAGCTTGCCGAACGACCTCGCTCACTCCTGTACGCTATTCATGTACTACGAATGCAATCTCCCTTCCGAATAACCAATACTCGTTCGTCTAGTCACTACGCTAATTCAGGTCACTGAGCGTGAGACCACCACTCATATCACCATCACCGTCACCATCTTCACCAACACCTCGCTTCAACGCAGCAAATCCACTACATCCTCTGGAGCAACACCTACACTCCTCACCATCATCCTGAGGAACCTCAGCTTAAGCGCAGCAATTACATATAACGCAACCAATCTCGACTGCTCATTAGTGAACAGTCAAAACATCAGTACTTGGCGCCAATCTTCTTTTCATGCTCCATCTGCTCAGGATCGACAACAATGCAAGCCTTGCCCTGGATCTTGCCACCATGCACCAGCTCCAACAGCTCCTCGATACTGTCCAACCCATCGAACCTGACCGTCTTGGCCTTGATGCCATGCTCAGCAATAGTCTCCATCATCCTCGTTGACTCGTCCGGCGAGCAGATCAGACTGCCCTTCACCCTGATATCTCTGAATATAAATTCCCGGAAGGGGACCTGCACTTCATCAGGCTGCGCGATCTGAATCATCGTCCCGTGCATCCTAGTCATGGCACACGCTAGCGCAGCCGCGTCCGCTGCGTCTGAAATTGTAATCGAGGCATCCACTCCCTCGCCACCAGTCGCCTCCTGCACCTCTGCCACGACAACGTCCTTCCCCTTTCGAGCATCTACGACGACATCGCTGCCATGTTCTCTCGAAAGCGCCAACCCCTCATCCCTAGCATCGACGCCAACGACCTTCAACCCCAGCGCCTTTGCGAACTGGATCCCCAGATGACCTAGCCCGCCTCCAGACCCGACAATCGCCACCCACTGCCCTGCCTTGAGCTCTGTCTGCAGCACCCCGCGCCAGATTGTACGCCCGGCACAGGCGAGCGGCGCTGCGGACAGGAACGACACTGCATCCGGCAGCTTCGTGCTCGTCCGCGCGTCCACGAGCGCATACTCAGCAAAACACCCGTCGCGGTTGACTCCTGTATGGCCGTCGATGTTGCCGCAGTAGTGCCGCAGCGACTCTGGACCGGTGCAGTCGCGGCACTGTCCGCAGGGATTGAACGGGATCCCGCACATGACCCTGTCGCCGGGAGCGTAGGAGTTGGCCGCCGCACTGCCTGTGGCGACGACAGTGCCTGCGCCTTCGTGCGAGGCCGTCTGTGGCAGATCCGCGGGGAAGACGCCGGATAGCACCATGCTGTCTGTGTGGCAGTTGGAGGCGACGGCGATCTTGACCAGCAAGTCGTATGGCGACAGTTTGGAAGGATCTGGGACGGGCACATCGTTTATCTGGTATGGCTTGTTGTACTCCATCACCTGGATCGCCTTCATCGTTTTGGGCAGGTCAGCCATGTTTGCTGCTGATTTGAATTGTAGTTGGTCCTTGGAGGAGATGTGTGTAGCGGAGGCCGATCTACTACTGAGCCAATGCACAGGCTTCTAACGTGATTTCGTTGGTATCTACTAAGGCAAGTTGAAGCAGAGGCAGCTGCGCAAGTAGACATATATATATATAAATGTTCTTCCTAAGTTAAGACTCAATGTTCTCAGTACGATGTATCTGCCCTCTTCAAATAATTCTCGAGTTTCGAATCTACGCCTTCAGCACTACCGCCACCACTATCATCATAGTGGCAGAACACAGAGTGACATCTCGTCCCTTGCCCCCTCACCGTGCCCAGACATTGCACCTGCCATCGACATCATGCGCTAGCCGATGCATGCGGCCCACGATATCGGTTGCCAATGGACATCGATGACCCAGACGCGGATCTCTGACGGGGTTAACGCTAATTTCCTGGGTAGGTGGAGGCACGGAGGCACACCTACTCCTCTGGGTAATCTTCGGCGCTTTCGGCTGTTGTGCCAACGAGGCATCTCGATGTGAATTGACTACACTATTTCCGAGACGAAGGACTTATAAGAACATGTGGTTGATTACGAACAGACAGTAGCTACTATAAGAGTCATTCCTGTGAGGCGGCTTGCAGAATTGTCGGTACGTCATCGATAAGATATAAGCTGAGTTCGGCGACAGTGCGAAAAGCACACCATTTCGGCGAGCGGCCGAATTGATAGAATATCTACTCCAGTATCACTTTCCATTTCGTTGATGGTCATCACTTCAAGCACGGAGCAGCGTGCGAATCACAAGATAGTCGATGAGCGCAACTGCGCCTAATCTGAGGGTGATAATGGGTTCAGAAACTATGCGGCGGTCTGCTGAAGTGGTTTGAGGGTATCTTTCACCCGCTTAGTCTGCTTGCAAAATTGCGTAACATAGTGGAGCAAGGCGATCAATTCCTCCTTCCATGCTTTACTCATGGAGGACAAGGCAGGCGCAATATTGATACAAGTCGGGCTGATAGCCTCCATGTGGTGGTACTCGGTGGAAATAGCTAACCTTTGAAGTTCAGGGAGGCACGACATGAACCCTAACCCGGCAATATGAGAAGTGCTATATATCAGAGTATAGGAGATGTGGCAAAGCACGGCCTCCCAGATACCAGGCAGATACACAACCATCTACGTTACTGCGACACAGATACACAGGCCAAGCCTTTGCCAGAGCCTGGCGCAATATCACACATCATGAACCAGGGGTGCTAGGGCAGTCGGCAGGCGTGAACAGAGTAGCAGGCAGGACTTTTCGTGAGAGAATTCAAGCGTATTTTTTCGAGAAGGGTAGATCAAGATTCGCGATTCTTTTGCGCTAGTCCAGCTCGAAGTAGAGGTCGAAGAAAAGGCACCTTGCATTTCGATGTAGCAGGACCAGTCGCCTGGCTTTTTCATAACGCCTCAAATATGCCCACATAGTCGGCTTAGAGCAGAAAGGCGAGAGCAAGCTCACTTCGCTCCTCGATGATCGTTCCCATAAACCATACCCCAGCGCAGAGTCGTGAACTGCATTTATCTCAGTCTCCTGGCCTCACGCTCAGACTCGAGCAGGCACAGGATGTCATCCTCGCGGACTGCGGAGAGCAAGTTAGCCTGTTACTCCTTCCTGACACTGGCGCGATGCTATCCTGTCCCGACAGGATAATTGATTGTACATACCTGGGCCCTTGACGTTACGGATGATGCTACGGGTTGTGTCGTCCATGAACTCGACGCGAACCTGGGTGACACCACCACGCGAGCCTATGGATCAAATCTTGTCAGTCCCCATGCCCCAAATGAAACCAAGCCAATGCCACCATCTGCAGAGTATTACGTTCTTCCTTCTCATCTCCAGAATTCATCCTGTCTTCCTCTTCTCCAACTTCCAGTTCGAGGGCAATCAGACATACCGGTACGGCCGAGGACGCGGGTGACCTTAACGAGCTTTGGGACAGCCCTACAGCAGTATTTTGTCAATTCTCAAGCGCTTTGTCTGCCTTGCGAAATGACTCGAGCGAGCCTCCCGGATCATGCTTACTTGGCAGATTCCATTTTTGCGCTGTATGGAGATACGGTTGGAGAATTTGTCGAGGAATCGTGCGGTGGTCGAGGGGAGTGCTAGGGCGCGTAGAGACAGTGCGGTCCTGGTGTATATCGGCCAGTTGTGGGTATCGAGGTTAGTAAATTTCCGCCAAGACCCAAAACCGGATGGTGCGCAGAAGCAAAATTCGAGAAAGGATGCCTTGACGCCTGGGTGCCTGAATATTCAGGTGTCGAATCCGCCATCGGCGGGGTCCTTAGGATATCTTGGCAAATGTCTCGGTTTCGGCGTCATCGGCGGAATGAAAACCTGGGGATCTACTGAAGATTTGTTCGCAGTCAGTCGGAGGATGGATCAGTTGAGGTGGGCATTGGGTGTTGGGTGATTCATATTTCTCCCTACCAATCCATTGCTATTGTTGCAACCTTCGCCTGCTATCATATCCAGCTCGTCGTGGTCCTCCTTCTCATCTCTTCATCGTCTCAACTGCTCCTGTCACCTTGCGGCTTCTTGACCATCACCCATCAGAAGCCCCACGTGTCAGGCGAGCCTAATTGACGTCCAATCACTTGAGACATATACACCCAACTACATTCAAGCGGATCCACCTCCAGAATCGTAGCACTTGCGACATCGTCCGTACTGCTTGCGCCTAGAGTTCTAAGCAAGCATGGATCTCGTCAACCAGTACGTTGCCTCATCCTCAGTGACCTCGTATCGACCATCTGCTTCGAAGCTCGCAATCCCATAATGGTAACCAGTAGCAATGCCAATGGCAGCTCTACGAAGCCAGACATGGGGAGGAGATGGTCGCGCTCCCTGCCAAACCTATCTAACGCTATTGGCAGTTTGAGCGATCGTCTACTGTTCGCAGTTCCCAAGAGTACGTTCCACATTTCTACAAGCCCATGCTGTCACTATACACATTAGGGTCGTTACGAGAGACTCACAATTTATCTACAGAGGGTCGCCTCAATCAGGCTTGCCTCGACCTCCTTTCCGGCAGCGACATCCAGTTCCACCGTCACAACAGACTTGACATTGCGCTTGTGAAGAACCTACCAATCGCCCTTATCTTCCTCCCCGCCGCCGACATCCCTACCTTCGTCGGTGAAGGTCGCGTAGACCTTGGTATCACTGGCCGGGACCAGGTTGCCGAGCATGAAGCAACGACACCCGCAACTCAAGATTCCGGTGTGGAAGAGGTGATGG
The DNA here is from genome assembly GCA_010093785.1 of Polychaeton citri CBS 116435. Taxonomy (NCBI): domain Eukaryota; kingdom Fungi; phylum Ascomycota; class Dothideomycetes; order Capnodiales; family Capnodiaceae; genus Polychaeton; species Polychaeton citri. The sequence continues at coordinate 103,837 of MU003801.1, forward strand.
ACCTGGAGTTTGGTCGGTGCAGGCTGCAGGTGCAGGTTCCAGAACAAGGACCATACCAGAAGCCTGAGGATCTAGTTGGGAAGAACGTTGTCACAAGCTTTGTTGGTTTGACAGAGGAGTATTACCGCGCGTTTGAGAGCCAACAGGATGGTGCCGTGAATGGCGAAGCTGGCTCTGGTGGAAAGCTACGCACTAAGATCAAATACGTCGGCGGCAGTGTTGAGGCTGCGTGCGCTTTGGGTGTCGCGGACGGCATCGTTGATCTTGTTGGTAAGTTGTCGTCTCCCTCAACTGTCATATGAATTTCACATGTCGTGATTATGTCGACTAATTATCAATGTCTAAAGAATCCGGCGAGACAATGCGCGCAGCTGGCCTCAAGGCGATCTCAACCGTTATTGAAAGCACCGCCATCTTAATCCGGTCGAAGAAACCCTCAGACCCCAAGCTTGTAGCACTCATTGCCAACCGCATCCGTGGCGTCATTACCGCTCAGAAGTACGTTCTGTGTACGTACAACGTCGAGAGGAAAGCACTGGACCAAGCCTGTAAGATCACGCCTGGTAAAAGAGCACCAACGATCAACTCTCTGGAAGACCAAGGGTGGGTTGCGGTCAGTGCGATGGTTCTGCGGAAGAACGTTGCGCTTACAATGGACCAACTCACCGAGGCTGGTGCAACGGACATCATGATCACAAAGATTGAGAACTCCAGGGTCGACTGATGTGGTAGCAACGATACACTTTTAGATTAGTTCAGATCGGTCAAGGCGTTACTAAACACGATGCACAAACGCAAGGAACAAGCTACATCCAGAATGCACCCTTTGCAAGGGTGTATTGGCTCGCTGTGCCTGTAAGTGGAAGAGATTATTGAGGTGAAAGACCAAACAAGCCACTTTAGCTACACCACAAGCTTTGTCCTCCTGTCCTGCCTACTACTCGTGTAACATTGGTTCTCGTGCTTGACTGCCTGACCGAATCTGTTCCAGCAGCAGAGGACACTATACCGCTTTCTCAAAGACAAACAGCACAACCAAGCCACTTCCCCATCTTCCAAATTGCTGCACCCACCATCAACATACCTATAAGCCAATGTACCTGATAGTAATGAATGAGTGGATACGGCAATCAGACCAAGAAAGCACTACCTTACTACTACAAACATCGCCGATCAATACCCTGTTTTGCCCGCAAGCTGCGGCTCGAAATGCATGCGATGTGTGCTTTGAGTAGGAGCTAAGCTCCACAGATCGACCGCCCTTACTACCTTTGTAACTTCCATGGCCGTTATACCGAGGTTCTTCTCCGGTGGCATCGCTGATCACTGGGTAGTGCATCAAACGGCCATGGAGCAGGTTTTCGCAATGTTGGAAGCGCATTGCGAGTTATGTGGATGGCCCCAGACGTCGTATAAGACTTGAAGCATCTCGTACACTCTACTCAGCCTGCCTACCTCTTCAAAAAGACGAAACGACTCATACAACTGCAAGCCACTTCATCAGGCAATAAATTGTAGAACGACAACTCACTCAACATGCGCGGTTTTACACTTCTCCTCCTTGCTCCCCTGGCTCTCGCCTCAGCAGTGCTCAAGCGTGACGCCCAATCTGTCTACGACGACATCACTGCCATCGATACCAACGTCCGCAAACTGACTGCAGCCCTCACAGCCTACAATGGCGGCATCAGAGAGACCCAGCCCACATTCGACGCTAGCATCGCCGTGCACTACGTCAACCGCGAGGGTTTCCGCCACGCTTATGAATCCGCCAGCTTCTCCTCGGCAGACAGCAAGCGCATCGTCGACCACGTTAACGACAGCGTTGGCGTCAGTATCCCGGCCGGCCTCCAGGTGCTTGAGGCAAAGAAGCCACTATTCGATGATGCGCAGGTGTCCAGCCTTGTCAAGGCAGCTGTTGACTTGCTCAAATATGACCATGAAACCTTCTCAGCTGTGGTGGGAACGAAGTTGAGCCTCGATCAGACTGCACCAGGTCTGGCGGCTGCTGGCAAGATTGATGCTGCGTTGCAGGCTGCTTCCCTTTACTATACGGTATAGACTAAGCTAGCATCGCTTCACCCTTGCAGTGGTGATACCCACCTCAAAGGAACATGTAGATGCTTTAATATATTCAACATCTTCAAACTCTCTGACTACATTGTCCCTAACTTGGCTTTAACTAAGTACGCGTTTCTTTCAACTTGATCCAAACAAAGATGGCTTTATCAGTCCTTGCATCCCTATCTACGAATTACACAATACATACTTTTAACCCGTCGACAAAGAGTGACATCAATTTATTTCGATTTTTATATATCTTCTACAGACAAGTATATTGTTGAACTGGATAGCTTTCCGCACTGCATTCACTCGCCTATGTCCAGACACAATGGTGGTGTTCTTTCTCAAATATGCCTTCATCATTAGGTTACACTCCTTTGTTCTAGTATGGACTCTATACTCGAGAACATCCTCCGAGCGCAGTATAAAATGGCCTCGTCTGAACGAAGGATGCTATTAGATTGGTCGGACGCTGACTTACACCACAACCACCCATAATGACATCTGTGCCTTGGACCCGTACGCAATTCCACCATTCCCAGGTCGGATCCTAACAGATTTGCTCTAACTTACCTTAGTCTTGGCTCAAGGTTGTTCAATACTACCAACATGCCAAACGACAGACGGGATTTCCTTGCAAATGGCCTGAACTTTCACCCGGAATGCAGTGCCATTATACGAGCAAACAACTGTGCCATCTGCCAAGAGGTTCTCAGTGAGAGCATACAGATCGGCAATCCAGCTGTCTCTGGTCGCGCTTGCGGCCATATATTCCACCACAGGTGCATCTACGAATGGCTGAGGGTGCCAGGCCATAATACATGTCCGATATGCAGGCATCAGCTGTTCGAGGATGAGACGCAATACGAAGACTTCGAGAGCAATGAGGAACTTGCCCGGGAGGTTGATATGGAATCAACCGGTGGTAGCGTGGATGGCAGCGACGACGACGACGACGACGACGATCAAGACAACCGCAGTGTCTGGCACAGTACCCTCACTCCTGACTCTAGTGTCTTCGAGGAGAACATCACCATCAGTCGTCGGGTCCGTATAGAACCGCCGTCGACACATTTCTTCCTCCACCTTGCCACATTCAATGATAACGCGTACCCAAACTGCCTCATAGAAGCAGAGAAATACGCACTGCATTCCGACCGTCGCAGAACGCCAGGTAATGTTGAAACTAGGATTGACTCGACGGCAATACTGCTTAAGATCGTGGCGATGGTCAACTTGATCCCTGTCATGGCTTTCTGCCAGGGTCGCGAGTATAGTGCCGATGATCTTAACTCGTGGGGCCGCCTTATCGCGGCGATATGGGGATTTTTGGCGAGAGACAACGGGTATATATGTTCAGCCAACAACATGGTTGTGTTCCTTCTTGGCAACGTCATGGATGTCGAAGGCCCAGTATCAGTGCCACTCAGTGCTAGGCGAAGCGAGTTCGTACGTGGCCGGTCGTGGCCTGATTTCAGGTCGAAATCTGACGACTTCGATTGTCTGGTGAATTACATTGTGTATTTGGCTCGCAAGGTGAATATAGGGGTGAACTGCAGGCAGTACCTGCGGTTGGAGAGTAGAGAACAGAAAGAAAGCTTAAGTGAAGATCGTAATATCTGTAATGTACTTCTTCTCTTTATTTATTATTGTTGTTCGGTTGTAGATAAGTCCCACCGAGATCATCTTTTGCAAGTCAGGCATCTATCAAACTAACGACACTTTAATTACGTGCCACGTAAAGATAGCTATCGGTAAGACCAGCTTTCCGCATCATACCCGAGAATGTCGTATCGCGCCTGGCATCGTGCTCAGCATCAGATGCAGGAACGCCAAGCATTGCTGGTGGCGAAGGTCTGTCTTCAGGCTCCCTCTGCACTGTCAATCCACCACCCACCCCTCCAAGCATCCTGGTAGCTTTGCCGACAGTGTTTGAGCTCGGCTTTCTTGTTGGCGTGTAAGGTGAGCCTAGCTGAGGTTTAGCGTTCTGCATAGCTAAAGACGCGCTCCATTCAGAACTGCTGCCGCTCGAGCTAGTCGAGAAGTCAGGGTTTGCTATATGCAGAGGTATAGGTGGCGGTATCATTGCTGTGGTGAACGCTCGCTCGTGTGGTGATTCATCTTCTGCATAACGACTTGAGGCGGCCGCTGAAGTGAAACCACCCTCTGGAGGTGATTGGTACATCGTTGAATTGAAGGTCTCTGGCTCATAGTTTCCGGCGCTGGTAGATTGCGGTGCGTACTGCTGCGGCCCCTTTCTCATGTCTGGAGAGGCGTACTTTCCGACCTCTGGAAAAGACATTTTGATGGTGCCCGTACTTGCTTCACTATCCTTCCGATTCAACAAGGTCGTGTTTGTCAATCTCCTAGTACTGGCGTCAGAAGCAGCTGATGCAGTCCTAGCGTGCCTTCGAAGAGAATTGACCGACTTCTTGCGGTTCAAGCCTCGAATTGGGCTGATGTGGAAACTTTTGGCGGGCAACATTGTTGGTATAGCCTTAGGCCAGTTGATTGTACCTCGGTTGCAATGCTGCGGTAGAGGTGACTGTGTAGGCTTTGGCGTTGTCATGGGTGATCTGCTGAACAGAGGTCGCACTTTCTGCTGGTGCTGCGGGCTGGACTTCTGTCCGTTGCTGCCCTTCTCAGGAGCATTGCAAAAATCGGTCTCTGGTAGTCGCGGAGGTGACTGTCCACGAGAGAACTCCGTACGGTAAGCATATGATTCCCGTGCGATTGGATCGGAAATTGAGCGCATGTTTGGGTCAGATTCCGAACGTGAGACTGGAGTAAGAGTGTCGCGCTTCTCGTGATCAGCACGTGAGTCACTTCTCCTCCGTTGCTTGATGATAAACCAGATGATCGCAGTGGTAACAAGCAAGCCAAGGAAGATGCCAGGCACGAAACCTGCAGCAAAGGACTTGCCGGAGAAATGCTCCTTGCCTTCCAACTGGGCAGAAGTTGATGCGTGAGAAGCATCGGCTTCTGGACTGCTGCTTGCTGTCGGTATAACGGTGATACCAGAATCCTCACTCGATATTGTTGATGTCGCGGGCATAGAACTCGAAGTTCCCGGGAAAGTACTGGCTGCACCTGGCAAGCTCGTAGTGGTTGCACTTTGTCCTGCGTCCGCGGCGATACGCTTGCATCTATCTTCGGCTGGGTTGCATTCGTATCCAGGAGGGCAACATTGTGAGCCACATGTTGGCATGTCAATGACAGGGCTGGCATGCACCGGCGAAGACGGATTCCCTACGGGATCCAATGCACTTTTGTCGCAGTCAATGATTTCGATAAACCCACAATCTGAACCTTTGGGGCAACAAATCGCAGCTGTCGTGTCATTGGCGTTTAATAGAATGCAAGTTGATCCCCCGGGACAGCAGAAGGTCGAAGGGAATTCGCTACCACATGTGCTAAGATGTTCGTCACCTCCACAGGTTGGTACGGCATCTCTAACAGAGAGAGTAGGGTCAGAAGCTTCATAGAGTGCTCGGTCGATTGCAGCCGCGAGAGTGCGAGACGTAAAAGGCGCAAGGACCAGCAGAAAGGCAAAAGCTCGCATTATGACTAGGCGCACCAGGCGCTTTGGATAGTAGTGTAATGAAGGATCTTTCAAGTGAGATTACGAAATCGACATGCAAAGAAACAAGGTCGCAGCAAGGCCGTCCAGCAGCGCGTTCGAAAGAGCGTGAAGAGAGATAGAGAAAAGAGTAAGGAGACGAAAGGAAACGAAAGGGAAGGGAAGAGAAGTGACGAGACCTTAACACATTGAACGCGACGCGCTCAGTCCTCTTGATGGAAGGGAAGAAGTGGCAGTGAATGGAGACAGAGACAAGCCCTCGTGGCGGCCATTTACCTACTCTTTCTTGCCTTGTCGCAGGTTATCGCGTTCACGGTCCAAGCACGATGTCGACGCTAGGATGCCACCGCAGCGGAGGATGTGCCATATAAGACATGTTGTATGGATGCGAATGAGAAGAGCGCCAGCGTGGAAGATGCTATGAACGGCGCAGATGAAACAAGTCTTGACGCTGGTTACAGGCGCTTGAAGTGAAGTGTGGATGATTGGCTGTACTTGCATCAGACGGCGTCAAGCGTCGTGCCGAACAGTGCGCTCCCGTGCTGGGCTCTGCTCAGAATTGTCCAGCCGGAAGTCTGATTTCCTGTTTCGGATGAATGACCGCAGGTTCAAGTCCATCGTATGAAGCAGTCAGTTGCATATGGTCAGTCCCGAATTGATGGAGTAAAATATATCACAATCAATCACAGTATGATTACGAGACGGTTACCACGTGCCTCTGGCCTGCTGAGCAGCTCCAGCTGGACCTGCCCTCAATGCGTAAGACCCTCCATCCTCACACGCGATCCAGTCCAGCAGCTAACGGAATATCCATTGGCAGACCAAGTCTGCCCCCTTCATCCAACAGAATGCACGCCAGATACCCTCCCAGAGACGAGACCTTCACAGCATGCCAACGTTAGAGCACCACAACACCTTCTCTAAGTCGGGAGTGACGGGCCTCTTCGCCCCCCAAGGTTACACGATAGGATGGACCCAATATCAATCCCACCTGATCCAGAAGCTCAACTCGCTTGTCGCCGGCGAGCCGTACGAAAACTACGCGATCAAGGCGCTCGTCATGCGGTTCGCGCACGATCCGATGGCGGCGAGCATCTTTAATCACGCCAGCATGGCATTCAACAACCACTACTTCTACGACTCCCTGAGCACTGCACCTAAGACACTTGAAGAGTATGGCGACCTGAAGCTCAGCCTCGAGGCTAGCTTCGGCAGCATTGACACTCTGCGCATGACCATGCTCGACACTGCCAACGCCATGTTCGGCCCGGGCTTTGTCTGGTTGGTATGGTGTCCCAAGCTTGGCGATCACATGCGCCGTGGCGCCTGGCGTATTGTCACCACATACCTTGCTGGCACACCCTACCCTGAGGCTGGGTACAGACAACAGGGCATCGACATGAACAACCAGGATGCCAGCTCAGCAGCAGCGTACATGGACCGCCCGGCCAACAGCGTGGGCTGGTTTGGCCCCCTCAGCCCATCAGGACAGGACAACGCCAAATTGCCTCCAGGAGCCACGAGTGTGCACCCAGTGCTATGTGTCAGCACATGGGAGCATTCTTATCTCTATGACTATAGCGCGGCGGGCAAGAGGCAGTATCTGGATCAGTGGTGGGAGTCTGTCGACTGGCATACCGTGGACACGAGGATGACGGGGATAGACTACAAAAGAGTGGAGTTCGTTGCGGAGCGCGAGTTCTAAACTGAAGAGAGCACTCTGGGCTTTGTAGCTTGAAGAAAGTTGACGGCCCCATACACGATAGCGCGCATTAAAATTCACTGGCCAAGAGCAGCAATTCCATACTGCTCACAGTCTTGTTTCCTGCCAACGCCAAGGGACCTTTCTGGTTCGCTTCGAGGTTAAGAACTGGCCGCCGAGTTGTGTATTGAGTAGCAGCAGCAGCAGCAACAACAGCAACGCAAAGTGGGACGAAGCAAATAGTCACACATCCCGTTCCTTCTGATAGATGTCTTTGTATGCAACCTTCATAAAACTTTTGTATGATAAAGCCAAAATATCCTTTACTATATCAGGCATGGTGTGCGGTGTGCCGAAGTTCTTCCCTTTTTCTTCTTTTTTTTCTTTGGATATCGACAAGAACTCAGTTGGCTATGTTTATAGCGGCGAAGACAAGGTTTCAAACAAAGGTGAAACAGACTCGAGGACCAAGCAGGAGATGTGTGGAAAAGTTGGTGTTACAAATTTGTAGATTCGTGACTTTACTAGGCTAAGCGCAGGGAACAGTGTTTTCGAGGGAGCGATGCAAGAAACTGCCATATCGCTTGCAAAGCAAATAAACTGATATGTCTGGCAATCTTAGACGTGTGACCAAAACCCTTTCCAATCTGTGGCTTCAGCAGTTTGGAAATATCTCCGAAAGAACGGCAAGTGCGCCCATATTGCTCGCTTTCAACAAGATTCCCGCTTGACAACCTCCGCTGGCCCACCCTAAGACGGAGAAGCCTGCCACTTGATAGGGTGCTCATGCTTGGGTGATTCTGGTTCAGTGGCACGTGCGAAAAGAGGAACGCCGCCCTTGCGCCTTACTCCTTGCTTCGGTCCGGCCTCCCCCTGATCCGCTCTGGCAATCAGTGCTACGTTCAAACAATCCGTGTCCCTCCGTCGATTGTTTTTCACAAGTTGAGTTTTGACAGTCAAGTTTTCTTTCCGTATCGTAAAGTCGTTATGTTGAGGGGATAGCCTGAGACCATATTTATCTATCGGGTTCAGAAGAGGGCGGATACACGCAAGACGTAGCGATGCACAGGTAAGCCTAGTGAGATCTAGTCCATGTAGAAGTCGCCCTTTAGGATCCGCTCCTGGAAATGATCTGGCCGCTTCTGTGCCTTCGGCATCTCGGGTGTTGGTTGCTCCATGGTGGCAATGCTCTTTGCCCGTGTGTGGCTCTGGTTGCCGAAAGGCATGCCGCTTTGTGGCGGGCCACCAATACTAGTCCTCTCGGCACGCGAGCGTAGGTTCTCTGACCAATTGAAGCCTTCTACAGAACAATGCACACGTTAGCACGAGTTTAAGTGTCTTGTGAAGGACGGGTAGTTGATGTGGATTCTGAACGGTGATAAAGTGCAATAGACGCCTTAGAGCACGCTAGCAATGATAGAGAAGGTCAAAGAGAGATGTGGTGTAGGCAGCAAAGACAAACCTCGACCCTTGTCACTGCGGGCAGAGATCGCCTTCCCGCCAGTGCTGTGTGCAGCGTTGTTCTGTGTGGAAGTAGAAGAAGAAGAAGGATAGTTCTCTTCAGGAATGGTTGGAGGGGATCTACCGTTTTGTCCGGCATTGCTTCCACCGCCGCCACCGCCGCCGCCGCCACCTCCCGCACCAGTGGAGATGCTGCCGCTCTTGGAATTGCGCACGTCACGTAAGGCTTGGGCACCGAACGACATGCGGCGAGCGAATGAGGAGCCGGCCTGCGTGCCACCAACCCCCTGCTCTCTTGTGTTGAAGTCGTCCTCGATTGCTGATTCGTCGATGCTGCCGCTGTTGGCGCTGCTTAGGCTGTCGCGTCGGCCTCGGTAGCTGCCATATGGTGAAGTCTGACCGGGAGAGGTACCCATGCCAAGGGTGCTGAGGGACAACCGCCTCTTCTGGGCCTGGGCTGCAGCTGTAGTGATTGGACCCATGGCTTGACCAGAAGGGGGGCTGTTGGATCCATTGTCCTGTGAAGGTCGGGAGACGCTGTTACGGCCAGAGCCGAATAGATCCGCGAACGTTTGACCAGCAAACGAGGAGCGGCGACCCTGGGTAGGGGCAGACTGTGGTGGAGGAGTGGTATCTTCGTTTGCCATGGCCGTCGCTGTGATGGAGATAGATGAAGGCTGCTTATGCAGCAGTATGTTGGAGGGAAAGGCCGGGCGAAGTTTGCAGTTATAAAGTGTGTTGGGAAGGTCAGGATGTGGTTGACGACGCTGATTATTTGCTTGAAGTGCAGAATAGTAATATTCAGAATACTATCGGAGACAGGAAGTACCTGCTCTGTTGGTCGTGGTCGTGCAGCGAGATGGCGTCGATTGCTGCGTACAAGCGACGTCGTGGAGGCAGCACGATGGGAGCGGGAGATCGGAGCGTGAAAGCAATTACGTCAATGCTAGGTGGTTCGATAAGGAAGTCAGCCCGCAATTTGGGCTCTCGCTCCAGCCCAGGCCCGATTATCAATGGGGAACAGTGAAAATCAGGACACAATGTTATCTGAAGGCGGTGGGTTCTGCGTGATCAAGGTGTGTATTTTGGAAGACTGGGAGGACGAGAAAGGAGATAAAGTAGGAGGCGTGCAGACAAGACGATGGACGGGTGTTTGTAAAGCGTAGGGAGTGAGACCCGGCAACACTAACGCATTGGTCCTCCTAGGGAAAGGTAGCTTCATTAAGACTAGCGTTCTCTCCCCGCATTCTGGAGCTCGAACTCTATTCTTTCGACGTGGTGCTGTGCCTCAGGTTTCGAGGGATGCAGGTCTGGAACTGATCATCTCGGCTCGGCCTGCTGTCACTTCCGCCTGCACTTGGTACAAGGCTTGGAGGGTCGTCCCGTGAAGGCGGTTGGCACCAAGCTCAAACCCACCCACCAGAGACTGTGCTGCAGATTGCCAAAGGGGGCGATCTCACTGCGGATGCAGCTCGGACACACAGTGGTCTTGCAACATGAGCTGGTTCCACCGTGTCATGTGCTGCACTACTGTAGCTCCCTCGCAGTGGACAAAGCGATCCTGCGGTGGAGGGTGGTGGTGGGTAGTGGTACAGACATAGACAGACAGCAAGCGACTCGCAAGCTATTCTAGGCTACGATAGCCACTAATGCAGGGCTCCACCAGAGATCCATGTGCCAGAGAGCACGAGAGCAGCGTCAGAGTGCTGATAGTCAAACGTCAGCCAGAAACCCGCATGGCCCTCCACCCACCGTTGAGCACTGCGCGGCATGTCGCTCTAAGCTGTCGTAGCTGCTGTAGGCACAAGGTATGTCAGAGAGCTCAGTGTGGATATTGGGTGTCTGGTGGATATGGTACAGTACATACACAACACTTTGCTGATGCATGCCGAACTGGGGGGGTTGGATTCCCTTGCAGGATCTCTATGTGTGCTAGATGAGCTGTACTGCTGGCGTGCATTAGACTTGGACGACGACAGGTCTTAAACAGACGTTGAGACCAAGAGTATGGAATGGGACAGATCAAGATGATACGTTCAGGGATGGACATATTGGTCCTCATACGTTGCCATCACCACAAAGGATTAGACAGGCTGATTATCTAGCCTAGTGTATTCCCGCTGTCTGACGGCACTCTCAGGCATCTCTCATGCTGCATTGGAATCTGCAACACGAGCGATAATTCGGTGGTATCTGGATCTTGCACCCGGTGGCAACACCTCAATCGGCTCTCTGATCCGTGCAGGATCAAAGGGAAGGTCAGCTTCACTTATTGCTTGAAGAATGTAGCTTGCGACCGTCGCCTTGGAAAAGGGTGGCTTGCGTTGCACAGCCGCTGTGCTCGTGATATCGAAGCCTTGTACGTGCCAGATGTGGTAGGTTCGGAACACGGACTGCTTTTTATCACCACTTTTGCAGCCGTGTCCATCCGGCAGTGACGCCCGGAACTCTGCGATCCACTCATCCGCCTCTTGGATCTGCAACGACACCGACGCGCTTGGACCGATATTATGCCGTGCTGTCCTGACCCCACCAGACATACCGCTTGCGCTGTGACCCACGCTGTCATTACCCTGCATGGCACCATCTGTTGTATCTTGAATCACTCCTGCAGGGTGGGGATCTGGATCATTAGACTCAGGCGCAAGCGCGAACTCCTCTTGGCTCTCCAACGCATCCACGAACTCATCGTCGTCCTCTTCTACATCCTCCGTCGCTGGTTCAGTCTGGCTCTTGACATGTGCTTTAGGTTGAACCGTAGTCCCATCTGGAAGCACAAGAGGTAGTCTTAGCTCGTAGAAAGCCGGGCGTGGAGGTCTTGGGTCCATCTTCCTTCTCTTTGACTCAAGACTGTGGAACAGCTGGAAGCCAGCGTACGCGTCGGAGCAAGCATAATCTATTTGTTCGTTGTCGAGTTTCTGCGCCCAGTTGCTTACTCGCACCTCGTCCTTTGACAAGGGCATGGAGAATTCGTCTTGTACAATCGCTGCAAGACCGACGAGGCGTTTATTGAGCGGGAATCTGGGATAGTTGACAAGTTTGTAGAGGTGAGAGAGCTCAAAAAGTCCACGCATCTCAACACCCAGGTATTTGGACATACGTGTTGCGTCGCCAGCAACGTTAACACCTGCTTTGATGATTGATGGTGATTCCAGGATTTTCCGTAAAGTCGGAGGCACCAAGTCTTCTCCTTTAGTCCCGCGAAACAGTGAGACTTGGAACAGACCGATCCTAGTCTCGGAAGCAACCTGAATGAGCGAAACCAAGCGTTTTATGTCGGATTTGCCAGCGATAGCTCGGCTGTCCCACTCAAGATCGAACCCTACGACAGGGATATTAAGAAAATGCGCTGCTTGTGACTCGGCTTGTTCGTAAGTGGTACAATAGTGTCGAGACGGGGGTTTACCACTGAGGTCTACGTACAAATTATATTTCCAAAATTGCGCGGCAGGCTTGTTCACAGTCGATCCATCGTCTTCGGCATTAGTCTTCGATAGAGTGAACGTGAGATTGGCTTCCTCGTCATGAATGCCATCAAGATTGGATTTGGATGAGCCTTGTACTGAAGGCGTTGGTGAATCCTGACTTATTGGCGATGGATCTACCTGTGGATCAACACATCCTTCATTTGATTGTTCCGTCCCAGCATTCCTGCGGACGCTATGCTCGGGAGAGCGCTCGTGCTGCTGGGAGCAGATAGTGTATGGCCAGCTTTCTAGCGGCCGTGACGTGTCCGTCTCAATTCCTGCAACTTGAAGAGCTGAAGAGCTTGTGTAGAAGGTTCGTCTCCACCGAATTGGTCCGCGACTTTCTGGTCGCTGTGCGGCGGATCTGGGAATCACTCCTATCATGGAAGCCGGCTTGCCGCTCTCAAAAGAGCGCTGAAGATCGTTTAGTGTGCTTTTAGCCCGAGGTGACCACCGAAATGCTGTCTCGTCTCCTAGCACGCTTCTCAGCATTGGGTAGCTTTCGATCAACCTTCCAATGCGCCCTTCAATCTGGGTGTCGAGATCAGTATCCCGAAGACTAATATCGTTGAGTTCCGTTTCAAGCAAAGCCAATCTGTGAACTAGAGATTGGAATGCTTCTGAAGCGAGCACTGCTGCTCTGTATTTGTTCGCAAACTCCACGGCCAGTCGATCCAGATCCGAGCCGGAGTGCATTCGGTCCAGTTCCGACCGTCTTAGTGTAGAGTAACGCCGCCAATCCCGCATTGCGTCCTCGATTTGCTCGGAAGCAGACGCGCTTGCGATGAATGCACGCTTGTACTCGTGGGGATCCCTGAGAAGATCGCGTAGAACCTGTACCTTGCGTGACTTCTTGATGCAGGTGCCAATTGCGTGGAGACTCTGCATATGAACTGTAGCCTGCTTCTCGAGATTCTTTAGCTCAACTCTTTTGCTAGGTGACTTTGCCAAAAGTATCTGGGCTCTAGAGTCTTTCTCTACAGCTTTCCAATGGTCCTTTTGTAGTTGTATTGCAGTGTCAGTGGCTGTTGAGCTGATAATATCGTACAAGGCGTCTCCAGCAAAGCTATTGTATCGTAGCCTCCTGGTTGTGTATCGCGAACGGTGCCCTTCAACTTGCAAAGCCCTCCTCTCTTTATTTAGCTGTGCAAGTTGGGATTCCATGACGTGTAGTGTTTGCTCGGTTTTCGTTTGAGACCCGTCCATCAGCCGAACGACGTTTCTATACACCTGTGAGTACTTTTGCGGGAATGTTGGAACTCTATCCATAAAGTTTTCCCACTTTTGACGTTGGGACTCGGAACCTCTGAGCCTGCCAGTCTCCATACGCTTCTTCGAATTGAGAGTTGGAAGGAACTCCCAGAGAACATCGTGGAATTGCGTGAAATGTGCGTTATATCGGTCGTAAACTGATCGTTCAACGTCTCTACGGTAGAGTTGTTGGCTGAAGCGATCCCGTTCCAGTTTGAGACGTCGATCGACCTCGTTCCTGGCCTTCTTCGCGGCGTCTTGTGCGCCTTCCGATTCAGCTTGCAGAGTCCGCAGCTTCAGAATTGTTTGGTGATGCTCGACTTCACGTTCGATTTCACGATCAGCCACCGATTCTTCCGCAGCCAGCCGAGACTGCGTATATGCTTGGTTTTGCTCTTTCTTCAGTGTGTCAAGGCGGTCTTGTAAAGTAGACACTGTCCTTGTCTTCGTGGCGATCTCATCCCGGAAAGAGCGCTCTATGATCTCCCGTTCGAGTTGCAACTGGATGTCCCAGTCTTGCTGTTGTGCTTTGATCCTGACTTGATTTTCTTTGTTGATCTCCTTCAGTCCCTCGACTTCGAGCATCCAACGCTTCACTTCGCTACCTAGCTCCTGGCTTGCTTTATCCGCCTGCAACACTATCTGAAGCTTCAGATCATCAAGCTCTTGTCGTGCATCTTTGATGTCATTTGCGAGTCTCTCGTTCTCGGTTTGTAGCTTCTGTTGATTTATCTTAAGGTCGGCCACAGACCCACCAACACTAACGAAATTAAATGCAGTGTTCTTGTGGGAGGTATCGCTTCTGGATGCTGTCGAGGTTTTGGAATTGGCCGAAGATTGGTAGGCGGAGCGCGGAAGGGAGGCTGCCTTCGTAGATGCATGCCTCACATCTGAGAAGCGTATACCACTGCAAGGTACCCGAGTAAGGCCACTCAGAACCTGGTCTCTTCCCTCACTAAACTGGATTCCTCGAGAGGGTTGCCATCGATTGTCGATCGGTCGAACTCCGGTAACGAAACCAGAGTGCAGCTGGTCGGAGTGCGGTTGCATTTCAGGTTTCAATATACCTGGAAGATGGCAGTACGCCGCACATGGGTCTGCATTGCCATTATTTGTACGCTGCCAGCTCCAACTTGCGTGTTGAACGCCTGACTGGGCTACCTTTTGGGTTCCAAACCGGCCGGATGACATTCCAATCCATCTCCCACGAGCCACCGTGACACCTGAGACAATATGCTAAGTGTGTTACGAATGCGAGTATCTAGCGAAGAATTAGGCGACGACGTAATGGCGACCTGAGCAATGGAGCATGTCGTCGGCGTGAGGAGACGCTTACAATTACGACCTTGAGGCAATGATCTGAATGTCCTCGAGGCAACAATATGACGGCTGCTCCCGCGTATGTGACGCGTAGCGAGAGAGAAAGCGCGCGGGCGTGTCAAACGAGGCAAAGCCCGCGGCAGCATCCTTCTGACCCTACCTTCAGTCTTTGACCAGTTGCAGGAGTGCCATGCTCTCGAGAGAACTACACAGTTGAACATTCTGAAGATGGCTTCGCAACTTCTGCCTTTGGAATTGATCGACCGCTGCGTCGGATCACCAATCCGCGTGATAATGAAAGGCGACAAAGGTATATTCTCAAAGCATGCTGTTGAAGGTAAAATTGTTTGCTGAGCCATATCCTTGGATAGAATTTAGTGGCACTCTACTTGGCTTCGACGACTTCGTCAGTGAGTGAAGTGATCTACCGGCCAGTACGAAATGCGAGGCTCACCCAACCAACAGACATGGTGCTAGAAGATGTCACGGAATTGTATGGTGCTGCCCTCCAAAACTAGTTGTTATCATCTCAACTGACCAGGATCACACAGTGACTACACGGGGTCCCAGACCAAGTTGTCCAAGATCTTGCTCAATGGCAACAACATCTGCATGGTGCGTACCGTCTACCTGTGCTTAGGTATCATGCACTAACGATGCCATAGTTGATCCCTGGCGGTATGCCGGAAGAGTAATGAAAGTTTGAGCGATGACAATTGCACGTAGACAGTTGACTTACGTCCACACTGCAATCATAGACTCACACTGCCCAATCAGTAGGCCTGACGTGGAGTCGTTCACCGTGCCCATCAGTGGGGGACAACTCAATCAAGTATGATGTCTGTCGAAGGTTGTCCTCAACAGCTCTCCTGATTGCTGTGGAAAAGCCAGCCATAGGTTACGTATGTTTTTATGAAGAATTAGGAAGCGTTCCTGCCACACCATGGGGAACTCACCACGAAGACATGTGTACTCGTGTTTACATCTATCTGAGCGCAAACGAACACATGTCACCCTCGTGCGTTGCGCAAAGACTGCCTATATAGCCATTTAGTGTGGATGCACGTGACCGTAGGTATCGGACTGCCGACGTGCCGACAGCTTGAGGGAAGTCGGATGAACTTGGACACCCGCAGACGCCCCCAGCCCTGAGATTCATCTGGACCTGAGGGCTGCTAGCCAACCCAGTCAATACCTCCTAGGTAATTGTTAGAGAGCTAGCTGACACAGCAACAAGCCCACGATCCTTGCACCGCCTCAAGAGCACGTGCGAAACAGGTCATAAAGAGGCTACACCTTTGCAGTATTATAAGTATGTACCTAGCTAGCTGCCTTCAATCCAGACACCTCTTCCATCAGAGCGACCGTCATCTCCACCAGCTTCTCTATTCCAGCTCGCGTTAAACATTGACGAAACAAACATATCCGTACCTCCCAATACGACTTCCACAACCAGATATAACAGGATCTACTTCCTTCCACAACACCATATCATGACTTCCAAGCAGATTGCATTTCTTGGAGCCACTGGCGATTGCGCTGGCTTCTGTCTTGCCAATGCGCTCAAGGCTGGCTATAATTGCACAGCTCTAGCACGGACGCCACAAAAGCTATCGGACTCTCTAATTGCGAAGGGCGTCAGTGAAGACGACATCTCACAGCACCTCACGATCGTTGAGGGAAATGCCAAGGACATTGAGGCCATGAAGAAGGTCCTCACTCGAAACAACACTGTGGTTGACCTTATAGTCTCAGGGATCGGTGGCACACCAACGCTGCAATGGTCGCTATACAAACCTGTTGTTCTGACTGACCCACGCGTGTGCCTTGATGCCGGCACGACCGTCTTGCATGCGCTTGCCGAGCTCAAGGCTCAAAAGAAGCCTGTATTGATAAACGTCTCTACCACCGGCATCAATCCGCCGGGAACACCCAATGATGTGCCTCTTGCTTTCAATCTACTCTATCACTGGATGCTCCAGGACCCACATGAAGACAAACTGGCTCTGGAGAGGCATTTGGGAGAGCATGTCCAGCGTGATGATAGTGTACTAAGCGGGCACGTCCAGGTCAAAGCAAGTCTCTTGATGAATGGAGAAAGTCTGGGACTGCAGTCCATCCGGCAAGGTATAGACGAGAAACCAGCGGTTGGATATACGATCAGACGATCAGATGTCGGCTTGTGGATGTTTGAGAAGCTAATCAAGCAAGATGTTCCAAGGGAATGGATCAACAAGGGCTTGACCATCACTTACTAGGATCCGTCGTTGTGTACCTGGGCAATTATTGATATTCACAGTCGATACCGTTCCTTATGTGAGATAGTCAACTGAAAGACAAGGATTGTACTGTAATCGCTACCGTTCACGTTGCAAGCATTTGCCAAGTCCTCTGAGCATGAGCTAGCCACCCAGTAATCGACAGAACGATTCAGCAGCCACTGTACTGGCCACCAAATCGCACTAGAGGTCGCCTATCGGCGAGATGCGCATCAAAGATAGTAGATACCCTCCATTAGATGTCTATTCAAGATTCGCGTCTTGCTTGTTTCTGTGGTATCTATCGCTTCTCGGCTGACTTCAATGGCATTTCAAAGTCGATGGTATGGGTCAGAAAGAAGAGTCTTTGACTGCGGCTGAAGTTCGCAGTGTGAGAATGGCGACCGCCACGACTAAAACGTACTGCAGCGAGGCTCGCCTCCCAAGAGACGACATCGAGTACAACGCATACATAGAGCGTATGCGGCAAGATGAATATCCCATGCTGAGGAACAAGGTGTATTTAGACCATGCAGGCACGACATTGTATTCCAGAAGGACGATGGAGCGATTCCACGCAGACATGATGGCCAACCTGTATGGCAATCCGCATTCTGCTTCACCCTCGAGCCAGCTGTCTACTGAGCAGATCGAAAGCATCAGGCTGGAGGTCATGCGCTTCTTTAGCGCAGATCCACAGCATTTCGATCTCGTCTTTACAGCAAACGCGACGGCGGGAATCAAGATTGTGATGGAGGCTTTTCGTGAACAGGAAGATGGGTTTCAATATGGCTATCATGTGGACTCCCATACGAGTTTGATCGGTCTGAGAGAGGCGGCAACCAAGCATCATTGTTTCCAAACAGAGAAGGCACTAGACAAGTGGTTAGAAGATGGAGGAGATGACGCAGACAGGGTGAACCTCATCGGTTTCCCAGCCCAGTCGAACATGAATGGAAGGCGGCTTCCTCTTGACTGGTCAAGAAGGGTACGGGAATACAAGGTTTGGTCTAAGGGTGCCTACACACTGCTTGATGCGGCGGCGTACGCCTCCACGTCTCCTCTCAACTTCACCGACCACGATACCGCGCCTGATTTCACCGTACTGAGTCTTTACAAGATCTTCGGCTTCCCCGATCTAGGTGCTTTGATCGTCCGGAAAGATGCTTCACCTCTGTTCCGCAAGCGACGATACTTTGGAGGGGGCACAGTGGACATGGTGATCTGTCTAAAGGAGCAGTGGCACGCTTCAAAGACGAACTCCTTGCATGAGCAACTGGAGGACGGTACCTTGCCTATTCACAGTATAATCGCGCTGAGAAGTGCACTGCAGGCTCACAAAGAACTCTTTGAATCTATGGAAAGAGTCTCAAGACATGTTTCCTTCCTTACGGCCAAGCTCTGTGACACGCTGTCGTCCCTCAAACATGGCAATGGTATATCGGTATGCCGGCTGTACTGTTCTAATGACTCTAGTGGCAGCTGTCAAGGTCCAGCGGTGGCATTTAATTTGAGAGATTCCAGAGGGAACTGGATAAGCCTCGCCGAGGTCGAAAAATTGGCTTCTATCAAGAACTTTCACCTACGTACTGGAGGTCTATGCAATCCGGCAGGAATCGCAGTCAACTTAGGCTTGGAAGCCTGGGAAATGCGCGAGAACTTTTCGGCTGGTTTCCGGTGCGGCACTGATAACGACATTCTTAACGGCAAACCTACTGGCGTGATCAGAGTGAGTACTGGCGCGATGAGTACATTATCAGACATCAATAAGTTTCTGGATTTCATTGGCGAGTTCTTTGTGGACCATCGCCCTGCATCTTCTACAATCAGCCTTTCCCCTCGTCTGGTCAACCATTCGTATAATACGCGTTGGCACATTGAGAGCCTAACAGTCTATCCCATAAAGAGCTGTGCAGGTTGGCAGGTTCCCCATGAGAAAGCATGGGAAGTAAAGGCAGAGGGACTCGCTTGGGATCGCGAATGGTGTCTGGTCAGCATGGGGACTGGAAGCGCTCTAAGTCAAAAACGATTTCCTCGGATGGCCTTGATTAGGCCCGATCTCGACTTCAGTGCTGGACGGCTACGCATACGCTTAGCTGGTAGTAGGGAAGAAATCAGCGTGCCGCTGTCGCAAGATCCGTCGTATTTCGACGATGGGATTGTATGTGACCAGAATACCATGGTCTGTGGAGATACCGTCAAAGCGAGACTGTATGCATCTCAGCAGACTGCCGACTTTTTTACGCGAGCTGTAGGTACACCATGCACGCTGGCGCGATTTCCTGCAGTGACGAGTGGCTCATCGACTTCTCGCCACAGCAAACAGCACCTTGGACAGCGATCGCAAGACTTCCGAAACACACCTGGGCCCATTCTTTTGAGCAACGAGTCGCCAATCCTCACAATATCACGCTCGTCGCTGAACCGCCTGAACGAGCAGATAAAAGCAAAAGGCGGCAAGGCAGCCCATCCGTCCGTTTTCCGCGCGAACATCATCCTGGCGGAATCGCCATTCTTACCCCCTGGCTCTGAACAACCCTGGGCGGAAGACTTGTGGCAGGAAATGATTATTGGTGGCACTGATGGATCTCACTTTGGCTTCCTTGGGGGCTGCAGGCGATGTCAGATGGTCTGCGTTGATCAGGAAAGCGGCGAGAAGAACGAAGAGCCTTTTGTGACCCTTGCAAAGACGAGAAGATTTGGCGGCAGAGTGTTGTTTGGAGTTCACACTTCCCTTGATCTTCATACCTGTAGCGTAGCCCCTTTAATTAGAGCGGGCGAGACGGTGGAAATCAGATAATAAGCAATTCGCCCGTTGCCTGCTCACTCACTTATCTTATAGTTCCTCGCCTTGCAGAGGGTCTGGCTTCGGAGTACACCCAAACATGGCCAAGCCTAGGCGTGAGGGGCTTGGCATGTTATTAAGCCGGCGGTTGGATCGAGGCCGAATGCATTTGACCCACTCACGAAACACATAATTGTACCTAGGTAGCGGACAACTAGGTGTCTTCCAAGGTTGCTCAAAGGTTTCTTACATTCAGATAAATACTTTCGTCTACCAGCATCCTTGACCACACTCTATCCTCTCAGTGAGAATCAGCAGAAGTCACTCTACATCATCGCCCACCATGCCTGCGAGTACACATTTTGCGACATTCCTCATCATTGGCCGTGAGTCGCTCTTTGATAAGGGTACACAGCTTACAACCTCGACTGACTGTCCCTCCAGCAACATGCTTCTTCCTGGGCCTTCTCTTCGCCAACTTCCCATATGATTACAATGTTCTGTGGACGACGCCCGCGGCACTACCAGATGGTAGCAACCCGCGCGAACCGTACTTCGTCTTGCTGGAGAGCCACATGAAATTCATACACGCTAGCCCGCCGCTGATAAGCCGCATTCTGCACCTTGTCATCGGCACCGGCATCCTGGGCTTCCTCATGAAGCTCTACAAGCCTGATGAAGCAAACATGCTTTTCGACGGCGCGTCGTTGGTGTTGTACATGGTCGGCATCACGATCTACATTGCGAACATTGTCAAGGGCATGAGGACTGTCACAGAAGGCGCATATGGTGAGATAGCTGAGGAATTAAATGCGAAAGCTGGTAAGAACGCCAACATTGCCGGAGGCGAGATGCTGGGACGGGAGGACAGTCTGAGAGTGCTCGCTGCTAGCAATACCATCTTGGCTTTGGTACTAGTCGGGATCCTGATCTTGCAGGCCGGCCAGTGGTATGCCCAGCGCAAGGAGGCAGAGGAGATTGAACAGATGGAACAAGCGAGGGATGAGAAGAGGGCGGCAAAGGAAGGCAAGAAGAACAAATGATTGAGCAATGACTTTGGGAAGGCAGATGCTGAGTGAGCTGGGATGATATTGTATGCTACATTAGAGGCTGTGTGCGCCAACGACCACCATGATAGGATAGTATCTAACGCGAGCATTTCCAAAACTCCACCTTCAGCACCCTGTACGACCTCTAATGTCATCACTACACCACTCAGTTGCACGGGAGAGAGGCATTATCAGATGCAATGCGATAGCTTTTAGAAGCGTAGCTGTCTAGTCAGGCAATAATAAGGCAGCAAGAACTAGGGTCCCGTTCCAACGTCATCCCGCATGTGCACGCTCCGTGCGCGTTAAGCTGTATACGGAGTCCTTTCTGTCTAGGCAACTCGATATAGAAGTCTTGAACCATTCAATATTGTTTTCGACAGCTCTCACACTCTGACCATAGCCCTCCTGTCAAGTTGGCGAGGAAAGCTAGTCTTCCCAATCGGTGATAATGCGATTGACGACACAGCGCGCTGTCAGGCGCAAAGCCCTCGACAAGCTTGCGCTGTTGTCTGCAAAGTATTCTTCCAGTCAGGATGGAGAGCAAGCTGGAGACATTGAACGCCTTTGCGAGCTAGGAGGCCGAGTGAATGGACCCCAGGAGAACGGATTCCTGTCTGGCGATGCGTCGACGGCAGCGGTACCAATGGACATTCGCGAGTTGGAGGTTCTTCTAGCACTATGCCAGTCTGCTGAATACATTGCGAACGTTAAAGATGCGGAGACGTTATTGGCCCAGCTGGAGCCCTACTTGCCAGAAGCACACCTGCAGGCCTTTGGACACGTCTCTCTACTAAGTCGCGAGGCTCCATGGCATGTGCTCTCCCAAAGTCTGACTGCGGCTTTGCTATCGATCGCTATCAACCATAGTGGGCTCGAAAACAGGGTGTACGCAGGAATCGACAGGACGTTACAAGCCATGTCTCACACAGCCAGTGCTCTTTCTCGGACAAACTTTAGAGCTGACCCATACCAGGCTATCAAAGCTCTCGAGCTTGCGGCGTCCATTGCGGGATTTATGGCTGCTATCGCACAGCATTCGAAGGCATGGCAGTTCGAACAGCGCCTTGATCTCATTGAAGACCTGCGAAGGCTGGTTTCAGAAGATACGATGGTTGCGATCGAAGGCGCTCTATCCGCCGTCCGCAACGCACATCATCACAATAAGACACCAAAGGCGTGGCTGCGCTGGCTCAGACAGTATGCTACGAATGGCCAACCGCTGGGTGCAATGCTTCTGGAAAGAGAATTGATGGCCATTGTCGAGGCCAGCCTTGAGCAGCTTGTCCCGGTCCGAGACCAATCTATGGGGATACTAGAGCGATTCGACCAACAGCCTTCCTTGCCTTTACCATACAAGTCCGTTGATCCGGCAGGCATCAACAAGCTCGCGGAAATGGCTCGCCGCGAGCTTGAGCGAATAGATAACGAAGACGACTATCTGCAAGTGAGCTCACCACGCCAGCAACAACTCACGATGGACGCAAAAGCATCCTCCCTTCGCAGCTATGTAGCGTGCTTGCTTATCCATAGACCATCTGCAGATACATCTGTGATCACTGCTGCAATAGATGCGAGCATGATTGATCCAATTGAAATGTCAAGCGAGGTCCTTTGTAAGACTGTTCTTAAGGCTTTGACTCTGGTCGCTAAATGCTCGCCACCGATTGCAACGCAATACAGTCGCACGCTTCCCCGCCTCCTGGTCCAGGGCAAGCTCACTCCCAGTACTGCAGCACTGACTGGCGTGTGTCTTGCTCAAATACTGGCTTCACTCTCGCAGGACGTCATGATCAGTACTATCTACAGCCTGGGCAACACTTTGAGTGGCAGCTCTGGCGATGAGAAACCAGCTAGTGCAACGCCGTTTTTAGATACAAGCACCAACAGCACCCAGAACGGTATCTTTTCATCACACCAAGGTAGCGTCATTTCTTTAGCTACCAACGATGAAATAGAGACTGCTGTAGTCCACAGCACGATCGTACGTACGATCGTGGCTATTACGGTAGCCTCGAATGACGACGGGATGGCCAAACTTGTGTCTCAGCTCCTTGCTCAGAAGATGGGGCGCATCAGTCCTGCTCTCGATGCACGCATCATCTCTGAGACCGCTGCTCTTGGGCTCTGCGGCGATGGCAAGCAACTGACAGGCCTCTTAGCGTTTTACACTCGTATGATGGGCCAAGCAAGCGCACGTGGCGACACTGGAATGCAGGACGCTGTCAATACTGCTCGGATCAAGCTCGCGTCCTCTATCAAACCCGATTCGCCGCTTTACGAGAGTTATTTAAAGCATCTGCTTGGTTTGATAGTCAGCAGTGGCGACGTTGCCGGCGATGGCAAGGCTGTTGATGTAGCAGCAGGTACGCGCATGATTACCCAGGTGTTGCGACCATTGGCAACGCTTCTATCCAACTCCAGTGATGAAAGCCCCTACTACACGGATGAAGACGCGGTCCAAATCTTGAATCGGGATGCCTGGTTTAACATTGCAGTTCACGGTTTCCATCTTAACTCTAGACTTTATTTGGAACACCTCAATGAGTTTCAAATCATCGCCCAGCAGAGCCTACCATTTGTGGACGAGGAGAGGATCGATGCTCCTGAAAGTGGCATCGACCTAAACACGGTCCTTCGGCGAGGCGCTGGGCCGCAGCAGTCGTTGGAGCAAAAGAATGCGCTGATCAAAGTGATACCTTCTTGTGAGAGTGATGTCAGAGGACTGAGTCATGCAGAGTGCGTCTATCTCAATGCGGCGCTCCTCGTCTGTATGCTGCGGGCTCGATCTGGCGACTGCACGTTTGCACTGCCTTTTTTTCTCGAGGGCAAGACCAAAATTACATCCATGGGCAGATCCATGCAAGCCATCGCTGTACGGGCTGTCGATACCTACGTGCAACGGGCACTGGCCGGGAAGCAGCAGGCTTTTGCTGCTCCTCAAATTGCACTTCAGCTCAAGACTTTCTTCGAGGGTTGCTGCCATCGCGTGTCCAGGGTACAGCACGCTGCCACCATGTGCGCAGATCGGATCATCAATGCGATACCTTCATCGCTATGCCAGAAAGCCTCTATTTTTGCCTTGCTCGAGCTCCTGACGTTGCTATGGAGGGGCTGCCTCGATTCAGAAACCGACGAATATACCCCAACGGCATCGTACAGATCCGAGAGGGCGCAGGTTCACATACTACTTTCGGACGACATGGCACTTCGACAGACAATCCTCAGGAATTTACATCAACGGTCGAAGATGTGGATTGCGAAAGTAACAGACTGGGCACCACTAGATGTCAAGGGTCTACTACAAGCATACCTCGAGGATTTCGACGACGACGGTGCTTACGGGCACATCTCGCTGGGCAGGTCTTTTGCAGTTGAGTTAGGCTCGATGATACCTTCATCAGACCAGCGTCTGGCTTCCATTGATCGTTCCAACAGCATTGGTATAAGCACAGCTTCCGATTTTGTAGCACAGTATACTACGCGGCAGGAGTACAGAGCTCTTGAGAGCTTTCGTGTAAAGAGCGATGAAGCTGACTCTATCAGGCCATTGGCTGAAGCAGATGACGAGGTCGCGCACCTACGCTCATTGTCTGTAAGGCTCCAACGTAACGAAAGTGTTTTATTTTCGGAAGTGCGAGAATCTTTGCAAAGCGCAGCAGCTTTTCTAAGCAGGACCAGATCTGCCAGTATCGCTCTCATCCAGGATCTCGTCGGCGTCCCGTTCAAGATTTTCACAAAGCAGTCTATAAAATTTGGCATATCCCTCTGGATGGGCATCATCAAAGAGAATCCTGGCTTACAGAACAGAGTTCTAGTGGAAGTGGCCATGGGATGGGAGTCCTCAGTACGTTTGAAGCGTGGCTTCTTTAACACCTCCATATCGTAAGTCCCTGTAAACCTTCCTGGTTTTACTTTTATTGACGAGTTACTGTCAGCCATCTCAATCCTTTCTTTGTCAAGGAGGAGTTTGCGCCTTCCAGCCACGAAGCTCTTGCGAGGCGTCAGCAGTTGATCCACGATCTTTTGGCACCCCATCTGCGTCTTGTCCATTGCTTAACGAGCTCGTTCAGCGCCTCAAGGCTCACTGCACCGTCTGTAGAGAGAATCTTCGCACGCATGATTCGGACGACGCTGCTCGCCATGAGACGTGCAATCAACCAGCCGCTTGCTAGAGAACTGCACTTCCACATTGTGCTACTAGGACTCAAAGTGCTGAGACATGGCACGAATCTCAACCAGCCTTATCAATGGCGCCTGAAAGACGCCATACTTTCTGCTGGCCTCAACTGGTTTACTTCAGCTCCCAAATGGTCATTTGGAAGCAACAGGCTACAAGCTAAAGCAGAAATCAGATTATTGGGCGATGTCTTGGACATTCTCCAGAGTGTGGGCGCCATTGGGGTTAAGGGTACAAAAGCCTTGCCACCTCTACAATCCAAGCAGGAGCTATTGCGGCTTCTAGTTTCTCACGAAATCGAACGACTTGGTGTGTGGATCAACCCTCTGACACCAGAACCTAGGGGAAGCCGGGCGGGTGCCGCACTCGAAACGGCAGCGCATTCGTTACTATCCACTGCTTGGGCAGAAGATCCCCGCCTCGCTATTCAAATCACTACGAGGCTTCATTCGCCTAGGCTGACAGCTGAAGTCCGTCGCTTCGTCCTTGCGGAAGCGCACAAGGTCGCCAATGAAGCTGATGCCCTTGATGTATTGCTTGGGACAGCCTTGCCTAGCGATTGCAGCGCTCAACTCAGGTATCTGCTTTATTGGACCCCTGTCAACCCTATGGCTGCAGTGACATATTTCTTGCCTGCATACGGCAATCATCCTCTCATAATCCAGTATGCAGTGAGAGCTCTTGAGAGCCATTCCGTCGACGTCACGTTCTTTTACGTACCACAGATTGTCCAGACACTACGATACGATGCGCTCGGGTATGTCGAACGGTATATCATCGAGGCGGCGAAGTTTTCGCAGCTGTTTGCTCACCAAATCATTTGGAACATGAAAGCAAACGCGTTCAAGGACGAAGAGTCTCAAATACCAGATCCTGTCAAACCTGTCTTAGATCGAGTGATGGATTCCCTAATCTCCAGCTTTTCTGCCGAGGACAAGGACTTTTTCGAGCGTGAGTTCGACTTTTTTGGCAAAGTTACAGGCATATCTGGAACATTGAAGCCTTTCATAAAAGAGCCGAAACCAGTAAAGAAAGCTAAAATTGAGGAAGAGCTCAGGAAGATCCAGGTCGATGTCGGCGTATACTTACCCAGCAATCCGGATGGAGTGATAGTGGGTATTGATCGTAAATCTGGAAAGCCGTTACAGTCCCACGCCAAGGCGCCCTACATGGCAACATTCAGGATCCGGAAAGAGCTCGGTGGTGACTCGGAAGAGCAAATCATTCAAGGAGATGAGATGGCCAAGCACAATACATACGACGTCTGGCAGTCAGCCATCTTCAAGGTCGGCGATGACTGCCGCCAGGATGTCCTGGCCCTGCAAATGATCGCAGCGTTCCGCGGCATCTTCAACAATGTCGGCTTGGACGTATACGTGTTTCCGTACCGTGTCACCGCGACGGCTCCCGGTTGCGGTGTGATCGACGTCCTTCCCAACTCTACCTCTCGAGACATGCTTGGTCGTGAGGCTGTCAATGACCTATACCAATACTTTGTCTCGAAATACGGTGGAGAAGACTCGGTCCGTTTCCAGCAGGCACGCAGCAACTTCATCAAGAGTATGGCTGCCTATTCTATCATCTCTTACCTGCTCCAATTCAAGGACCGTCACAACGGCAACATCATGGTTGATGATGCTGGACACATCCTCCACATCGACTTCGGGTTCTGCTTCGACATCGCTCCAGGTGGCATCAAGTTCGAACGGGCACCTTTCAAGCTGACACCAGAGATGGTAGCCGTGATGGGTGGCTCGGCGCAGTCCCAACCATTCAAGCAGTTCGAGGAGCTCATCGTGAAGGCATTCTTGGCCTCGAGACAGTACGTCGAACAGCTCAGCCATATCGTGCTCACGATGTTGGACTCCGGCTTGCCCTGCTTTAAACCACAGACGATCCAGCACTTCAAGGAGCGCTTTGTCCTCGAGAAATCGGATCGGGAGGCTGCCGAGTTCGTGCGGAAGCTGGTGCATTGGAGTGAGAGGAGCTATTCTACCGGCGTGTACGATTACTTCCAGCTCTTGACAAACGGCATTCCTTATTAAGACGCGGGCATACCGTGAGCCTGTGCAGGCCGCATCTCCGCGGCAATTAGCGGCATGACAATGCCAGGTGATCGCAATCCACTTGCCGGACGCGGAAGGTCGTTAGAAGTGGGCTTGCACTCTGTCTCACGATAGTGGGAGCGGGCTGGCAAGCCACACATCGCTGGGCACGTCAACGCCATGCTGGCCTTGGTACACACAGAGTGTGAAGCTGGCGGCACCTGAATGGGTGGCGCATCTCCCTTTCATACGTTTGGAGGGCGGGGAACAGAGCTGCGCGAGCAAGCGAATGAAGGGGCGAGACGAAAGCAGCAGGACAACGCAAAAGTATACCTAAGTAGAAGGCAGCAGTAGCGATGCAATATCAGACTCGACCAAGTGCTCCAAACAACCCATAGAGAGGAGCGTGACAAACAAGGTGCACACGATGATGATGATAATGATGAAATCGACGATACTTCCCAGGCACTGTCAAATGACCCCAGCCCAGCCTACCCTCGAGGTGCGTCAAGAGGAATGCGACGGCTAAACAGGCAGTGCCTTAGCATGCTGTAGCGCACTGCAGGATGCGTGATCATTCGTGAACGGTAGGTCGCCCAACTCGCCCTCACTCGAGGCGGGAACAAACAACAGCGTGCAAGCGAGGACAAAGAATGGGGATGTGAAGACCTTGCATCTGAACAGCTCAACCCTACCAGTCACTTGCCCCCCTGCGAGATCTCAGCTCTATCGCCACCAGCACAATCAATGCTCGAGCCACTGGCAACCCTCGAGAAGGCGAAAGGGAGGATATCGATGTCATGATTACATCAATACACACTGGGTCCGGTGCATATGCCCACCTTGGAACAAATGTAGAGGCTGCGGTGCACGCCTGTAATCTACACATTTCCGACCGTTAAGTTTATGTGGTCCTGCGGTCTTGTGAGGCGAGTACGCCGGGGAGTCGGAGCGACTTTCGATGAGAGGCGAAGGGACAAGGTTTGCGCCGGCCGCTGGCTGCCACAACGCACTCGCCAAGCCCATTCCCCGAGTCAAGCGCGTGTTTCCGTCCGGCCGCCCTGGCTCCAGCAGTCTCCCTCTCTGTGTGTGTTTGTGTGTGTGTGTGTGTGTGTGTGTGTGTGCAGGTGTGAAGATGTGTGTATGCGCGCGCCTCGAGTGACATACCAACCCCCCTTGTTGGCGGCAGGTGTGTGAAACCACTCCAGTATTCGAAACCCGCGGCCATATCGCCGGCTCCTCCATCGTGTATATGACTGCGCGATCATATCCTGCTGCGTGTTATGTCGGAGCCATCGCCTACCGCCACGTATGTACAGGCAGTCGAGGACTGAGAGCCCATACAGTACGGTACATGCCTGCAGGGTTGGCCTGTCAGAAGCAGGGCAACGTCAATGCAGAACAACGCCTGGAAGCGATGCACCCTGGCCTCCCACACTCCTTCGGCACCATGGTGTAAGTGGGGCGAAGGGGCAGCGATCCCACGGTTCACGATGCTGCACGCCGACTTGCTCTCAAGACCAATTCCCCCAAAATATGCCTGGGGGAGTTCTCGACCTGACGCTGCTGCCAGCGACCGACCCGGGGCCTTGTATACGACATCTAGGGCATGATCTGTTGAACATCCACTTCGCAAGCAAAACGTAGCGAATCCCATGCCGTCTTGCGTCGAAAGTCACGGATCTATAGTCACGATTTCTATTAATGCGCCAGCGCCGCCTGGCTGCCTCGATCGACCACCGGCTTCGAACCTAATTTCACGCGTCTGCGCACAGCTGGGAGCCCAGCCGCTGGCGCCACGAGCAACGCCCGCCGTAGTGAGGGACTGTCTCTTTTCTGTGTCATAGTCATCCTCATCATCGTCGCATAGCGTCAGCTCTACCTGAGCACAACAGCTGTCGGACGCATATCTGATATCATTTGCTCGGCTTGCTCTGTTGGGCTGACTTAAGGCAGGGAGAAGGCCTGTGCCCGACAGAGCCAGCATCCTGGGGCCACTCTGACCTTCTGGTCGCCACTTTGCGCCCGCTTTTCAATCAATTGCTGCCGACATGCCTCAGAAATGTGGTCTGGGCTCCAATCACAGCGTTTGGCAATCGCATTGGCAGACCATTACTCTGCTCAGCGGCCGATCTTCCAAGCTCAACACGCATGCGGCCTGGCCCAGCATTAACATTGTGCCTGTGTGGCTTGCACTGATCGCACGGAGCTCAAGCCCGGTAGAGTGGATGGAGATACACCTCTGCACCTCATCACTGCCCCACAGATGCTCTTTTCTGTTATTATTCTCCAGGGAGTATCAAATACTAGGGACCTGCAGCGATGGGGTTACCTACCTGCGTCTTCCATGCAAGTCTGCTTAGCTCCCATGGTGCTTTACCTGGTTTTCCTAACTCGTCCTCCATTTTCACTGGTTTAATAACGTTTAGTCCATAATCCCTTTCGCGACCGTAACGTCTTATCTCGATCGTTCCGTGCTCCTGCAATAACTAGCAGCCCTGTTACAGACCAATCTAATTGCATTGGCGAGCTTTAACGAGAGACACCATTGTTGTCATATTGCTATTGCCTTTGTATAAATATCTTCTAGATCTCTGGCACACAGCGCCGTTCTGTACGTTCTATGCTGCGCATGCTGAGAGAGCCCACTCAAAAATCGCTGGCACTGGATCAACTCACATTGCGGACTAATCAGGATCTACGGATTCGAAACGGCCTTTGTCTTGCTAGGTAGTGAGAGAGGCCGATTCCGCTTCCACTTAGCTTTGTCAAAAGTTTACATGACAGGCCAGAATCGATCTATGTCAGGAGATTCTCATCCTCCTAGCGAGGCGGCAGAAGGGTACGTTTAGCCGAAGTAGAGGTACACAGCGTGGTATCCTGGCTAACAAGAAACCAGCGCTGCATTCTCGAGCCAACTACGCTTTGCAGATCAACAGTCCCGAAACCTCCAGTCTCCATATAACATGGCAGGGATGGCTTCAGCTTTACCTCCACCTCAACATACTAATCACTACCACCACCACCACCACCACCACCAACAACAACAACAACAGCAGCAGCAGCAGCAGCAGCAGCAGCAACAATTGCTCGATTACACCTTAAGAGATACGCCGACTGCAACATCAGCAGCTTCAATGTATAACACGCAGCAAGCTTCCCAGTTCCAACCTCAAGCCGGTATGCACTACGCTGAGCCAGGTGCATTCGCGATTGCCCAACGACACTACATGCCAACACATTACGGTGTACAATCCCGCCTTGTCCCGATCCAAACCCAAGGCCACCTTCAAATGATGCCTTATGGGTACGGCTATAGTCCAACGCACATGCAGAACATAGACCCTCGATACGGCGGTCAGCCTGGTCTTCCTGTTTATGGCATCCCGCCAAACGTCTCCCCAAATCACTGTACGTTCCATACAGCCTAAAGGCATTGATGGTACCGAATTTTGGCTGCTAACATTACTAGCTTTCCAACGATCGTTGTCGGAATCGCTACCTGTCCCCTCAT
The DNA here is from genome assembly GCA_010093785.1 of Polychaeton citri CBS 116435. NCBI lineage: Eukaryota > Fungi > Ascomycota > Dothideomycetes > Capnodiales > Capnodiaceae > Polychaeton > Polychaeton citri. The sequence goes on from MU003801.1 coordinate 134,513, forward strand.
TTCCCCGTGGACCTCCTCGCAAGCCGAAACAGTCTGGACATGCCCTGTGGGTTGGAAATCTTCCGCCATCTGCCACTGTTTCTGAACTGAAGGACCACTTCTCCCGCGATGCGACTAGTGAGATAGAGAGCGTCTTCCTCATCTCTAAGAGCAACTGTGCTTTCGTCAACTATAGGACAGAAGCTGCCTGTGTATCTGCAATGTCACGCTTCCACGACTCCCGATTCGGAGGCGTTCGGCTGGTTTGCCGGCTCCGAAGAGGCTCCAATACGTCAAGTATGCCTGCAGAAACAGGTGGTTCCTCTCCGAACGCCTCGAACAGTCCTACAAATCCCCAGCATGCAGACTCCGAGGACGTAGATGGCGACTTTCCTGAAACACCTACCATCGTTGGTGGTCCGGAACTGGATGGCTCCCCGACAGTCACGAGTTCATCCTCCGAGCATCTTGGGTCGCTACCTAAGGCCACAGGAAGAGTACCAGAACGATATTTCGTGGTGAAGAGCCTCACCCTCCAGGACCTCGAAGCCAGCGTTGTCAACGCCGTTTGGGCAACGCAGTCGCACAATGAAGAGTCCTTGAACCAGGCATTTGCATCTGCCGACAGCGTCTATCTGATATTCTCCGCGAACAAGTCTGGAGAGTACTTTGGTTTTGCACGTATGGCGTCGCCAATCACTGGCGAGCCGGTCAGGATCGGTGGAGGGGCTGCAGCAGGGACTCAAAGCGAGTCGCAGACACCTACAGATGGACCCCGCTCCATTGCAACACCACCGACAGCGACCGCACCGAAGGGTCGTATCATCGACGATTCTGCACGCGGCACAATCTTTTGGGAGGCAGAGCATGCTGATAGTGAGGGCGAGAAAAGCACTGCTTCAGGAGAACAGGACCAAGGACAAGAATGGGGCAAGCAATTCAAGGTGGAGTGGATCAGCACGTCACGCCTACCATTCTACCGCACACGTGGACTAAGGAACCCGTGGAATGCAAACCGCGAGGTAAAAATTGCGAGAGATGGCACCGAGTTGGAGCCTGGCGTTGGCCTACGACTGGCAAGCATGTTCCACCGCCCTATGCCACCACCAAATTAGGTTCAGCAAGTTTGGCCTCTCAAAGCCTGCTGTCTGGGGGACAATTGTGTTTTTCTTTTCTTCTTCTTTTTCCCATGGTGGAAAGAAGAGACGAGCGAAACGAGATTGATGATGATAATGATGATGCGCGCAAAGTTGCAGTGGCATATCTCATGATATGTCTCCGAGAGGGAAGCTCAGAACTGCGGAAGCTTTACTGTTGCAATACGGTCTATGTCCTTCATGAGTCCTGACCAAATATCATCTAGCGGCGGCGTACGGATCCAAAATCAAAAGCTTTACCCGGAATGCATTCTATGTCGAGAGTTTGTTGTAAGAGCGTAATTGATTCGGTTATGTCGATGTGTACTTCTACCTATCGTTCACAAGGTTCTCCCTATATAAATTAATATTCCTTTTGTGCCATACGAACGCCAAAACGAGCTTGTTTGAATTCGGGGACCGGAATGCCAAGATTTCGCCAAGCTTGATGTTGGTCTAGAGAAAAGTTCATAACTTCTAGCTAGGAAAGTTGCTAATCCTTCAGATTGAAAGCCTAGCCAGAGTGTTGCACTCCCGCTATATAACCCTTGGGCTGAGTTCCGCAAAGATGGGTCTCGCTGGGCAGAAGAAGTATGGACGATTTGAGCCCCTCCTATGAGTAGAGCTGTTGGTATATTTACTGTTTGGTACTACAGGAAGACCAAGTTATCTCACGACCCCAACAATACCGCTTGGGCGAAATCCACCGACACTTTCGGCCACAAGATCCTGACATCGCAGGGCTGGAAGCCTGGCGAATATCTCGGTGCACGCGACGCGAAACACAGCGAGCACTACACCGCCGCAAACGCGTCGCATATCCGTGTTCTGCTGCGGGAGGACAATGCAGGCATCGGTGCAAAAGTCGGGAGAGGTAATGCAGAAACTTTCGGGCTGAGCTTGTTTTCTAGCCTCTTGGGGAGACTTAACGGCAAGAGCGAAGAAGAAGTCCAGAAGCAGTCTGACGCGCAAAGGGACGTAGAGCTGAATTTGTACACGACTAGGAAATACGGATTCATGAATTTCGTGAGGGGAGGCTTGCTGGTTGGGAACAAGATTGAAGAAGGGAAGCTTGAGGACTACGACAAAGCGACAAAACCCTCAGAGGCTAAGGTTGAGCAGCTGGCTGGAAAGAAGCGCAAAGCTACGGACACAGATGACACGAAAGGTCAGGCGTGGGCCTCGAAGACAGAACCAAAGAGCAAGAAGTCGCGGCGAGAACAGAATGGAAGTGGGAAATCCACAGACGAGCCTGGAAGTGAGGAGGCACAGAACAGCAAGAGGCGGAGCAAAGGTGTTCCGCAGCAGGAAGGTTCTATATCTGGCGATGAGTATCCATCGCCTTCGGATGAGAACACCGACCGTGTAGCATCGGAGAAAGTGAAGAAGTCCTCCTGGAAAAGCAAGCAACAGGGCGGTGAGGACGATAGTACGCGGAGAGAAACTAAAGACGAGAAGAGGCGACGCAGAGAAGAGAGACGACTTCGAAAGGAGGAGCGTCGCAGGAGGAAAGAGTCGAAGGCACTCGGGAGTGCCAAAGCATCTAGATCAGACTCATCAACCCCCCTCACTGAGACACAATTCACGGACTCTGCTGTGACCGCAGTGGCGCCTTCGGCCACATCATCTGGAACATCAACAACATTGTCCTTCGCAGGCGGACGACACGCTGTCCGTCAACGATACATCCAACAGAAGCGACTGGCATCCATGAATGCGCAACACCTGAATGAGATTTTCATGCTGAAGAGTGCGACAGGGTAGATCATCCGCCACCAACACCCTACAGCCCTTGTGACAGCAAACGGAACTGACCCATAATATCTCGGGCTTAGTAAATTGATTGAGCTCTCGATCGCAGCAGTTTGAATCCTTATCTCAAGACTTTGAGTTTAATCATAGTGAGCATATCGGCACTTCTATCAACTCCGGCATCATATGCACACCTGCATTTTGAACGCAAAAGCTTGGGGTACACGGGTCGACGCAAACCACCAAGGCTATTCAAATTCTAGAACTCCGAGAAAGAGGTGCAGAAATTCTAAATACGGCATGGCGTTCCACATGTGCTAGATGATGAAATAATCAGCATCCTCCTTCACATTAACTATCGTTCAAGAGCATCAACCTTGTAATCTGCATACATTATAGACTTGACCAAGCCAGTCTTCATGCTGGAAAATTTCTTGTAATCCTTGTTTTCTGACTGAGAACGGGACGCTGGGCCACCTAGGCGTCAAAAGGGCGCAGAGTTGATCCAGTAAAAGCTGTAGTCCATTTTCATCACAAACGATTGCAGCCTTGGCACGTGGCGATGGTTACGATTCCATCGCAGATTCCCCTCGACCCCGGAGCAACGCCCGTCACCGGTTGTAGATTCGTGTAGAGGGGCTGACGGAGGTTCTCCGAGATTCTTTCTAAATGCTCGCCACACCTATCAAGTCGCAGAGCTATGAGGTGTAGACAGGGAATTAGATGCGACCATCATTTCAAATCGTGGGGAGGGGTTGATGGTGCACATGGACATTTTCGTCATGGCTAGGCCCTTGAGTCGACCGGAAGTACCAATTAGCAATCGTGATAGATGTTTATTTGCCGAGCAGCGTGGATACGGTAAAGCGCAGCAGCGAACGAGAGGGTAACGCAAGGGAGGGTGGGGTTTCAGACGGTGTGAGAGATCAAGCATCTACCAGATAACGAGATGGTATGTTCAGAAAGTGTGTCTGTAATGGACGATATCCATATTCCATATGTGAGACCGCGCTATTACCCAGTCGCTTAGTCAGAAATTTGGTGTTTTCTAGGGCTCCTCGATCCCTGGTCATCACCTTGCAGTGAAGCATGCGTAGCCAGTCCTTGTACCGATGGTCTAAGTCTCCAGCCTGCAGCACCTCGGCTTTGAAGACGGGCTGACAAGAGGCGAAGAAGATCCTGGAGGTGGATGTTTGGATCCTGGTCGTCAATGTGAGCTGGAATACTATGCTGCAGCGCACATGCGAGTGCAGGTTCCTATACATCAAGTTAAAGATGCACGTGAGAGACGAGCAAACTTGGTACTGTGACTTTAATTGTTTGCCTTGGAATAGTCTGTAAGACTGTATTCAGGCCCAACTATGCTCGTATCATGGTGATGATGCGATTAAGGGACATTAGTAGAGAACATCATATGAAACACGTCCCAGGAGGTTTGGAGGAATGATGCCTGCGCTCTTTGCCTTGAATCGGCAATGCTGTCACATGCTGCCGCAGATTGCTCAATCCGACTTCATGTGGCTACCTTTTAACGATACACATGTCTCCACAATAGGGATGTCAAGGCTGAAACATCGCTCCAACCATCCAAGAGCCAGTATACCCATCTCATCTTAAAGTCACACTCGAGAAGTGAAGCGGTACAATATCATGATTCCAATCCAGAAAAGTGACCACTTCAGTGCCACAAGGCTCTGTTCGTCGCCCTCACGGTTGACATGTAGGAGCTCGTTCGTTGTTCTGTCTAGCCATCGTCCTCCAAAGCCACCGACCGTTTTTTCTTACGCTTCGGTTTACTGGGGACTTCGGTTTCCCAATGCTTCCCATCTTCATCCAGCTTCTCGCTGGTTCCAGTACTAGCCTTTGACTTCCTTTTCATCATCATCTTCTTCTTCTTCACACCAGCTGGTGAGTTCTCATCCTCGTTTGTACCTATTCCAGCAATCGCAGCAGTTGCAATGGCAGCTTCTTCATCCCCTGGCTGCTCCACTTTAGGCTTCTTTTTCTTCTTCTTCCGCTTCACCACCATGCCTTCCTCTGGTGCATTGTGTGGCTGTATACGTTCCTGAGCACGCTGCATTTCCAACCTGAGCCTCTCAACCTCCTTCATCGCTTTTGCCATTTCTTCCTCCTCTGCCTGCCGCCGCTCAAAATCGTGCTGGCTTGCTCCTGGCCCGACTGCGCCTGTATCTGAGAGGGATAGTGACGATAGACCACTGCTGTCAACTTCGAGCAAGTTCTTCTTTGCGCGAGACAAGGCTGAAGATTTGGCTGGGCTGGAGGACGTGATTGGAGATGCTCGAGCCTCCTCTACACCCAATGTCTCATCACTTACAATCTCAAAACGCTTTTTGGGCTTACTGACAGGACGTGCCTTGGGTTTGCGCTTTTCCACATCTGAGTGCATTTCGCTGCTGTCCAATTTCAACTGCATCACTGGTATTGCATCCACATCTAACTCACCGCCATTGGTGTCTCGTAGAATGTTATGCATTGGTGTGTTGACTCCTGAGTTTCGCTCGGAATCAATGTAGAATGGGTCATCCCTGTACCGCTCCCTTCGTTCAGCCTTCTTCCGCTCAATAGCTTCTTCGTCTAGATCTTCAGCTTGGTATGATGAAGACCGGCTCTGCCCTTGGCCTGGAGGTTCTAATGAGTCGGCTGCTGGCTTTGCTCCAAATGCTTTACCATTTATAGTAGAGCGTTCATGGTAAAGACGGTACACTTCATCGTCGCCATCATCAAGCTCATACTCATACTCTGCTTTTTGAAGAACCATCTGCAGGTTGCTGTTGAGCGGAATGTCAAGATCCATCTCTTCAGGGGGTGGAACGTTGCGAAGTGCTGATCTCGCTACTGGGTTTAGCTCCATGCCGATGAACAACGAGGGAATTGCTTGTGTCAGCAGTAAGGGTGGTTCTGGGTAATCGACATGGTCTTCCTCTGTTGGCTGGTTCGAAGATGCTTCAGAGGCGAGCCTCATGAGATCAAGATATTCCACTGCGAGTTCTTGGACATCCAGATTAGGATGCAAAGTAAGAGGCTCGAGAAAATGTATGATGCGCGCTGTAAACAACATTGTATGAGTCTTGCGTGATGCTGTCCAGGGTGATTGCTGGTCGCTAGTCAGGACGGAAAGCACCTTTGGAATGGCTTGAACGTAGCTGGTTAGTGAGAAGGCCGGTAGTTGTCCGCTTGAGGTGTGTAGTAGTGATGTGAGAACAGCAGCTGGATCAGGTAGTAGTTCTGCGTATTCGCCCGCAATAAAAGCTGCTGCAAAAAGCACCCCATTACCGCCTGTACCTGCTGGTGGGAAGAGATACTCCCTTCTCTCAGTCATCAAGAGTGACTGTGCAGCTGCTGCGGCCTCGGCACGAACAGCTTTCACTCTAATAGCAACATTCAGAAGTTCGGCACCGATTGCACTCGATACCGACTGACCTAAGCTGCTTTCGTGACCCTCTTGGGCTCCAGAAGGACACTGTCTGACGAGATCGACAAGCACGCCAACATACCACTCGAAGTCGTTCATGTTACCATACATGTCCTTCGAACACATCTCCAAAATACGTTCGATGACCAGCTGGCGGAAGTCCGTAGGGAGCGGAGGAGGCTGGTTCGACTTCTGCTCTCTTCGCCGTAGGTTGGCTTGCATGCCATCCTCATCGTCATCAGCCATCGGTACGATTGCTGAATGAGTAGCGCGATCGTTGCTCGGGTCATCCAGCTCAGAGGCTGTACCAGCAGTTTTAAGTTGGCGTAACAGTCGTTCAACCACAGCTTGTAGATTCATGGAATTTACCATGCCGGTCGCCAGGTCCAACGCCCTTGTTCTGATTGATATGTCTGCATCATCGATACATTCTAGAATGACGTCCGAATTTGCTGAAATAAGATCGGTATAGGAATCGGTGATCTTGGCAAAGGCAATAAGAGCCACGTATCGCAGATTGGGGTCTCCTTCAAGCACGAGCATACCCCTAAGTTTGTCTACGCACAGTCTTGCAACCTCGTCGCCCTCGGTGGTGCCTTGAACAGATTCCAGCACACCACCCTGAATGATTCCGTTGATGCACTCGTAGAGCAGGCTCATTGCAGGGGTGCTTTTAATGAGGGCCGTGAGTGGCGGTAGTAACTTCTTGATCAGTCGTGGCTCGTGAGGGATCAAGGCTGAAAAGAGCTTGATGATCTTGATACCCATCCAGTTGTTAGTGCCTGCAGTCAGGAGCTCGAACAGTCTGGGAGCCAGCGGCAAGAAATCCTGAGGTCTTCGCCATCCGAGCTCGCAGACTACATTCACGATTGCAGCTGTGACGCTTGGATCTTCATTCTCGTCCTGCAGCCGCTCCTTTATCTTGGGCCACGCAGGTCGCAGCGTCTCGGGATACACCAGCGCAAGTCTATACAGGGTCACAATCGTCTTCTTACGGATTGCAGCATGCGAATGAGACAACCGTGGCAAGAGGTCTGTCAAGAGGGAATTGGCCATCGGAGGATTGATCACATGTGGGATTGTTCCAAGCGCAAGCGATATGATCAATTTGTCAGCGCTCGTCAGGTCCTTCTTAAGCAGATTCTCCGCCAGCATCAACACATCTGTGTCGGGTCTGTAGCTCTGCACCGCCGCGAGATATCCGACCCTCTTCTGTAGGTATTTGGATGAGGACATAACCTCTAGCACGTTAAACGCAGCCCATGACATATCATGACCGAACATCTCCAAATACACTAGCTTTAGCAGTGCCGATCCTTTCTGATCCATGTCCTGGCTCTTGATTTCGCGTTGGCATTCTGTCAATGCTTTCTGGATGTATTCTCGCTCATTACCCTTGTGGGCCCGAAGGCCTCGGATGAGCTGGTACAGGTCCTTCTCGAACATATCGCCAGACCTGTTACACGATTAAGAAAGGTTATTTGTTCCGAGTCCTCTCATCTAAGAGTTGAGCAAGTCACTGAAAGCCCAAGTTCGTGCGCCAACTGTACGTGCATGTTGTCAAATGTCACTATGTAAATCGCCGGTCCTCGACGATCATAAGCCGATCATATGGTGCAACATTTTTTACTTTGTTGACATGCTTGCCGGGCGATCACTGTCGAGATGCTTGAGATGCTAACATTCAAGGTTATCACCTAAACTGGCCATGCTCTCGTGGGCTGTAGGATGTATGTGTAGATGTCATGCGACGACTTCTGACATGCAAGAAAGTGTTGATCTAATCTTATCTCTGCGTCATCTCCGCTAAGCCGCAACTGACAATGCAATAAAGACCCCAAATTGTCTTCTGGATTTCTACGTTTACAAACTCTTCGCTTGCTAACAGCTTGCTATCATGCATCATGCATCATAGCTAGCAAATCTTGAGCTCGTAGACCCGTAAACTGGACTGCGTAAGAAGCATTTCAAACATGTGATCGCCTCTCAGCTGTCACATACGCCCTTGTGAAAGTTCCGAACTGGATATCAGAAAACCACACTATGCCTGCCTATCGGCTTCCTTACCATAGCCTTAGTGCAACACTTTATAGTCTCGTTATAGTGGTAGAATAAAACCAGCGTGCCGACAAACACGCGCCTGATCCACCCGCTCCTGATTGTTCAATAGTCGGAGCGGACTATTTCATGGGCAAACATTGCCGCTCACACAGTGGGTTACCTGCCAGGACAGCACTTAGAAGATACTCATGAGCTGATGGCATCGCATATCGTGAGTAGGGTGTCATTACAATATGTACAAACGGTCTACAAGAATGCTTTTCGCACGTGTTCAAGGCTTAGGTAGCTACACCAACGGCTGCTTCTTCAACCTCAGCGACCTCCTCCATCGCTTTGCCTGCCATGCCCATGTCTTGTACAGCCCACCTTCCATCTGCTCCGTTGGTGAAATCCCGCTCAGGTCCCAAAAGGGCCACCCTAGCGCCAGCAGTCTCGTTCGCGACTTTTTCGGCTGCCACTCTGATATCGTCGGCTTTGACGTCTAGTAACCACTCTCGTCTCCTCTGTTCCATCTCGTGGTCGATGCCATCCAGAAACCTACCCATGCCCTCCTCGTTCACGCTTTCTGGGGCATCGATGCGTTGAAAAACGCTCAGCTTAGCCTCTTCCAGCTCTCGATCGGTCCATTGCTGCTCTGCTGCCCACCGCCCAGCTTCGTCGTACACCTTAAGAGTGTTTTCTGGGTTTGGGTCGCGGTAGCTGTACATACCGAAGACACCGCTTAGACCGTTGGCCAACGCACCACCGCCATACGCACCACCCTTTTCACGAATCTCGTGATGAAGGTGCTTGTGGGTAAGGAGCTGAGCTAGAACGGAGAAAGGTGCGGAAGATTGCGAGGTATACGGTGCTGTTGGGAGGGCGAGTGCAGAGTAGTGGACCTGGAACGGGAGAGGGAAGAATGCCCTTCTATTGGCCTCTGTGTTCTGCAGCTGCAGACCAGCCGAGCCGAAGGTGGGGATGCCTGAGGGCATAGAAAGGGGTGCTGCATCGTTTCTCTCCAAGAACTTCAGCAAGGCCTCCTCGTTCCCAGCCGTGGCGTCTTTACCGCAAGTTAGAGCCATTCTTAGCCTTCCCTCTTGCACGTTGCGAACAACAATTGCTTGAAGGGCCTTTAGCTTCATGATCAGTTCATGCATTGCATGTTCGTTGTGCTCAGCGGCTGCGAGGGATGTGATCAGCTTGACTTGCGAAATGCCACCGGTCTGCTCTTTCATTGCTCCAACAGGGCTGAGACCTGATTGGGCGTAACTTAGAGCATACTGATGGCCTGTCTCTGCAACGCCATCGACTGCACCACTTGCACCCGCCTGGAGCAATTGTTGAATCATCTTTGCTGCATCAGGACTGTCAAAGTTGGTTTCCAGCAGCATTTCCTGCATCAACTCGTAGAGTTTGGGAATATTGCGGTCGAACGCATATCCACCAAACCTCAGTCCATCTTGCCCCTTTTTAATGTCATACACAGATGGCGATGAATAGTAGGAGAACCCGATGCCTCCTGTATGCAGCTTGATGAGGTCCTCCAACTCTTCGGTTGTGTGTCGTAGAGTCCCAATTCGCTGTAAGCAGTCTATGAAGAGGGGAATCAGTGATCTCAGATCTTCAGGAAGATCATCGAACAAGCTGAGCGCTCGGAAGTACGTGAGCCCGTTGGTGGGAGTCTCGCGCCACTGGACTTTGATGTGCTTGCTCCCAACGTCACTGTCCCTAATTTCGATCTTTGGTTGCTGACGGGGAATATCGCTGACGTGTAAGGTTGGTAAAACATCTGTGTTCTCTGTCTTGCCTCGATCCTGTTCCTCCACAAGCTCGAGTTCCCGTGCACGCAGTTGTTTGTAAGCTTCCTCCTCGGTCGGGTATTGCTCGATGGCTTCTTCGATCTTCTGGTATAAGCGGGAGCTTTCTTCAGCTGCAACGTCCGAGCCGTAAGACGCATCTGGTTCCATCGTGAACGTGAGATGTCGGTCGTTCAAGACATACTTCCCGATCAGTTCCTCTAGATAACCACCTTCAGAGTAAAGTTCCTTGAACTTTTCCACCCTGATATTCCATGGTAATGCCTCAAAGGGATCTAAGCCATTGAACCACTTAGGTTGCAGCTGTCTCAGTATGCCCATACCAAAACTTGCGGTCTTGTGCTTGAGCGATAGTTCCATCTGGTGTAGAAGGCCATCCACTTTTTCCTTCTTGAACCCTTCCTTCACAGCATCCTGAAGGGTCTGCTTAATGGTCTCGCCGACCAGAGATAGGTTCTCCTTCTTGACACCATTCAATCCAATGCTGAACACACCAGTAGCAGCTGAAGGATCATATCCGGTATTGGGGCTGAAATCCGTCCCGAGCCCAGGTTCGATCAGAGTGCGATAGAACGGCGATCCGTAGCCCGAAAGGAGTAGATTGAAAGCGATCATAAGTCCAAAGGCTTCCTGCACATCGTTGGTGTTTCCAGCGGTCCAGGTCAGGCTTGTTTTGTATTGGGCGTCTGGCGGTGTCAAAGGGTCCACTGGGCCTTTCATGGTAACCTCTTGCGGCCCATCTAACTGGATTGGCTGCTTGAGGTCTCCATCGATCTTTGCTTTATCGAAGTTGCTAAGCTGTTCAGCAAGCAGTTCTAGATGACCTTCGACCGGCTGATCACCATAGGTGAGAATCTTACTGTTGCTTGGATGGTAATGCTCCTTGTGGAATTGCTTGAGCTGCTCATATGTCAACTTGGTCATCTTCTGTGGGTCACCTCCGAAGTTGTTAAGTGAAGGGAACATCTGCTCGAAGAAACGGATGTAATATAGGTATGTAGCGTCGCTCATCTGACCTTTCATCTCATTGTATACGACTCCCTTGAAAACCAGGCCATCCTTCCCATTTGGTTCTGTAGCTTGCGGGTTTGCAGGGCCGATGCGCCAGCCCTCTTGAACAAAATCAGATTGCTTTAATAGCGGATGCAGTGTGGCGTCAAGGTACACGCCCATCAGGTTCCTGAAATCTTGCGCATTTGTCGTAGCGAAAGGGTACATTGTATAGTCTGTAGAAGTGAATGCGTTCATGAAGTTCTGAAGAGAGCGCGGAAGCATCTTGAAGAAAGGGTCGCGGACCGGATACCTACCTTTCCATCAGCGAAAGGTCCTACAGCTACTGACCCTGACTTTCACATCGCCTATACACACTTTTCTGACCCACACAGGGTGACATGTTCCAGGATATGAGGGACGCCGGTAGCGTCTGGGGGGTTTGTCTTGAACCCAATTGAGAAGACATTGTTCTTGTCCTCCCTGGCAACGTGGAGGTAGTCTGCCCCGGTCCTGTCATGGGTGAAATGAAGCGCCGATAGCTCTAGTTCAGGAACATGCTGGGTGCGCTGAAGGGTGAAGCCATGTAACTGGCTCCCAGGCTTCGGGAGGGTATTGAGGTCTATGACAGAGGCGTATGTCCGTCTAGCCAAGCGGGAGATGCTTGGATTGCAGATGCGCGATGCTCTTGCCGTCGTGCGCAGGGACGACAGCATCTCCAAAAGAAATATATACTGCAGCGATGGCAAGACTAGCAGGCTATGCAGTTGATGCGGAATGCGAGATGAAGGCGTCGGCAGAGTCGAAGTCGAAGTCGAAGGTATATGCAGCCGGAAAGTGCTTGGCGGCCCTTCATCTCCGACGGCCAATCGCTGCGTCGCTCTGGCCGCAGGTTCGTCTTCTGCTTTCTGGAGTAGCGTCTGCTAGTGTCTGAGTAGAGGTGACGAGACAGAGCTGCGACTGCAGAGAGCATACGACACCACCACCACTGCGACATTGTACTATTATATCAGCCCTTCGACTCGTACACTTTGACCAGGTCTATCATATGGGACATTACTGATCGTTGTTGGTCACCACTTCTACTCGCACGCCGCAACATCGTACTCGCCGTCATCGACTTCTGCTTGTAAAGCCTTGATTCCCGCGCCGACTTGACGACCACCATACTGGGCAGCGCTCCCCATCATCTTTTGCAGGATTGTCCCAGCCACCGCCGATGCCTCCTTGGGAGATAGAGAGGGAGGGACGAGGGAACTAGACCATCGTATATTCATTCGACCGAGCTGGCGAGTCTGTTAGGCTCGACAGCGCGGCCTTGTAGAAAAAGCCAGTCATTCTGCGCAAACACTTAAGCCGATCACGTCCTCGATCTTAGATGAACGACCAAACATGTCATCAGTCGTGAATCAACAGCAGCCCCAGCATAGCCATGCGCCCTCACGCGACTTCTCCCATGATTCTGGCCTTGCCCCACCACCTCCACCAGCAACTGCGCCTGCGCCTGCCCCCATCAAATCAAAATCGTCGAAGAAGAACAAGAACAACGCCCCCCCGGATCCAAATGATGCTCACAAGGCGCTTTTGTCCAAAATCTCCCAGTTAGAGGCTTCGTCTACTGAGAGTGCACATGAGACGGCCGAGATAGAGGCAGAAGTGAAGAAAGCAAATCGCGATCTCTCCCAGCTGCTTACTACACTAGAGCCACACAACAGTAAGCTCGATGTCGTGCAACGCAAATACAGTGAGCTCTTAGGGGAAATGAAGCGGGTAGAGAGGGAGCATGCCAAGGCGAAGAAGAGAGGCGATCAGCTACAGAAGGAAAAGGAGGAGATCGGCAAGGAGAGAACGAAGGAGCGGACGATGAAGGAGAAGCTCGAGAAGTTGAGCAGGGAGCTGACGCGAGAGAACAAGAAGCTCAAGGAGGACTTGCGAGATCTCAAGGACTCAAGCGCAGACAGAAATGAAGAATTGCACAGGAGATTAGAAGGTCTAGTATTGGACGTTGAAGACGTAGTGTCGGATCGCAAGACTCCCGAACGGGCATCAGAGGCGGTAGAGTGGGACAGAGTGTACGCTTGCAACACTACTCGAAGAGGGACATGAGGCATCCTGGCTAACAAATCCCGTTACAGATTTCGAGAAAAGTTTCAGTCATTCCTACAACAATACGAGCTTCGTGAAATCCATTTTCAGAGTCTGCTTCGGGTGAAAGATCTCGAGATTAAATGGCATGCCGCGCAGAACGAACGGCTCAAGAAGACGCAGGAGAACGAGCTCAGTAAGAGCCACCAGCTCACACGACAGGTCAGCACCTTTTCTCAGACAGAAAACGAGCTGAGAGGTCAGCTGAACGTCTACGTGGAGAAGTTCAAGCAGGTACGTGATCCTGTCAAAGCACTTGGCATTTTCACGGAAGACTTCCTCAAAGGCGGGGACGGTGTCGGCGTACCCTCAACCCACAACGTTGGTGGTGGCGGTGGCCTGGCCGCTGCTGCTGCTGGCGTTGGCGGGATGTGGAAGGAGCTGTTCGAGATGGTGCAGAGAGTGGTAAGATCGAGCCCTTTCCCACCGGGTGCATCAATCTGCCACTCTTGCGTGCACTCGTTGGATGGCACGGAGCTTCCAAAGGCTCCCTACAACAAGGGAGCCGAGACAGGGCAGAACCAGGCCAATACCCCATCTCCCCCTTTCACTGCATGATCATCCGCCACATCCTTGCCTTCGTCCTCGTCTCTACACTCTTTTTGACTTAGTTGTCCGCTGACTGACATTTACAGCAGGTCGAAGACACACTCAACAATAGCAATGACCTCTTCCTTACTTTCCGCAAAGAGATGGAAGAGATGTCCAAGAAAACCAAACGGCTTGAGAAGGAAAATCTCAATCTCACCCGCAAGCAAGAAGCTACCAACAAAAACATCTTCCAGATGGCAGAGGAGCGAAGCCAGTCTCAAGCAGCCATCGACCGCCTAACGAAGGAGAATGAGAAGCTCAAGGGTCTATGCCGTGCAATGCAGAGCGGAGGTTATGGCACCACCGCCGCCCATCCACCTGCGGGAGGCGTCCACCACCCTCACCACCACGTGCAAGGCACTGGCGCCGAATTCGTAGACGATCACGAAGGCCTCGAGGGCGAGACTGAGAGCGAGTACGATGAAGAGGAGTACGACGAGGGCGACGATGACGACGATGAAGAGTATGACGACGACGACACCGAAGAGGAAGAAGAGGAAGGCATCGAAGTCAGAGTCCCAGTCGAGCAGCCCAGGGTATATGGGCCACCTCCACCTCCGCCTCCCGGCCACTCAGTCATTCCGCAGCAGGAAATGCTGCCGAATGGCAAGGGCAAGGCAACAGCTGTGCAGATGAACGGCATACCGAATGGGGTCAGGCATTAGATCGGTGTTGAGGTAGTGTGCAAAAGAATGTTGTAAACGCGATCTACTGCTGCCATTCCCGGAGCTTCGTTTAATAGCTTTCGTTGTATTATGATGCCGTCAATGCACCTTCGCCTCTGCCTGGAGCTTTTGGCAGTGAAATATCAGTTGCTTCCGCTCTATGTTTCTTCAACCGCTTAGGCTTGGACATACGTCAACTGTACGGCGCATAGCTTTAAGTGCTAATGACTAGATACTAATGACCGAAGCTGCGCCTTAGTCGTTCAGTCTACAAGTTCTCCAACTATTGTATGCCAACACATGTAATTCGAGTCCTTCTAAACAATCCCGAAGTAAGCAGGTACGCTTAAGATGTACCCGATGCATGGGTCTTGGCATCTGCTTTCGAGTCTCGCCAGGCTTCATATGACCATCGATGCCGTCACTCACGTTTGATCAATAGTTAGACCATATCATCTAAGGAATTTTCATTTCTGAACCAGTCGTTTGTATCATCTTATTTGTCTCTCCCTTCACGATGAATGTGATCAACTCAAGGGCAGCCTGCGCCACGCCACTCAAGTCCGGCATCAGTCCCCAGGCCTTCCAGCAGATCTCTCGCAATGCGCGAGGCATAACAACATCATCTCAACACCAGTCACAGGCCGCAACAACCTCCTCCTCTTCTTCTCCAGGACAAAATCATCGGCGTAAATCCCTCAGTCCGCCCCAAAAGCGCTTCCTCGACTCTGCCCTACGCGTAAATCAGGCGGGAGAGCTCGCCGCAACTTTGATCTACACCCACCAGACCCCGCCGATCAACAATGCACACCCTCATCTCCGACCACTGATGAAGCACATGTATGATCAGGAGGCAGGGCATTTCAAGTACTTCAACACTGCGCTTGCGCGGCACCGCATCCGTCCGACGGCTATGTACCCGGTCTGGTACGCTGCTGCATCAGTGTTGGGTTGGGGTACAGGCGTTCTCGGCAGGGAAGTTGCGATGGCGTGTACGGAGGCTGTGGAGACAGAGATTGGAGAGCATTACAATAGCCAAGTGAAGGAGCTGCTTGGTTGGTTTGAGGAAATGGAGGCGAAGGGGGAGGAGCCAGGGGAGGAATTGAGGATATTGGTGGAGAACGTTAGGAGGATAAGGGACGAAGAGCTGGAGCATCTTGACCATGCGGTGCAGAACGATGCTAAGGCGGCTAATCCTTACGAGCTTTTGACGGGCATTATTAGGGCTGGCTGTAGAGGTGCCATCTGGGTTAGTGAGAAGGTCTGAGATATTGTTGTGGAAGGGTTTGCGGCGCCCTGTGTCCGACCAAAATACTTGTTTCGATGGATTGACCGAGCAGTGCAACTCGATCTGTCACAGCAGCCAGGACTAATCAGTTCAAGTTGCGATTATTTATGGCTCTTACTCTGTCCAGACACTGGCCATACACAAGGGTTTCGCTTGCTGGAAATGGGTCGGACCATACGTGAAAGACGATGAGGACAGACCAGTAGCGACGCTACTGCTCTCGGTACCGTCAGCGATACCATTTTATCCAGCGAGGCTTTCAGAAGACTACAAGATACCTTTGTAACAATACAAGACATTGTTTGTATAGATATTGTAGTATTAAACATGGGAATCCGTAGCTAGAAGCCAGACGTGCGAGCTCATTGCCTCTCGTCTCGAAATGTCAAAGTCTGCCAATACGGCTATACGCCTTCTCAAATGTGATGATATATCTCCTACTAGGGTGCTTCAGCATATGAGGAAGCAGGTAAAGAGCGTTCATGAGCATGCCCATGCTCGAGTTTCTAGCGGTGGCAAATCCAGACTGTCAACAGCAAATATCTCTTCCTTCTTTCCAATGATGTTGATCTGTAGTCGGACAGGTATCCCTAGTATGTACGTTCACAACTGACTCTGAGCTATTACAGGGTTTGCAGCGCACCAGCTGCTATACTGAGTAATTGAATTTGCTTTGAGAGGCTCGGCCTGGCTTACAAAAGAGGGTGATTCACCTACTAAGGCAGTAAGCGTTTCGGGTGTGCAGTCGCCGACGGAGATAAACATTTTCATGTTGAGATCGATCCGGGATATTGCCAGACTTTCAGTAAAGAGCCTTGATCCTTAGCACACTTCGGAAGTTACCCAGAAGCTCGCAGGAAGAATGAAGGCTATAGTCCTAATTTCGAGCCAATCATCAAGAGCCATCCTCCTCGATGTCCATTAGAACGTTTAATGCCCTTCTGCTAACGGCAACGCTTCTCTCTAAAGCCCCAAGCTTCGCCATCGCTGCCATCAAGCTTGGATCCTGACTCTCAACCCTGACTTTGTCCCTCACCTTGACTTCTCTGCCTTTGTAAGGGAAGACTTCATGAGCTTCGTCATGAAACACAGGTCGTCCGCCACCAAGTGCACTTGCAAGCCTCTCTCGTAGCGAGAAGCCAGTATATGATTGCTGAGCGCCCTCTCCCGACATGAAGGACAGAGGCGTGTTGGTTCCTGTGTTCGGGTACGCCGCCTCGAGCGTCCTTACATTCAGCAAGATCGCGGCTTCTGATATAGATAGGTGAAGAGAGAGTGAAGGGGGGAGTGGAGGGTCAAAGGCTTTCTCATCCACTGAAGACTCATACCAAGGCTTCTGGTTTTCCGTCCACCCCTTAAGCGCCGATTTAGCTTCCTCGATATTGTCGTGGAGGAGCTTCATCTGTCCAGAAATGAAGTTGGCGTTCTTACTGTCGCCTGTCCAGCGTGTAGTGTCGACAACATCTAGGCAGGCGTTGATGAGCGTCCGTGTCGTAGCTAGCTGCTCAAGCGCTATGGTTGGTGCTGTTGGCGCAGAAGATATGGATAGCTTGTAGCTTGGAAGTCCTTTAGGCGCTGGCAGAGAAGGTAGTCTCAGATTTATGTCGCCTTTGACAACGCGAGTTCCCACCCTGGTTACGAAGCCTTTGAGATTCTCAGATCGCAGGGACGAAAGTACGAGCGTGGAGCCAGGCTCTTTTGGCGCTAAAAGCGAAGCGCAGTCCTCAAGACCTGCTTTGAGTGATTGTAATGTGTCTTGGAGAGATGTGAGAAACCATTCCAACTCGCGCGCTGTAGTTTCTGCTTGTGCAGTGACTAGATTCTGCTCTGGTATTGAAGGCCAAATCAGCGTTGACATTCTGTCTTCTGACTCTTCACATCTATCAGGCTGGAGGTCTACAGAAGCACTAGGGATCCTTCACGGCGTGGTCAATCCACAGATCATGGAGGTATTTACTGCCAGGAGCTTCAAGGCGATTTCCGCGGGTTCAAGTCAAGCTGCCAAGCTCTGAGTCTATATCTCTCCTGTTAACGTACGCATGACCATGAACAGTCACAAATTGCATGGGTGGACACCGTATACACACTAGTGGGAACAAGATTGTACAGTTGAATTTGGTATTGTAAAAATACTAAGTTAGGCTAAGATAGGCATCATACGAGCACTGCTTCCTCGTCCTCCACAGACCTTCAAGTGCTTGCCATCTTTACACGCGCCTCAAAGTTATCCTCCCATTGCAGACAAATGATGATTCAAACTTGTACAAATTGCTCAACGCTCGTCGCAATATCCAGGGGGCTTACTAGTTGTCCCATGAAACCAGCTAATAACAGTGAGTGCAGTAGTGTAACCCATGACGACAAAACCAAACACAACTAGAGCTATATCGGCAACCCTCTGCCACGTCTTCTCGGTGGCGACACGATAATGCATCATAGGCTGCAATGAAAGGTCAGTATGTTTTGGCGTAGCAGGGTGGGCCCACTGGAGAAGTGACTTACAGGATAGATGTATACAAGCGGGACGCAAGCAAAGGATCCAACAACGGCAACAAACTTGTCAAGATCGTTAGCGCCAGCCCAAGCGATGACAGCACAGAGCACGACCATAAAGAAGCGAAAGATATTCTTCTTCCACTTGACCCAGGGATTGTATTTGCCTGTTCTCGAGAAGAGCTGTTGGCTGGTGATCTCAATGGCTGGGTAGATCTGCAGTGGCGTACTGAGCAGGATTGCCAAGGAGTAGATAAACTGGACTCCATTGACCATCCTGTTATCCTGGGGTAAATTGAGGATGATGACAGTCTTAGTCTTGGAGCCATAGGCTGCATATGAGAGAGCCCCCATTGAAATGAAGACGATCGTGATGGCAACCATAACAATACCCAAAACGCGAGGGAATTTCTTAGGTTGAGCCATCGATGACTGGATGGGGATGATCAGCCCAATGCCTTCGAATGTGAAGATTGCAGTCCCAATGAAGAGCGTCCAGTCATTGCGGTTGAAGTTGACAATGTCAGAAACTCCTTTCTGTTCAACGATCGTCTTGATGTCGTAAAAGTAGAGGTAGATAAGGCCTAGAAGAATAAAAAGATCGGCAACCAGTGCAAGTTTCTGGATGTTGTTGATGTTTCTGTACAAGCTTAGTGGGAGGAAAATGACCATCTGGAGTAGGATCATCCAGACGATGCTAATGTATTCCTTGCACTTGCTGACTGCGAGTACAAACGCTTGTAAGTTCTCGCTGACAAACACGATATAAGCGCTCGCAAAGCCAATTTGAGAGATGACGAGCGAAAAGTTGATGAGATTGCGGAAGTGTTTTCCATAGATGATGCCGCCCATATCACCAAACGAAGCGCGAACCTTCAGCCTCGTAGTGCATAGCAAGATGAAACAGTAGTAACTCAGGGCTGCAATGAAGAACAACACCAAGTTGGAGAACAGCATACCACCGTTAAGGAAGGCTCTCGGCAAGAAAAGCACACCCGTGCCAACGAATGACTTCAGTAACAGAAGTGCTGCACCGAAAGGTGTGCCCTTGCCAGCCTCACGCTGCCTCCTACGCCGCCTGCGCTTGCCTGGAGTTAGAAGAGCAGAGTCCTCGCCCCAGCCGCCTGAACCGGCAGACCTATCATCGTTTTCTGCATCTGTTGCTGTGTCGTCGTCATAGGCATCGCTCGAGAAGTACTCGTCAGGGCCAAGGGCTTCGTCGTCCTCTTCCAACTCCTCACCAGCAAAGTGACCGTAGAGCGTGAGGAACTCGATGAAGTTGCTAGTGACAAAGCGTGGCTGTAGCCGCGCTGGCTCGGTGAAGGCACGTTGGACAGATCCGTAGTCTGGACGGCTTATTCGGCTGCTAGACGGAGCCGGCGAGCCTGCTGTACGTCGTATATGATCTCTTCGGAAGCCGCCTGGAACCTGAATGTTTTGGATGCTCTCCTCGTCAGGGTCTCTTGGGTTTGGTACGCTTGCGCTGAAGCTTCGCTTTATTCGTCCTGGCCCACGCCCTTCTTGCTCCGCCTGCTCTCGCTCTTTCTTTTCCGCATATCGATAGATATGCCTGGTCGTATCACCACCCTGAAGTTGCAGACTTGAAAACTCGTCGTCCCCAATGCCACTCACTGCAGCCTGTTGAGCATCAGCTCGTGAGCCTAGCGGCCCACTTCCCCTTCTGTATGAACCGGGCTCTGAGCTGTTCGGCTGCTGCACCAGATGCCGCTTCAGAACTTCAATATCCTCAGCAGCTCTTGGACTGCGGCCGAGCTGTGCGTTGTAGGAGCTGGGAGTGAAACTACCACCTCCACCACCTCTATCATAAGCCGCGAGGCTTTCAGCAATATTGGGGGGAGGCGTCCCGTGCCTTGGCGGCGTCTGTCCAAAAGAGCCTCGCAAGGCTTGGGAAAGCGACGAGGAGCCTGGTCCCTGAGTCGAAGATCCAGCAGGCCCAGCCAGAGGTGTCTGTGATTCCAAGATGTCTTGCGGTTGCGCTTCTCTAGGAGTCGGATTCTGAGCTGAAGATATAGGTGAGTCGGGGATGGGTGTACCCAGTCGTACTGTTGCTGCTGCTCTTGAGGGTGAAGAAGACGGGACGACATCGCTATTGGACGTGGAACACTCCCCTCGCACCGGCCCTGGGCTAGGAGAGAGCGATGTACGACGTGAATCAGCCATGTTGGTTCAGATTGCTGGTGTGTACGGCGGGCACACGTTGATGCAGCAGATTTGTTCGCGGCTGAGAGACGTTGTATGCCTAGGACAAAACCATCACATGCTATGGCCAGCTGAGCAGGAGAACTGAGACCACCCGTACTCTACTTCATCGTAATGAACTCTCACACCTAGAAAATTCGTCTCGCCATCACTTCCATCTCTCGCGTGGAACTGCACTTAGCGATACAACGAGTCGGGCCATGAAACGATATTGTAGATTTCGGCATAGTTATGGGTCCGGCTTAAAATTTACGGAAAACGCCGACAGCCAGGTCCCGTGCAGTGACTAGCCAATGGTGGTAAAGTTATTATACAGGTTCACAGAAGACAATGTATTGACAACTCCAGCGCCAATCGAAATAGACATAACCAGCACAGTCTCCTACAAAAGCATTCTGAGATGGACGTCATATCTGCCATAGCTGACACGAGTGTTGTTGTTTACTTCCGTAGATTTAGGCCAGATGATGACCTCTATCTCTAAAGTATACGAACACGTGAACTTTGATCTCGCATCATCTACGACATCAAAATGGTAGGACCATATCCTCTGCATTTTCATCTTTCTTGCCATTGGCTACACCTTCAGTCTCGCCAATAGCCTCGCGGATGAAAGCCGCTAAAGCAGCAACGTATTGTTTGTGGCTGCTAGGTAGAAAATGGCCACCTGGATGATAAACGAGCCTCGATACGCCACCTGGCTTACCTCTGCCATCAACACATGCGTCGACTAGTCGTAGACTTCTCGACTCCTCTACCACCGTATCCACGGTGCCAATGAAGTGGCACATCGGTGTCTTGATCTTGGGTTCGTAGAAAGCCCGATATAGAGGGTTCGTGATTGCACCAAACCCACTGTAGCTGACTGCAAACTTAAGTGGTTGGTGCACAGGTTCTACAATAAAGCCAGAGTCCTCGATGAAAAGCTCTGGAAATGGCATGCCTCCTTGACTCTGCGCGTCTTGAAACGCCTTCTCTCGATTAGGCTCAAGGAGCGCGGCAACCATTCCAGCTGCTGCACCACCTTGGCTGAACCCGATAACACCATCAAATGGCCCTTGATCTCTCAACACCTCCGCTATCCGAGTGAGACCTTTCTCCATCCCATCGTAGCGGAAGGGCTCACTGTCCCCTTTCCGTATCCACCAGCCGTAAGCTTCCGGACTCTCTTTGTCGCCATCAACATCGAAGCCAGGTATGTCTCTATAATCGAGTCTGATGGGCGCAGTTGGGTATGTAAGCTGGACCCCTCCAGGATATTGTTTTAGATATCCAGGCTTAGGTTCGGCAGGGAATATTTTGTCGAGTGCTTTTTCTAAGGCTTTAGTTTTAGCGTGGAATAATGGCCCAGATTGCGTGTAACCATGTAGCATGAGTATCCTCAACTTCTTCTGGCCTTCTCCATTCTGAGCTGCCATCGTTCTTAGATGAGTCTGAAGTGGCGTACTGGAAATGCAGTTCTTGAGCGGTATTAATGGCCTAGAGAGATTCCACAACAGCTTCATGTAATTGTTCAACCCTCACGTTCAGAGTGCTCTCCAGAGTATTGTAACAATTAGTCTGCGCGTGGAGGCGGAATCTTATATATACTCCAAGCTTCATAGGGACTGTACGAGTCCCCCAAGGGCCCAACTCGTGGCTAATCATTCTCGGCTTTCGGGGATGCTCACAGCCAATCATTCACCCTAGAAGCGTTCAACACGTTCTGAGTTTACATGAGGAAGTAGCTTTATGTGCTCGCAATACGTTTCTTTGAGACTCCTATGAACTTATCAACATGACTTACCGAGTATTGCCCACCTGTCAGTGTATGATTATCCGCCTGATAAGCTTCCTTCGCACGGTATTTCACCTCGAGGAATGCTTGCATTTGAAGCGATCACCTCATCCGGCCCCGCGCTTGGACAATATGCATCGTCCTGACTGTTGTAGAGTTTAACAATGTTCGCTTTATCACTATGAGTCTTTGGACTAAAACATCTAGTCTTTGGGAGCTCTAGCATCGGCAGAAATGAAAACTCGACGAGCGATCACATGGCTTGTTGGCCTCATCGCCGCCATCTATGCCGCAACGCAAGCGACGGCCGCAGCGCAGCACCCTCTGTCAAACGGAAAGCAGCCTAATATTGTATTCATATTGACCGACGACCAGGATCTGCATATGGACTCGCTGTCATACATGCCAAACCTGAATAAGCATGTCACTAGTAAAGGCACCTTCTTCCATCGGCATTTTTGCACCGTGGCACTATGCTGTCCGTCACGCGCGAGCATGTGGGCGGGAAAGGTAAACTAGCCCATGGGATTAGTAGCAAGATAGGGTTTGGTCTGACTTGACCACCTCAGGCAGCTCACAACACCAACGTGACAGACCTCAACCCCCCATATGGTAAGATTCTACGCTCACACATCCATTGCATTGATGATTGACCCTTAGTGGCTCAGGGGGCTATCCGAAGTTTGTTGACGGAGGCTTTAACGATAACTACCTTCCAATCTGGTTGCAAGAAGCTGGGTACAACACCTACTATATCGGCAAATTCCTCAATGGACAAAGAGTCACAAACTACGACAAGCCCTTCGCGAAGGGTTGGACGGGCTCTGAATTCTTACTGGACCCATTCACGTATGAATACTTGAATGCAACCTTCCAACGAAACCACGACCCACCAGTAAGCTATGAAGGTCAATATCTGACAGATGTGCTTGCCAACAAATCATATGGCTTTCTGGACGATGCCATTGAGTCAGACAAGCCGTTTCTCTTGACAATTGCCCCCATAGCGCCGCACAGCAATGTTCACATATACGACAAGTATATCGATGGCAACTACTCTGGTACCTCAGCTCAGCAAGCTCCACCAGTGCCAGCTGAGAGACATAAGCACTTGTTCAACGAGGTGGTAGTGCCGCGAACACCACACTTCAACCCTATAGAGCCCAATGGCGTTGCCTGGATATCCCAACTGCCACACCAGAATCAAACTAATGTTGACTACAATGATGACTGGTATCGCAACCGGCTTCGAGCTCTCCAGGCGGTAGACGAAATGATCGACGAGGTCGTGCGTAGACTTGAGCATGCTGGTATCATCGACGATACGTATATCGTATTTTCAACCGACAACGGGTATCACGTAGGGCAGCATCGCCTCCAGCCTGGAAAGCAATGCGCTTATGAAGAAGACATCAACATACCTTTCATCGTACGCGGCCCGGGTGTATCTAAACGCGCTGAGAGTGATATAGTCACTTCGCACACTGACATAGCACCCACATTCCTCTCTTTGGCAAACGCTGACCTTCGAGAGGATTATCTTGACGGCTCAGTGATACCACTACACCAGCATCGACAACTTGATCACTATTCTACTCGCCATGAACATGTCAACATCGAAATGTGGGGTATCATCATGTCGGAAGGCAAATACGAGATGGTGCTACACCACAATCATACATACAAAGCCATCAGAATCATCGGACAGGGGTACAATTTATTGTACACTGTCTGGTGCAGCGGCGAGCACGAACTATATGATCTCAGTGTAAGTAGTCCATGTGTACCTCACTGTAGCGAATCTGTACTGACAGTTCTCCAAGAACGATCCTTACGAAATGGACAACCTGTACACAGATGATACCACACCAAGCAGGCCCACAACTGCAGTCCCGGGCAAGGAACCGATCAGTGTTGACCTCCTCATCAGTCGTCTCGATACCTTGCTCATTGTTCTCAAAACTTGTGTAGCCAGAAGCTGTACACATCCATGGGAGGTGATCCATCCCGATGGAAAGGTTCATACGCTGCGAGACGCATTGAACCCGCGATACGACAAGTTCTATGCTGCACAGAGCATGGTGTACTGGACAAAGTGCGAGGAAGGCTACATTGCAGAAAGCGAAGGCCCGTCATCTGTGGTACCGTTCATGCTATTTGAAGCATCTTAGCATTGACATATAAGCACAATACAGGTTACATAGCTCTTCAATAGATGGTATACAGTGCAATTACAGCCGTAGAGGCTAACGTGTTCTCAAGGCCAAATAGCTAACAGCTCGTCTGTCTGACCACAACATTACCTGGGCATCATGCACATGTCTCGCTTAGCTGGAACATTCATCATCCGAGGCGCCGCCGTAGGAGATGTTACTCTGACTGGGCAAAGTCACGTGCAAGCATATGTGCCTCGGGTAACCACGGCGAGACGGCTTGTGAGCTTTATTATTGTCGAGCATCTGATTGGCGGACGGGGCTGCAAGATTTGGCTTGCCACCAGATCTCTTAGCCGATCGAGCCTCGTTCCCGCAGCTCTACCTACGCCATCGACTCCAGTTCCTTCCTTCCCTCTTGATTTGCCTCTGACTTGAGCTTTACATGACATCTCTCCACTCTACCCCAGCATTCACAATGGCGTTGCGACTTGCGAGCCGGCGCATGCTTGCGCCTCAGGTGTTCCGCCGCTCGATGGCGACAACGATCGAGCACAGCAAGGGCGAGCCCATCTCCACTGCAGCAGAGGCACTCTCCGCCTCCCGTCCCCCAGTGCCAGCATCCAAGACCTCCACCGTGGAGGAGTCCAAGCCTGACCCGGACGCAAAGATGAAGACTTTCCAAATCTACAGATGGAACCCCGACAACCCGACCGAGAAGCCGAAGATGCAGAGCTACAAGCTGGACTTGAACAAGACAGGCCCAATGATGCTGGATGCTTTGATTAGAATCAAGAACGAGATCGATCCAACCTTGACTTTCAGGCGAAGCTGCAGAGAAGGGATCTGCGGGAGCTGTGCCATGAACATCGACGGCGTGAACACTTTGGCCTGTTTGTGTATGTGCGCCCTGGACGAAGTGGCGGGACAATGCTGTGCTGTGTACATACAATTGATTACTGACTGCATACAGGCCGCATTCCTACCGAATCGTCCAAAGACAGCCGAATCTACCCTTTGCCACACACCTACGTTGTCAAGGACTTGGTGCCAGATCTGACCCAGTTCTACAAGCAGTACAAGAGCATCAAGCCATACCTACAGCGTGACACCCCACCACCAGATGTACGTAACTTCTTTCGCAGTCATGTTTTCATCCCCAGCAAATGCTAATGCGATGTCTAGGGTCGCGAGAACCGCCAATCAAAGGCTGAGCGCTTGAAGCTGGACGGCCTGTACGAGTGCATTCTATGCGCTTGCTGCAGCACTTCTTGCCCAAGCTACTGGTGGAACAGTGAAGAATATCTGGGCCCAGCTGTCCTTTTGCAATCCTACAGGTGGATCGCTGACTCTCGTGACGAGCGCACATTACAGCGCAAGGACGCACTGAACAACAGCATGAGTTTGTACAGATGCCACACCATCTTGAACTGCTCAAGGACATGCCCGAAGGGCTTGAACCCTGCACTTGCCATCGCGGAGATCAAGAAAAGCATGGCATTCACATAGCGTAGAGAAATCGGAAACCGAGCGGATGCAGAATTATTTTCATGGTGACTCTGGCGTCGATCTAAGTTGTGTTGTACATAAAGTGTACTGTCCTTCAAGCGTTATGATATGTCTCACACGTTACTACGGTCCTGGTGTTTGTCTGTTGGTGTAACTTCATATCAAGCGGCATTCAATGCCGTCCAGCCGCACCT
The DNA here is from genome assembly GCA_010093785.1 of Polychaeton citri CBS 116435. NCBI lineage: Eukaryota > Fungi > Ascomycota > Dothideomycetes > Capnodiales > Capnodiaceae > Polychaeton > Polychaeton citri. The sequence goes on from MU003801.1 coordinate 160,698, forward strand.
TTATGGGCTGTGTCGACAAGATCCATGGCATCTACTAGTGGTCTCATGTTCATAAGATTCCAGGAATGTGTACGTGCAAAATCAACCCGATAGACGTCGCCCCACACTGCCTTCCAGTTTCCGTTAATTACACTGGGCGTATCACCTCATTAGTCCGCAGAGATGTACATGACTAGAGAATAGTAAGTACAAGCAGACAACAGGTATAAACACAGTTAATGGATCCATACCGTTGTTTCCTCTGACGAAAGCGTCACCGTATGCCTTTCGCATCTTACCATCCACGAACTCCTTGCATTGCTCCAGCGCGATATTCATATATCCGTCAACCGACTGCAATTCTCCTGGCAAAGCCAAAGAAACGGAAGTCAGTCACAGGATCGTGGTCTCGTCAATTGTTCTGTTGAATCACCCACCTTTGTAGACCACGCCAGAATTTAGTTTTACAGTGACTGGTGCGCCGATGATCTCGCCCAGGAAGCCTGAAGGGTCACGAGAGTCTGACTCGCCATTTGGTGCGACTGGGGCGCTCATTTCTGATGTCAATCCGTCGTATGTGTGAAGGATATGGCTTTCTTGTGTTATGCAAACTCACGTGCGTCCCAGGTACAAACCAACTAGGAAGGAGCAGACTTTAATGTATTGGGCTATCCCGTGACTTCGCGTTTCGTGTCGCGCACGGGCCAGGCTGTCGCGGCTGTCGCATATGACAACTATTGTTGTCTTGAATTTGAGCTGGATATCACGCTTCGATTCACTGAGCGCATTATAGGAGGCCACTGTGAAGGCGCAAGAGGAACTAGTTGCAAGTACTCGTGCGCCATTGCACAGTATTGGACGGCCCATAGGTATCATACAGAAAGAAAATGTCATTCTTCAACCGTCCCGCTTGGGCACAGAATAGTACGAAAGATGACGAGGACCAATCAGACGACGGCGGTAGTAACCTGTTCAGTCACAGCGGAAATTTCCAAAATATCCTTGCTAACCGTAAGCGAAGAGAGGATGAGCAAGAAGAGTGCAGGAAAGCCAAAGAGAAACGGGAAGCTGAACAAGATGACTCGAAGGAGACTGTCAATACTGGAAGCGCCAGTCATCGTAAGGATGGGAAAAGAAGGAGAATCAATGCGAAGGAGAGTGAGAGGCTATTGAATCGCGCAGGTGTCTGTGCGAAACCACGGAAGCGGCGCAGTTCGGAGGGGCAGTCTGACAGAGATGAGGAGGATGGGAGACAGTTCGAAGATGAAGTCGCTTCACGGAGTACGCCAGATCCACCGTCATGGTCGCATGGAGACGGGGAAAAGGAGATTATCGATTTAGGCAGCTCAGACGATGACAACGCTCAACCCATACCAAAGCAACCTACAGCTGGTTCTGATGCATCAGAGGAGCATTTACCGGAGGATGGCAATGATGACCCTATGTTTGCAGCCCTTGCACGTCGGGCCCGTGAGCAACGGGAAGCACAGCAGTTACAGACCATACAGAGCCAATCACCCCCAATCAGGCCAACCTCTACATCAAAAGGTGGGCTTCCCACACCACCTCCTCCAAACGATGGCGTTGCAGGCATATTGATAACCTCACAAATACCTGGCACAAAACCCCTGGTTGTCCAGCGCAAGCTGTCGCAGCGAGTGCAAGAGGTCAGAGTCGCCTGGTGCAATAAGCAGGAATTTCCATCTGGTGTTAGCATCGACGACGTGTTTTTCGCATACCGTCTGCGGCGCGTCTACGATTCCACGCTTGTACGCAACCTCGGGTTTGAAGCAGACGGTGAAGGCAGAGTATACATGGTTGGCTCGGCCCACAAGCAGCTTGAAGTAGATAAGATACACCTCGAGGCCGTCACAGACGAGATCCTGAAACGTCTGAAAGTTGAAAGAGCGGACAGCGGCGCTACAGCAGACAATCCTCCGCAAGACGGCGGTGAGATTTCACAGCCAGCGCCTACAGCAGATGAATCTTCCATCAGACTTGTACTGAAAGCCAAGGGGCATACCCAGCCATTCAAGTTGAAGGTGAAGCCCTCGACGCAGATTGGGAGAATTGTGCAGAGCTGTCGTAAGCCATTCAAAGTCCAAGAAGGGCAGAGTGTGCACATAGAGTTTGACGGTGAAGCGTTGGACGAGTCCAGCTGTATTGCTGACACAGAGATCGAGGATCTGTTCACTCTGGATGTGTTCATTGACTGATAGACCGACGGACAAACCCTGCAGTATGCGGCATTGCTGATTGCGGAATGACTTATGAGACACGAATGACCGGAGAGCTCGATCACGGACACGTGATATTCTTACAGGTAGTCACGATCCCATACAAAATCGTGTGCATTGATCCTGTGAATAAGTTCCAGTCAAAGTAGACAGACATCAAGAGGACGTTCAGTTCGAGCGCTGCGATGAAGAAGCCAACGCTCAGAAGCGAAACAACAGTGACCCCAAGCATCTGCAAGATGAATATTGAGCTACAACATTGCGTCAATCAGCATGGCAACAGTCCGATTGCAGGCAAGTCTCGAACTTGCTATGAGTATGACTATCCTATCAGAGCGGCAACCTCTAGTTGCAGCTCCTAGACATGACAGGCATTAGGGAGTGGAAAGATCGCATCGGTCACGACCGCTACCCGGCGATCCTCTAGTTCACGTGGTATGATAGCCAATGAAAGTCGGTCGAGGGACATCTTCCAGGCTCCGGTGATCCCAATAGCTTGTCTTGCCCCTCAAAGCTTTCGAGTTTCCGGTCTAGGTTGACTGAGATGCGTAAGGAGCTCGGGTGCCATTGGATCTTACATCACCGCCTGTTGCCAAAAACGGTCTGTTTCGCTCGAATGGTAAGAGATGCCGCGCGCAAGTGCAAGCAGCGTGACGCCTATAAGTCCCAAACTGGAGCAGGAGCTCACCGTATCAAGACAACAGACCCAGGGTGAGCTGTTGCGGGCGCGATGCCATCCTCGTGTCGATATTGGGTGTCGACGCGGGCTCGCATGGCAGTGAGTGGACAGCTATGGTATAAGCGCTCTGTCAGGGTAGACTTATCGAAAGGAGCCGTCCGTTTTTGGAACAAGCGGTCCGTGAGGTTGTGTAGCTTGGTTAGGCGCCGGGCATTGCCGCTCAGTACGATTCAGTCCACAACAACAATACGTGCCACTACCACCCTGGAAAGGCAACGGGCGTTACGCTGGATGGGAACTGCCTGTTGCTGGGGAGGGAGGCTTAATGCGAGCGGCAAGGGTCGAAGTGTCGGACGCATATATGAAAAGGTGCCACGCACTCACAGACAAGTGAGAGATGGAAGGCTGCAACAAACCCGAACATCCTCATTTGCAAATCATCGCACCACGCTAGGGCCTCCAGGCGAAGCATTGTCGAATTTCCAGAAAGATTGTCAGGGCCATTGCTCTCTCCTACTCTCACCCGTTCAGACCCCACGATACGGCCCCTGGCTCTCCCAAGTGGCCGGCACGCACTAAGCCTCGTGCTCTGAATCCTCATCAACGCCCGTCACAGTGCTCACGTCCAGCTGTGCCCACAGTACGTGCCGCCTGCGTGTGTGGTTGTGATTGTGTGTGTGCGTGTGTGTCAAGACGGCAGACGCGACAGCCCTGCGGTGCAATCACCCTATCACCCGAGCAGTGGCAGCAGATCCAACAGGACGGAAGAGGCCTTGCAGAGGCGACCCGTCGTCAAACCGCTCTGGATAGCTCTGGTTGTGGCATCGAACATCGGCATCAACTGCAATCACACCTCGTCGGCCACGTTTCTAGTCGGCGGGTAATCGGCCAATCAGCAGGCGTAGACACCCGGTCAAGGCCAGACGCCCGCTCCCTTCGCTTGAGACCGCGAGTGCTTCCGCGCACGCCCATTGGCTGATCGCTGGGCGCTTAAGCATAACAGAAATAGCTCCACCCTTTACACGTCGCCGTCCACTCGCCCATCATCATACGGGAAAGCCTTTCGTCGCCCACGTCGAGACTGCAAAGCACAGCACACAGCACCGCACAGCTCAGCTCAGCTCAGCGCCGCTTGGGTCTGAGGCTAATCCTGTCCAAAGGTGCCCTGCTGCAGCGACAAACAACGCTGCCGCTGTGCTTGCATGTACTGTCGCGCCGGTCCAGCGACGGTAGCAGTAGGTGTGCGTGCTGAGGCGTCTGCTGCGCCAATCTCAGGATTCTCAAGGTGAGCCTTTCTTCTCCATCCTCATCCTCATCCTCATCCTTATCCCCCTCCTCCAATCTGTCCACGCCCTTTGTTGCTGCTGCCAACCGCCCTCCCTTGCACAGATCCCATCACATCTCCCCTTCTGCTTCCCGTCTCTCTTTTATCTCCCACGCTACCTTCCCTCGTCCATCTTCCTCTCCCAGTCACGGGCTCTGTCCTCTTCACACTCCCACCAGCTCTCTGGCCTGGCTCTCCATACTCGCGCTCACTCTCAGTCCTCCAGGCCTACCGTTCCCTTTCCAGTATCCGTCCACTCGCTTGGATCCTCGGACTTTAATCCTCACAAACGACTTCGATTCTCCACCATGGCCATCTCAGCTACTGCCACTGCCACCATGGCTGCCGCGGGTATGGACAAGAGGGCGAGCACCGTCTCCTCTTCCTCCTCGCTCCAGACCCCTTCCTCGGCTTCCTACCCATCTGAACTTCGGAGCCCAATGGTCGGCTCGCCTGGTTTCATCAAGAGGGAGGATGGGCTCAAGACGCCAATTACCCCACCTTCCGCCTATCTGGACTTTCTCAAGCAGAACATGAACTCCCCCGCTCTGCTCAGCCCTGCGCCAACCAGCACAAGTGCCAGGTTCAGCTTCAACGAGAAGCCATCCTTGGAACCGACGAGCGAAAGGGCATCAAACAGTCCTCCGTCGTCTCAGCCAGTGATCTCGCGCAACAGCTCCTACGACTCAAACGCCTCTTCGACCTCCAGCGCAAGCGCCAAATCGCTGCCATCACAGGTCTCTGCATCATCAAAACGTGAGCGTCCACAGAGCCCACGCATTGCCATCCCACCATCTCCCTTTGTAAAGCCAGGACCACGATCCGCCCGCACCCCAAAACGCCTACACATTCCACAATCGCCGGTGGTTTTTTCTCCGGGCGCGCAAAGCGCAACAGTGGCGCACTCTCCCTACGCATCAACGCCATTAAGCGCAGCGCCATGGAGCGCATCCTTCAGTCCCAGGTCTTACCACCCGGACGACCCGACGACTGGTCCTCCTGGAAAGGTCACGGTCAGACAGGTCGTGACTAGGACCATCACCTACTGCCGGACGCCTCTCGAGCCTGCACCGAAGGGCAAGAGGAGAAAGATAGAGGAGGTCTTGAAGGAGGAGAGCGAGGAGCCTCCAATGAAGCAGGAGAAGACCGAGTCAACGTCTAGCATCTCACCTAGACCTTCGCCAAAGCCTTCACCTGAGGTCGTACCCATAGTCGTCAACCCTATCCTCGAGATCCAAAGCAGTTAGACATGCCACGGTCGCACAACCCTCTGGTGCTTGGCCTGCGAAATCCGTTCGCAGATGGCGCGTTCACTTCATTTCAATTCTGCACACTTCATTGCTCGGGACCGCTTACGATCGACGAGCCAGAGCTCTGTTTCACAACCTGACGAATACTACCTCCTCTCAACACCGCTACCACCACCACCACTACCAACAATGCCAAACCATCCAGCACACCCTCTGACATACAACCATATAATGACTGACGAAGGATACCACTTTGTTGTCTTGCTTTGCGACCTGCTCTGTTTTTACAATATCGAAGACGTGATGGAGTCCTATCTGGTTTCGATTGGGAAACACATTTCTTGTTTTTAGCAGAAAGCCTCGGAAAAAGCCTGGCGCTAGAGGTGTAATCTCTTATTGAATTTCCTTCATGTTAGTATAACATGCTCAAAGCTGAGATGACGTTTTGTCGTCTCTCAACAGTAGGTTCCGTACAAGCCTCAAAGCCGTTACGAGAAAGCATTGGATTCTGAGAATCTATCATGGCAAATCGCATCGGTCGTTCGTCGGAAGAACTACGTTACCACACAATGAATGTTCAAGTATTACAACTATCCTTCTACCGCATCCCCCTTTTCCCCGCCTCCCGATTGTATTAGAACTTTGATATGTGCTCTGCTGAGTTGGGATTGAAGTCCAGTTTAGGGCACGCTTGAGGCAGTCAATAAAGCTCGGCGCGTAGCAGCATACCTGGGGATACCTAACCGCCCGTTCTAACCAATACGCGTCAATCATCCAATGGCAACCTGCATTAGTCAAAGAACTCCATGTACGTGAGTCCATTCCCTTACACCGTCTCTCCTCGTAGGCTGGAATGCAGAGCGCAACTGGCTCGACTTGACAACTACCTACTGCATTGAGCTTGCATACGTAGTCGACGGATGGTAGCCATCCACACCGCTCTCGATTGCGCTCGCATCCCTCATCTTGAAGGCACACGCATCCTTGCTAGAAATCATATCAAACCAACTCTCTCAACACGCCCTCTTCCTCATCGAACTCGTCCCCGTAGAACATCTTCCTCAGCTCCTTCATCCCTTCGGCATCCATCCCCAGCACTCCGGTAAGGTACCCCTCGATAGAGTACACATCATCCGTTGCCACTTCAGCCTGCTGCCTGAGGCTCGTCACCTGCTCCCTCTTGCGCTCAAGCTCCGTGGGATCGTTGTCTCCATACGCCGCCACCTCCTTCCTCAACTTCGTAACCTCGGCTTCCAGTGCAGCTTTTTCCGCCTCCAGTCCCATCCGAGTCTCGCCAGAGGTAGACACATCGTTTCCCTCTTCATTGCCTTCGCGAGCTGCCCTGGCCTGATCGAGCTGCCTCTGCAGCGTCTCATTCACATCAGCCTGCTTTTCATAAGCAGCCTTCGCGTCGTCGAGAGCCCGATGGTGCGTCTTGAGCGCCTCGGACGCGAAGGACCAGTACCAGTTGCCTGACCCAATCTTCTCGACGTTGATTCTGGAGTCGTCAGATAGAGACTGGAGGTAGTCTATACATGTGCGTTGTCAGACACACATCCGGGCGGACAACCTTCGAAATGGTTTGAGTTGGGGGGGGGGGGGTTGGGCTTGTTTCTACCTTTCACCTGCATGCCGTTGATGGAGGCCACAGATGGGAGCTGCTTCTCAAGATCTTTTATGTTCCAGGCTGTGCGGGTGCGTTGCAGCCATTGCACGATGCTCGTTAGCTTTGCCGGGTTGCAATTTGTTTTTGGTGCCTGGTCAGTCCCGAATCAGAACATGTGATGACGGTGCTGCTGGTTTAGGAACGACTTGCCATTGCTTGTGGTTGTGATAGTCGTTGAGGATTCGTCTTACTAGAGGTGAGGTCTGCTCCTCATAAGTGAATGTTGCGTCCACGCTGTAGTCAATCCAGGCGGCCATTGGTTATGGCCATGTCAAGGACAAAGGTATCCATTCGAGTAACTTCATAGTAGAGGCAGGTGCGTCTAGGCAGCAGCAGAAAATTGAAAGGAAAGTGCAATCAATGTATTCGTTCAAATCATTAAATCTTTGTCACCCCAGCGCCAGACATCCAGAAACAGGCCGTCAATGTACCTAACCCTCAATACACATCAGAGACATACCGATCAGTCTTGATATCCTGCAACCACTCTTCAGCCTCAGCTTCGGATTTCCCAGTCCTTTCCATCATGATCTTCTTGCTGACGTCTCCACAGCTCTTGCCTAGTCTGGCGGCGCTGCCGCAGAGGTAGACCTTGCCACCGTTCTCAAACATATCTGCAACAGTGTCTTTGTTCTCCCATATGAGATCCTGCACGTACTTCTTGTCGCCGCCCTCCATCTGGGAGAAGGCAGGCTTCACTTGCACGACACCCTTCTTCTCCCACTCAGCAAGCTCCTCGCGGTAGAGATAATCTTTATCTTGGTGACGGCAGCCGAAGAATAAGATCGCAGGGCCCAATTTGCGCACACCAGCTTCTGCGATGGTCGCACGCTCCTGGATGAAGGATCGCATTGGGGCAATACCAGTGCCAGCTGCGAACATGATGACAGGTGTCTCAGCGTTGCCTGGCAGACGGAAACCGACGTTTGTTGGGCGAACGAAGCAGCTGATCCTGTCGCCAGGGCGTCGCGATGCGAGGAAGTTTGACGCAACGCCCTCGAACTGGCCGTGGCCGCTCGTTGCTGGCGAGATGTGCACATCGTAGGTTACACTCAGGACATCGGCGTGGCCAGGTGCCATTGATGAGGAAGAGATGGAGTATTGACGCGGGGTCAGCGGCAAGAGCATATCGACGTATTCCTCGAATGGCAGTGCAGTATGGTGATCTTCTAGAACGTCGATGACGCTATAGCGTTTCTTGAGCAGGTCGGCGTACGCTTCCCCTTCCTGTAGCTTCTCAAGTTGCTGCTTGACTTCGCCGTCGGCAAAGTTGCTGAGGGTCTTGAGTTGGCGTTTTGTGACAGGAGTGGCGAGCTCAACGTTGCTAAAGAGAAAGGTCGCCACGGAAGTTGACTCGGAGGGCAGAAACGTCTTCGACGAGCCTCGCACGGACATCATATCAGAGTTGGAGAAGCCAAAGAACCGCATCACTCTGCGGACTGGATGCGGCGGGTTTGTAGGCTGCACAACGAGGTAGTCGCCTGCCTTGTACGTCGCTCCCTCCGCCAAGCGGATTTCCATATGCTTCTTTGCTGGCCCGACAGAGTTGTCTGCGATCTCGCGGTTCTCCAGGACAGTACCGATGTTCATGTTCTCGTCACCGAGGTCCTGTGCGAGCTTGCTTCGCTGTACAGAGACTGACAGGCTGGTCTTCTCAACAGCCGGCTTGCTGGAGCCTGAGAGGTAATGCAAGAGCTCATCCGACCATTCGTCATACGGGCCCATGAGATCCGCCTTGACGTTGCAGTAATTCGCTGCGAGCACCCTCTCAGCGCCCAATTTCTCCATGGCTTCGTCGACCAGTTTGGGGATGCGGTGGAAAGTGGCGGCCCAGTCTGAGTTGCCTACCCCAAGCACGGAGTACTTGATGCCTTTTAGCCTGTCGGCGCCCTCGAGGCTCTCCAACCAGCTCACGAACTTCTTGGCGTTGTCTGGTGGCTTGCCCTCATAGCTCGAGGTAATGATGACGTTGACTTCCTTGTTGGAGAAGTTCTCTGTGGCGATGTCGAGCCCGTGGACTGTACCTGTTCTCCCAACCTCACCAAGTTTTGACTGTAGAGTCTGTGCAAAGCTCTCACAGGTGCCTTGGTTACCACCGTAGAAGATTGGAATCGCAGCACCTCCCCTAGTTGGGGAAGCGGCCGCTCTCGAGCCTTCTTGCTGTGCCTGTTGCATCTTGGCGATATCCGTAGGACCGCCTCCTGGCAGGCCAATGAAGAAGCTTCGCCCAGGCCGTCTGCGCATCTTCATGAAGAAGTTTCCGGGCTTGATGGTGAGAGTAGAGTGAAGCTCGAGCACGTATCCGGGATCGGCCAGCTCAGGCTGGAAGCGCTGTAGGATGAGCGCTGTGTTGATAAGCATCTCTTGTTCGGCAAATCCTCTGCCGATACAGGCTCGCACACCATCGCCAAACGGCTTCCATGAGTCTGGCGGGAGAGCCTGGAACTTGCCGTCCAACATCCGCTCCGGCTCAAATTCATCGTGGTTATCACCCCAGACGGCTGGGTCATGGTGGAGGGCTTTGATATCTGCCTTGACAGACTGACCCTTCTTGATGAAATACTTGCCACCAAGGTAGGTGTCCTGCTTCGCGGTCTTGTCAATAAGCGCGATGGGCGAGCTGAGACGCAGCGTCTCCTTGATACAGGCGTCCACGTAGTGAAGCTTGGACAGCATGTCGATGGTGAGAACACGGTCACCGACGACCTCATCGACCTCCTTCTGGATCTTCTGAAACTTCTCTGGGTTCTTCAGCAGGTTGTACCACATGAATGACAGAGTTGCGCTTGTCGTCTCATGCCCGGCGACGAGGAAGGTTGCCAATTGGTAGATGATGTTCTCCTCAGAGAGGCCCGCTCCTGTCTCCCGGTCGACCGAATCCAACATGACGCTGAGAAGGTCCTTTCGATCGGTTGGAGGCTGCGATTTACGCGCTTGGACCACCTCACGACACAGGTCATGCATCTTCTTCACGTCGCTTTGCCTCTCTTGCTCTTCAGCCCTGTGCAGCCTGTTTTCCAGATTGGTCCGGCTCGACCGTGCGCCAGAGAGCTTCAGCACGTTCCCCATCTGTTTGGCGAACGGGTGTGCCTCGTCTGTGTAGAACTGTAGCAGCCATATCAGATTCAAAGCTCGCAATCACATTGGTATAGAATCCCGACTCACCTCATTAAACCGGTAGCCGAACGCGCATAGTCCAATTGTGTCAAAGGCCAGCCGAGTGAAATCGTCGCTGCTGTTGATCCTGTGATTTGGCCCGTAACGATCCCACCTCAGCACCATCTGGCTGGTGATGTCCAGCATCTCGTCGAACATCTTGCGGATGCCCAGCGGGCCAAAGGCCGGGATGAGCATCCTATGGGCGACGTGCCAATTCTGCTCGGTGGGGAAGGCTGTGAACAAACCATCTCCAGTCAAAGCTCTAATCTCCTGTTGAGCCCTCGGAGGGATCTTCTCAAAGCGATCTGGGTCGCAGATCTCGTGCATGTACTGCTGCGTCGCTATGACAACTTGCTCTTTGTCCAAGGCCAGCTTGTAGATCGGTCCGTAAAGCTCGGTCAGTTTCCAGAAACCTCGGACTGGGAAGCTTGGGTCCATGTCTGGGAAGTTGCCCAGCAGGCCGAAGAGGTGGGTGGGTGGCTGTGGGATGGGCTCCTCCTTGATCTCATGTTGTGCTGGAAGGGGATGAGGAGCTTCGCCCTTGCCGTCACTGAATGGGCATGTAGACATCTTGATTGCTTGTATGTGTTTGGTGTGGCTAGGTGAGGGTTTGCAAGAGAGGTCTTTTGGATTTGGTCTGTTGTGGGTGTTAGGGGTTGGTATTAGGTGATTTGAGACTGATATAGTATTGCTTGCAAATATCGCTATGCTGAAGCTTTGGATGTAATATGATATAGCGAGAGAGACCTGAGCTGTGTAGGGGATGAGGGACAACTATATACAAGACACCATCTCAGCCAATGCCACCCACCTTGCCGCCTACTCTAACGGTACTGTGCCATCATGGCATAACAGAGCACAGTGCTGCAAGCCAGGAACAATACTCCTGGTCGGACCGGCCTGCAGCAGATAGCTCCTTTCCAGGACGGCGTTCTCGGTACTCTCACGAGAGTAGTGAATTGCACAAGGATGCAGCTGTACTGGAGAGCACCAGCAGTCAAATTTCGACCAATCCGCTTGGGAGTTACTGGCTTAGTCAATTGTGCAAGGCAGACTAAGCACAGGCAGTTGTGCCGTTAGTCCTCGAAGGAGACACGGCAGAGTTTACGTAGGGGTCGGGGGAGGTTGGAAGACTTCGCACCGCGATACGACCTACTCGAGTGTCAAGACCCGCTGCTGTTCTGGCCTGAGGCATGTAGACTCACGCACTCAGGGATTTCGGGGTTTTGACCAAATGCTGAATCAGTCTATGGTTGGTCCCCTGGGTGCTAGCAGTGACGTCCCGGATCTTGCACCAAGCCACTCTAGGCATTTCGGGCCCCTCTCACACATAGCATAGGCATAATATGCACGTTTGTGCAAGCTTGCGAGTGGGTTGACATCTGTCCGCCCACGGTGCAGCCTACAAGATTATGTCTGCTGACGTCACTGTGCCACATCACTGTGCCACATCACGGCAGACTGGAAGCGGGCAAACAATCACACTGCGCTTCCGGATGTGGCTTTTGTTTGGATACTTGGTTATACACGTCTCTTCGCTGTTTATGGAAGGGGTCACCTTTTTTTTTTTTTTTTCATTTCATCCGCCTGAGGGTACCTTTGTCGTCCAGTATAGGTATGTGCCCAAGTGTAGAGGGAGCTCACCATCCTCGTTGGTCTCGACATCAGGATGGCTAATGGCTTCTGAGAACTTGGCATAAGTTCGCTGCAACAGCATCACTCAGTCAGCATTCAACACTCATTGCTGGAGCGAGTCCGAAGATACATACCGCACGGTCTTCGCCCTCCAAGACCGCGATCTGTGAGAGCGTAGAATAGCGATCCCAGAGCTTCTCCTTGGTTATCCACGTAGTCCAACGCTGCTCGAGCTGACCCAGAGGCAGAGCGAAAAGCGGATCCGCTGCCGCAATGACTGACAGTGGTGTCGACTTGATCTGATCCTCGAAGACGTTGTGCCACTTCTCGTGTCTAAAGCGAGGCTCGTTGTCGTCAAATGTCCAGATGAGGGCATGCAGCTTGCCCTCCCATTCTGTGGCAGCCTTGTGATCTTTAGGCGCGTTGTAGTCTTCCACGTTCCATAACAGGCCAATTGCGCCGTGGGGTTTCAGCACACGGTGCATCTCTCGCAGTGTTTCCGATGTTGCGAACCAGTGGAAAGCCTGGACATGCTTAGAATATACGCTGGCATGAAAGGCATATGTGGTGAGGGCAATCGAATGCTGGAACGTTCACAAGCTGTAATGAGATGAGAGGCACCCTACCTGCGCAACAAAGATGGCATCGAATGATTCGTCACGAGCGGGTATGCTATCGCCCTTCCCATCAAGCGTGGTCACTCGTTGCAGCTTCTTGGCTTCCAGCACACCGCGCATACCTTCGTGAGGCTCGACAGTGACAATCTCATATTCTTCTGGACGCTTTGCCAGCGCCTCTGTGAACAGACCTGTGCCAGCACCCAGGTCAAGGACCCTGGCGTGCTTCACGCCTTCCACCCTCGTCTGTGACAACAGATGCTGAACAGATTCCTCCGCATAGCGAGGTCTATTCTGGTCATAGGCAGCGCTTTTCGCAAACCCAGTTTGGGCGGCTTTGTTGATGCCATGTTGATTTTGATTCTCTGTAGCCATTGCGCGTGGCGATGGAGCTGGTGATGCTTGCCTGTCAATCCCAGCTGTGAGTGTCTTCACTCGACTCAAGAGTGGGCTTCTGTAGATGGTGGAATGTATGAATCGTCACGCAACAATATGAGTCCGTTATCGGAGGTAGGTGTCGATGATGCGCTCCGTAGCTTGCCCGAATCAGACGGTGCCGCTAACACATGGTTGGGCGACGAGATGATGTGTGCAACTCACCATGGGGCGTTTCTCAGGAGCGTGAACTCTGCTATACCCATAGCAGTCTCCCGTAGTCTGCCGTACTATGTAGATACGAGCAGCTTGCTCGTGCTTGGGTTGCCATACACTCGGGACTTTCGGGGGTTGCATGCAGCTACCCATAACTCGTGCTACACGAATCAGACGCTGGGAACGGGTACAAAGATTCGAAGCGGGCGGCTTTAGAGTAGACTTCAACATTTACAGGTACTTAGGTGGTCACATACTGGATCTGCTGTTGGGATGGCAGCTTGAGCAGAGTCGGAACGCTGTGTAGGAGCGACCAGCTGGAGACTAGAAGATCACCTACGCTGTAACATGTACGACCAATGTCAGTACCAGAGATCACCGTCTAGCGAATTTTGCCTTTCACGTGACCTGTAGGTTGCTCGATCAAAAAGTCGCAGTCCAGGATTGATCACCACGTCCAAGCAATTGGGAGCCTTCTGAACCAGGAGCTGAATGCATCACAGTAGCAGCCACAGTCATTCTGTAAAGCCGTCACGTCGCCACTGACCAGTCGGGATGTCTGCATGGCTTCTGGTGGCCATTAGATCGATGGCGACATGGGTTCGCCTCGTACTCACACCAGACAGCGTGCTGGAAGAAGATGATGTCCAATGAAAACTCCACACCTTCATCTCGGTGCCTCCAAGGCAACATCACGACTATTCTACCGAGCTCGAGAATGGATTCTTGGTGGCAAGCAACCGTAAACAGAGGGCTGGCCAGCAGCTGTACACACCTTGACAGCTCTGCCAATGAAGCACCGGCACAACTGGTTCCTGCACAAGGCGCTAATTCTCCAATCTTAGCCACGCTTCTTACTGTGGGCCACGCATGTTTCGCAGTGCTAGGAGGCCATTTCGTATGGCACGCACACACACACACACACACACACACACACACACACACACACACACACACACACAGTCGCACCCTTCCTGCACGACTCAGTGGCTAGTCATTTTGGAAATTTCCCGAGATTGAATTTTTAGCTACAACGCCACAACCGCCTGATGGATGGCTTCTGCCGCTCGATGACAACCGAGGACAGTGTTACATGCGGAGGCAGAGGCTTTGTTTGCCAGCCACTTTGTAGGAGGAGCAGCACACCTCTATGCTATGAAAAATGCAACTGAGAATCATGACAGGCGAGATTGCGCGTCTCTGTACTCTCGTATCTGGGACCGCCGGACAAGCGGGTGGGATGCGACAGAGCTCGCCTGTGCCATCCGGGTGGATGCAGTCCAGGCCATGTGTATTGTTATGTTGCTATCGTTCTGTGTGTGTGTGTGTGTGTGTGCGTGTGTGCGTGTGGCCACAGCGCTGTCCTGTCGCTCTCCGGACACACCTAGCGTGTTCTCCTTGCTCGACAGAGTGCCACCATGAACGTGCGCTCTGAGCACAGTGCAATAGCAACGTCCGGAAGGGGAAGGTTGCTGCAGTGGCAGCATTTGGCTCCCGGTTCCCCACTCCCAGCCAAGCGGTTGGAACAATGAAGTGCAGCTTTCATGATGGTTGTCGCAGGCCCGGAGGTAATGGCAACGATGGCGCATGTTCCATGTGCGCTCATCCCTTGCCGGAAATCGCAGGGTGTCCCATACGATATTGCAACTTTGACACCGAGGCAACGCAGTCCGGTACTGTGCCAGGACCGTCAGGCGCGACGGTAGCCTCCGCCGCGAAATTGCTGCTTTCAACGGCTGTATGGAGAGAGCGCCAGGCCGGCATCAGCGATGATCACGGTATATGGCATCAGGATCACGAGAAGCGGAGCAAGGCTGATCGGAGGCAGAAGCTAGAGGGAAACCTGCAGGAGAGAGGCCTACGGAGGCAGCGAATCACCGATGTCATCATCCTCACGCTGCATGCCAGCCGTGGGTTTCGCTTTCATGTGTACATACAGTACCTACAGCAGAACGTGCTATTTCATGCATTGGTAGAGCGTGCAGTGCACCGCTCTTCCCACTACTGCGCGCGAAACCCTGAGTGGGACCAACGAGTCTATAGGCTCTGTTCCAAGGGCTGCAATGGGATGTTCCAATCCCCAGCTCTGGCAAGACACGTATGCCAGGAGCAGGGTCTCCGCTTGTTGCCATCTCAATCCAGCGAGGACTCGCCTCATGCTCATGGGAGGAGTGAAGAAAGGAGAGGGGAGGAGAGGAGCAGAGGTTTTGTTTCATTGCTGCCAGTGGCATTGAGTTTTCGTGGTACCCAGACAACCCCTGCACCACTCCTCTTTGGAAACGCCAAGCACATGGCCAGGCGAGTGTTGTCGCCGGCCCTCGTAGAGCTTCAGTCCATGTTATGGACGCGTGGGGCGCCCACTGGAACGCAACGAGCGAGAGGAAGAAGCCTGGCGACTTGCGTGTTCGTTGGTTGTAGATATCGTGCCATCCGCAGTGCTGCTGCTGTCGCTGTTGCTGTTGGGACAGCCGCTGGTGTCGGGGTTGGAGGGGGAGGATCTCTCTGCAGTAGCGACAACCGGCCTTCTCCACGCCCAGGGAAAAAAAAAGGCTTGGGAACAGCCAGCTACCCGCCCTCCCTTTTGGTTTTAGTTTTAGTTCTAGTTTTAGGTTCCTGAAGCGGTCGCTGCACGCGGAAAATCAACAGCGGCTCCGCCAACTTCACGCTCAACACCATACACCCGTCGCCCCGTTCATCTGCTGTTGCTCTCGAGACGACAGACCTCTCGCTCTGCCATGCTGTGGATTAGTTGCTGAAGCGGCATCCTCCCCATATCCATCCAATCTGTCGCGGCATCAGATCAGCATCCGCCCTCCTTGTTCCTGTTTGGGATTTCTCCTGCACTGCCACGCGGCGGCTGTCAGCGACTTCTCCCTTCACGTGAAACGCGACGGACTACACAGAACTTGCGTTGCACAGCTACACGCTCCCTCCACCGTGTTGGAGATCATTGCTGCCCTCGTTGACCTAGCTCGATCCATCCTCTGCGATACATACGCCTGCGTCCTCCGATCCTACCCTGCGCAACCGACTTTATGCCCAAAAACCCTTTCAAGGCCACCCGCCGAAAGTCCTCAGGGAACGTCCTCGACTACCAGGCCGAGAGCCCAGAGCCTGCTCAATCGTCCTTCAGAGTCCTAGAGAGACCTAAGGACACCCCTGATGGGAACCGTGGGACTACGCCGGGTCGCGCATCGGGAAGACCGTTCACATCACATTTGGTACCGCTCCGTGGCAAGAGCGCGGATGACTTGGGGTTGAAGGGCGACAGGTGGGTGACAGACCGCGAGAGCAGTGCCAATGTCAAGAAAGAACAACAGCTGATTGCAGGCAGGGGTAGCGGAGGTTCTGGCTCGAGTGCACATTACGATTCCTCCACTGGCTCGGCTCGCTACAGCTCGACCTCGACACTTCCATCTTCAGTAGATCAGGAGCCTAGCGCTGAGGAAGATCTCTATCCTGTCAGCAGGCCGCAGAAGTCTGCGACCTCTCCCATGCCTCAGCATGCCCCCATAGACGATGACCTGCCGCCGGTCCCTTCATTTGCATCACGGACCGGCCGCGCGCTGTCCTTCGGCTTCAAAAACCGCCTGAACAGCTCACAGTCGAACAAGAGCTTTGGCTTGCTTCCTCCTGGTGGACAATCCCGTGTCGAGAACAGGCAAAGCCCTCCGCACAGAGACCGAGCAGAGACTGCAAGCAGCTACGCAAGCACCGCCGTCCCTCCTCGGCTGGACGCCAACCCGTCCCTTAACACATCAGGCCTCGACTTCGGCGAGGACTTTGGTGACATGTTTGCGTCAAGGAGGTCGACCCCAGATATTAATCTCCCACCCGTACCACCGCCTCATGCGTTCCACAGAACTGTAAGCTTACTAAGCGAGATTCGAATACGAGCACGCACTGACCGGAAGCGCAGGAATCTGAGCCCCTGTACCCACCACGGACACATTCGAGACAGGCTTTTACACGCTCCCCTACCCTAGAGGCTGCACGGCAGAATGCTGGGTCTCCATATCTGGATGACGACTTGACACAGGAACGTGAAGGGTTCCTGCCTAGCTCTAACCTTAGCTCACCGAGAGTCCCTCCTCCTCCTGCACACCTTGGCTACTTCGGCAAAGCATCCGGCTATGCTCCATTGAACGACGCTCGGAACTCCCCAACTCCTGAGCGGACCTCATCTGACAGCTATGCTAGCTCTGTTGAAGAGGACAGCAAGGAGCACGAATCAGTGAAACCTGCACCCCAGCACAGGGCTCCTCGCATTGATGCAGACGAAGAGCGCTATTTGAAGAGACACCAGCTGTCTGACGACCCTGTGCCCAAACACTCTACCTCACCGTCCAAGAGACCAGACCGGCCCCCTCAATCCTCGAGCACGTCTACGTTGAGGACTGTACCGTTCAGCGGGTTCCAGGTCAACAGAGCCGACACCACGAGCCCTGGGATCTCAGACGGCGGCTCCCTCTTCACAGACTCCACTGACGCGACACCACGTGCACGAAAGCTGCACCCTTCCGCACACGAGGACGACAATTTCCTTGACGCTTCCCCCGCCGGCCCGCCTTCCAGAGCCATACGGCCAGATACCGCACGGTCGAAGACTGACTCTGTCACCGTCAGTGGCACGCCAAAGAAGATGACAAAGGCTGAGTTCGAGGCCTTGCAGCACCAGAGCGCTGAGAATAGCGAGGAAGACCAGGAATCCGACAACGACTTTGATGATGAGGATGACGTCGACCGCGCAAAGCAGTTGTCGTCACAGAGGAGGAAGCAAGAGGCGAATATGTCAATATACAGGCAGCAGATGAAAAAGACTGCTGGTGGAGGTCCCACAGACCTTCCCATCGGCGGGCGACCTGAATTGAACCGTTCATCGAACAGCGCACCTGCTGTCGGATTTACCGGTTTCCACTTGGGCGGTCTTGATGGGAAGCCTCCTGGAGAGGCCGTCAAGGGCAAACACGACAGCGATGAGGACGACGACGTGCCTCTAGGCATCCTGCAAGCGCATGGCTTTCCAGGTGTCAACAGACCACCGACGAGCGGTGATGCTGCAGGAGCGGGCAAAGCTTCAGTCGCTGGTTCAATCGCAAATGGTGGTGCTGGGCAAGGGAACCTGCCTCCCTTCGCCAGGAGGCTTCCACCTGATCCATACTTCGGTGCCAGCATTGTCAACCATTCCAACCGTGAGGCCTTGGCCTTCAATGG
Organism: Polychaeton citri CBS 116435; assembly: GCA_010093785.1. NCBI lineage: Eukaryota > Fungi > Ascomycota > Dothideomycetes > Capnodiales > Capnodiaceae > Polychaeton > Polychaeton citri. Next base: position 179,049 of record MU003801.1, read on the forward strand.
CGATGCGGGATCAGTCTACGGCGTGCCCCCATCAATGCCTCCACAGATGTCTGCACAGCTGGCACCGCCACAGATGGGTCATCCTGGGGGCCTAGTTGGGGTGATTGCAGGTGAAGAACGGGCAAGAGCCGCTAGGAGAGGCAGCCCCAACGCGCAGGGCGGCTACAACACATCACCCATGCCCTTGCCGAGCAACATGCCCGGCCAAATGGGCCGAACCATGTCGATGGGCAACATTCCACCGCCAACTGTATATACCCCAAGTGGCGTGCCTCCCGTGCCAATGATGCCTATGATGAGCCCGATGATGGGCGGCATGCCCGGGCAAGGCGCAGCAGATCAGACCCAACAGCAAATGCAACAGTTCATGCAGATGCAGATGCAATTCATGCAGAACATGCTCTCCATGCAGCAAGGGCAGATGGGCCAGCAGCCACAGCAGGATTTCCTTGGTGTCCCTGGTCAACCCCAGAGTCGACCGATGTCAATGGCAAGCCAGATCCCACCCCAGCAGAACCATATCCCCAATTCTGGACGTAGTATGACGATGTTGAACCCACCTCCTAGCTGGGGAAGCATGCAACCGCCTGTACGACCTCACAGCGGCATGCCGCAAATCGGCGCCTATGCGCCTTCAGTCAACGGTTTCAACATGAATGGCGGTGGAGGTCCAGGGCCAGGTTACACTCCGTCCATCGCGCCGAGTGAGCGAAGCAATATTGGTATGCCATCTCGCTACCGTCCCGTTAGTAATTTTGGAGATGCACAGTCAGGACGCGCGCAAAGCTTGACTTCCTCTGTTACACTGCAAGCATTGAAGAGTGAATTGAACCAAAGCACGCCTAACTTTTTGCATCCAGACTCTCGACAGCAACCACCATACCACCAACCTACCGCCTCCAGATCCACCATCCGCATCGTCGAGAAACCCAAGGGCTCGCCTAGAGTCAGCACGACACAGCTGGAGAAGGATGAGGACGAAGAAGACGGCTGGGCGGCAATGAAGAAGAAGCGTGAGGAACGCAAATTCAGGCTGGGACGGAAGACGGAGAAGGGCGACAACAACGGACCATCGCTCAGCGACCTGTACAAAAATTTCGATTGAAGCGGTATGCACCACCACGACCACAACCATGTCAGCCACACTGATGATGCCGACATACCGTGGCATTGCCAAATCAAACAGCAACTAATGTCTGAATCTTTTGGGATAATCCAAGCCCGTCAGCATCTGACAGCGTTGGAGGGTAAAGGGGGGAAACCCGGATTACTTGCGCTCCTGAGGTGGGAATATTGTTATATGAATGTTGGATAGTCATTGTTTCACAAGACCTGAGCCAGGGAACCGTCGATTCCCTGTGCGACGCGTGTCTTGTCTGATTGGGAATCAAGTCCTTTCTTCCTTTATCAATTTACCGTTTGTATGCATGGCGCGGTCACCTCTTCTTGTGCATGTGGAAAAAGAAACAAAAGCTCTCTGATTGAAAGTCTGGGTTCAGATGGAATGGGTAACGCCAGAAACTTTGCATCGGTCGTGCCTGGAACGCTTATGGGATATATCATTCTTAATTATCTGTCAAGCTTCGCGTTTTGCTTTATTGGGTTCATTGGTACTTGAATTCTTCCAGCTTCTCTTCGTTATTGTATTATTAGTACCTATAGCAAACATTTGCCCTTGAAGTCTTTGCATGGTCGTGCATTCATTCATTAGTTCCAGTGGCTGTGTGATTGCAATGAATTTGCCTCGCATTGGTACCTCAATCTGCATCCCTTCTCATTGCCTCACTGTACTATTGCCTGTAACCTGCTGTTTGTCTGCCTTGAAGGACATCTTGGCGCGCTCGCGCTTGCCCTTTCCATTTCCCCAGCTTCCTGTGATTGGCTAGCATCAATTTTTCGCTTTCCAGTACTTGACCTAGATGATTTGCACATCCGTATGAACTGCACACTGTAGACTGCTGCAATAAACGACCCTTGGTGAAAGTCAAAACGATCAAAGACAAATTTATCGAGTCTCAAGAGCAGGACCCTATCTACGCCATGAAGCTGCTCACTCTCAACTTCCTCACCTGCGCACGCAAAACTTGCAAGTCAGAACCGGCCGCCTTTCCCCTCCACCCGAAAGATGCGGAACTGGAGCAATTCGAGATAGACATCAACCCGCTCTTTCTCAAGAGCATCCTGCCGCGGCTCGATTGGAATGCTCTCGTGACTTTATCACAGGAGGTAAGGTTTCCCAATTCATCTTTCTTACAGGAAGCGTGATACTGATTCGTGGAAACAGCTTGGTCTACCAAACCTGCCAGCCGTGATGCCCGAACCCGAGGCTTTGTTTGCAGAAGATAGCGAGCCGTCGCAGACGTTGAAGGATCTCCACCTCTTGCTCATGGAGACTTCGATCATGAGTGGCCAGCTCGCCTGTGGGCACTGCGGGCACGAGTACGCTGTCAAGGAGGGCATTGCGAACTTCTTGCTCCCTTCGCACATGGTTTAGGTCTGATTTTGCACTACTGCCATTTGTGAGGCGACGTGGGGTGGTGGTATCTGCTTGGGACTCTGTCCCTGCCGACTTGGTGACTTGCCACTGCCTGTCGCGCTGGGAGACCAAGCACACACAAGTCGATCAATCCTGGTCGTTAGGGGGCAGGAGTCATGCGGCAACTGACTCTCCTCAAAATCTCCAAATCTTTCAAGACGACGCTAGAAGTTGCCATCAAGACTACTACATGCCTTCACGGTAGACACGTGTCTCACGAATCGCCTCGGACGAATTCACTTTACCGACAGCATCAGAGTCCCAGCAACAGTCAGTGGACTCAGTATTCAAAGCTACCCACCTGTGTCTTAAACCTGCCTCCAAGACCCATGCTAACTGAGCGATCTGATATGGTCAAGAACACACAGCAGAGAGGGAGGATACGCCCTAGTGATGGCAGAATGCCTCGGGCTGCCTCAGCCAGACTACTCAAATCATCACACAACTGACAAATCTCCGGATTTGTGAGCACATATATATATGCTGTTGTGTTCTTCGATATTTTGAGAGATGCGGTCGATGTATTGGGATATGTGGTGTGCCGGCGGCGCATGATATTCGCAGTATCGATGGATACGATTGAAGTCGCTAAGGAGCTACTAGGCTGTACAGCGGTGGGATTGGAAGCGGAGCTCTGACTGATGCGAAGGTAATTGTGGCTTGGGAAGTGAGGAAAATGGCACACTGAGAAAATCTAAGCCCTCTCATATTCTGCCACAATTGATAGGCTAGACCCGAATAGTAATGGATGGCAAGCATCGCTGCATCTCAATGGTTATTGCATAGGGCTACGTCCCTTCTAAGCTCAGTCAAAGCTGTCTACAGCATGGCACCCAAATCAAGCACCTCCAAGTATCACTGACCTGCTGTTAGAACCTGATGTGCTACTTCAACAATCACATGCTGCGGATATCTACAGTGGTAATGCATGGGCACTGCTCGGCACAGCATTTCGCATAGACACTATTAATACATTTCGGATGGATCAAGATAATATGTCTACTCGGAGTCTAATCACCAGCAATGTTGTGTAGATGTATTATGACAGTATGATGTCTAGTCATGTTATCATTGCATGTGTTCAAAATATCGATATTCGAGATCATGAGCTGGAGAGCCGATGTCAATCCATCAAAGCTGTATTAGGAAGGCACGCGACTTCAATCTTGGCAGCTGTCGCGCGTTTAGTGGCGTCGCTCCAACGCCTACGGTCCATTGAAATCTGTGCCTGCTTTTAACCATTGCATTACTTCATCCTGAAATGCAACAGATTTCGTTGAGATGGCAGTCTCAAAGCAGTCTCCATCACACCAGTCCTCTCAAAAGACGCAAAAGTCCATATCGAGCTTCTTCACCAAAAAGGCGACTGACGCGAAACCAACACGTCCGGCACCACTGCAGCGTAATCCACCATCGACCCTAGAGCCTGACTCTCTACAGCGTAGTGGGGCGGGAAAAGATGGCGACCTGTTCGTTAGCGACGATGAAGAGCCACCGGTCGATAGACGTGGCAAGAGGTCACTGAAACGGGCATTGACTGAAGAGGACGAGGAGGATGGCGAGGCTCTACCAGATCCAAAGAAGTTGAAAGAGACTGTGCATGACTTATATTTGGAAGGCGGTGGGAACGGTGAGGATGGTCTCAATGCTCGCAGAAGTTCGGAGCCGACCACGAAGGACGAGCCAATACACAAGAAACACAGGATGACGGACAGAACTTCCAAGTACATGTTCTCTAGCTCGTCTACCGCGCCTCTAGAGGGAGAAGCTGGCGATATAGATGACGAGACGACTCGTAAACAGAAAGAGCGCTTACATCTGAAGTTTGTCAAGCGGCTTGGCCGCCCTGATAGTATAGCAGAGATCAAAAGGCGCAACCGCTTCATCTCTGAAGAGACCCAAGCAGAGGAGGAGGAGGTTGAAGAAGATGAAGACGAGGTAGAGTCAGCACCTGCTGCAAGGGGCCGGGGAAAGAAAGGTGTGGCAGCTAAGAAGGGCAAAGACAAGCTCACGCCTATGGAGACACAAGTGCTTGACATCAAGAGGAAGAATCCCGATACCTTACTCGTTGTTGAGGTTGGTTACAAGTTTCGCTTCTTCGGTGACGATGCTCGGGTAGCGGCACGAGAACTGAGCATTGTCTGTATACCTGGCAAATACCGGTTCGATGAGCATCCGTCGGAAGCGCACATTAATCGTTTCGCTTCCGCAAGCATACCTGTGCATCGTTTACATGTACACGTCAAGCGGCTAGTATCCGCTGGACATAAAGTTGGAGTCGTTCGACAGCTCGAGACGGCAGCCCTCAAGGCTGCTGGAGACAATCGCAACAAAGCGTTCGAACGAGGACTGACTAATCTTTACACCAAAGGCACGTACATTGATGATCAAGAGGGCCTGGAAACTCCAATTGCTGCACCACAAGGCGGTGCTCCTGCCACAGGCCATCTGCTCTGCTTAACCGAGACGTTTCCAAAAGGCTGGGGCACAGATGAGAAAGTCCACATTGGTTTGGTCGCTGTGCAGCCTGCTACAGGCGACATCATCTATGACGACTTTGAGGATAGCTGGATGCGCGGAGAGCTCGAGACTCGACTCCTTCATATTGCCCCTTGCGAATTCCTGATTGTTGGTGAGGTATCGAAAGCAACTGAGAAACTTGTCAAACATCTCTCAGGCAGCAAGACGAACGTGTTCGGTGATAGGGTTCGAGTTGAGAGAGCAGAAAAGCCAAAAACCATGGCCGCGCAGGCGTATAGTCACATCACGAGGTTCTATGCGGATAAGGTGGCTTCAAAAAGCGTGAAGCCGTCCCAGATCGAGTCTTCTCAAGAAACTGGCACTGTTCTGGACAAGGTCCATCGACTTTCGGAAAACGCTACAATTTGCTTGTCAGCAATGATCACTCACTTGTCTGACTACGGTTTGCAGCATGTGTTTGATCTGACGAAGTACTTTCAGTCGTTCAGTGCAAGGTCACATATGTTGCTGAACGGCAACACGCTTACAAGCCTAGAGATATACCGGAATCAGACCGATTATACTGAACGAGGTAGCCTCTTCTGGACTATCGACCGAACGCAGACCAAGTTTGGGCAGCGTTTATTGCGTAAATGGGTGGGTAGACCTCTGCTTGACCGTACCCAGCTTGATCAAAGAATCACAGCTGTAGAGGAGCTGCGTGATAGCCAACAAGCCGTTGCAACGGATCGAATCAAGCATCTACTCGGCAAAGTCAGGGGCGATCTAGAGAGATCGCTGATCCGGATCTATTACAAGAAATGCACGCGGCCGGAGTTGCTTACAGTGTTGCAGACACTACAGATTATAGCGCAAGAATACGCTCACGTATCTGAAGCCTCTGATACCAGCTTCCGGTCACAGCTACTTACTGATGCTATTACTAGTCTACCCAAGATTGCAGACGATGTCGTGCAGTATCTAGAACGCATTAACACTGAAGCAGCGAGGACTGACGACAAATATGATTTCTTTCGTGATGAACACGAGACCGAAGACATCACGAACCACAAGGCTGGGATCGCCGCTGTTGAGGACGACCTGGACCAATTTCGAGCAGTTGCGGCTGACAAAATCAAGAAAAAGAAAGTAGACTACGTAACCGTTGCTGGTATCGAATACTTGATCGAACTGGAGAACACCAATCTCAAGAATGTACCAGCTTCCTGGGCCAAGATCAGTGGCACCAAGAAAGTGTCGCGCTACCACGCCCCAGAAGTCGTCAAATATATCCGGGAGCGGGACCAGAACAAGGAAGCATTAGCAAACGCGTGTGATATGGCATTCAATGAGCTCCTTGCAGAGATAAGCTCAAAGTACCAGTCCTTCCGTGATTGCATCCAATCCCTTGCGCTCCTCGACTGTCTTCTGTCGCTTGCAGACATTGCGTCACAGCCTGGGTACTGCAAGCCAGAATTCACGGATTCAATAGGTATCGATATTGAAGCCGGCCGCCATCCCATGGTGGAGCAGATCCTGCTGGACTCGTTCGTGCCGAATGATATCCATCTGTCTTCAGAAGCCACCCGTGCTCTCCTCATCACTGGTCCCAACATGGGTGGCAAGTCGTCCTATGTTCGTTCGGTTGCCCTGATCGCTATCATGGCTCAAATTGGGTCATATGTACCAGCAGGTTCTGCGCGGCTGGGCTTGCTCGATGCCGTCTTCACCCGGATGGGGGCCTTTGACAACATGCTGAAAGGAGAGAGTACGTTCATGGTTGAACTGTCAGAAACGAGCGACATCATCAAGCAGGCTACGCCTAAAAGTCTAATCATTCTTGATGAGCTCGGTAGAGGGACGTCTACTCATGATGGTGTCGCCATTGCTCAAGCTGTCCTGCATTATGTCATCAACAAATTACAAAGCCAACTACTTTTCATCACGCATTACCAGACGCTTGCTCAGATGGTGGACCAATTCAACGGCGAGCTGAAAAACGTACATATGAAGTTCAACGAGCAGGAAAATAAGCACGGCGAGCAAGATGTCACTTTCCTGTATGAAGTTGGTGACGGTGTTGCGCATCGAAGCTACGGGCTAAATGTAGCAAGGCTTGCAGGCTTACCCAAGAGCCTGTTAGATGAGGCGAAGACTCGCAGTAGCGGTATGGAGTTTGACGAAGGAAAGAAGAGATTGAAATATCTGTCCACAGCTGTCACCAAGATCATCAAGTCAGGAGAGTCGTCTGCACTTGAGCATCTCGTCGCTGGGATCGAGCAGATGTGAAGGGCTTATTTCAAGTGTAGAAGGGACACACATGTATCATCATTATACTCACAAAACTGTATATTAGTCAACGTAGGCATTCGAAGGTCTGTAACGAACGTGACAAAGTCACAATTTCACTGGATCCCTCAACGTTCACTGAGAGAAGGAAGTAGAACTATAATGGAGAACACCTTGCTACACCCCCAACCCAACGGAAACTCACGACCGCCCAATGATCCACTGCTGACAGGCCCCGTCCCCAAACCTCTGGCTCCCAAAGCCGAGCTCTTTGCTGTGCGCGCAGATGGCATGGAACTGCGGCGCGCACCACTTGGCCGGCACCCACTGCGGCGGGTCGCAATGGCCTACGATCTGAAGGTGGACGGTGCCGGACTCGAGGCCATTGGTCGCGAACGTCGAGGGCACGACGACAGAGTTGGCCGCGAAGGCGCCGCCATAGCAGAAGGCGATGATGGCCTCGTTGACGGCCCTGCTGCGGCTGGCGCAGTTGAAGGCGTTCGAGACGTCGTCCTCGTAGGCCGCGTCGGCTTCGGCCTGGAGGTCAGGGGAGGGGAGGGCGGTGGTGGCGGCGAGGAGGGGCAGGAGGAGGAGAGAGGAGAGGATGGCCGGGTTCACCATCGCTGCCTTGCTGGTGGTCTGGCGGGTTGGTGGACGGGTTGTTATGAGCTACGTCTGGGAGGTACTTGGGCGATTTGAATCGGAATATCGGTGTGTGGTCTTGCTTCAGGCGGTGATGGCTTTTGGAGTCTCGTGTATGTATAGAAAGGAGCGCAATCGAGTCTCGCGGAAGCGTCCGACCGTGGCTCTATATAGTGTCCCTCCATACTCCTTGGGCGACGGTGCCACCGCCCAATGACCATGGATCGAGTCATAGCGGCAACCGAGCGCTGTCAGAATAAAGGGGCTGCACACCGGCGATCAACTGACAATGGCCCACAATAGCAGAAGTAGCCCTCGCTTTGCCGTCATATCTTTGGGCATAAGGGAGTAGCAAACAAAGGGGCCGTGTGCCTGCAAAGGCATACAACAAAGCCAGCCATGGCATCCTTGAACGTCAACAATGGAAGATGAAACGTTTCATCGTTGTCTTCGTGTGGCGAGTGCTGGACGGATTTCTCCCTGAACCCAGACTGGAGTATGACACTTCCTCGGCAGGGGTGTTGGCAAGGTGGCATCTGTAATCCGACGGTGTGTCATGCGGGTAAAAGACATGAAAGAACCATCCCCAAGGGTGTGATGTGCCTTTTCGTCACACGTACAAGGCGAATGGAGCGGCAGGCCGGTATAGGGGTATGTGAGCACCTTGACCTATAGGGCCAGCATGCTGGATGAGAGAGTGATGGAGTAAGTGTATTCTAAACAAAAGAGGCGTGTCAAGCTGGCGCAACCCAAGCGCCAGAACAATCAGCTTCGTGAAAAAAGGCGCCTTGCCATGGATTGCAGGGCGGATTATGTGTTGGGGTGGCGAGAGAAGGGTAAGGAAAGTGGAACATTTGGGTGAAATTGAATTTGCCATTGACGGAATTCTTGTGTAGAGAGCGTGATTTTTGGAAGGAGAGGTAGATTAGCCTGCCAGCCACTCTACGGCATCCAGTGAGTATAGCATGGCAAGGCAGTCCACCCAGCGCCTGCCCGATCGGTTCAAGAGGCTTGTGTGTTTGAGGGTGTATTGAGGGGAAGTGAGAGAAACTGAGGGGAACAAGACAATCGCAAGAACACGACACAGCACGCAAGGGTATAGGTGCTTGCGAGCCGAAGGGGAGGAAAACAACCGCTAGTTCTTTCTCGTTAAACAAAACATCCCATTTTGCACACACACACCAACGCTTCTACTCTCACCACTGATTGCTGATTGTAGTAGGACTTGCTGCATCATGCCCATCCGCCTCTGATCCGAGAGCTGCGATTTGTTTCCGTGGCAGTTAGCCTGAGGGTTTCTCGCATGGCCTTCGGTCGAAAGTGGTCATGGACAGATGTGGTATGGTCATCTAAGAAAACCATGTACAAGTCGATGGTGTGAAGAAGATCACAAGCGCATCTAAGAGGGAGGTGCGGTTTCGCCCTCAGCGGCCGGCTTCTCGGCCTCGGGTGCCTTCTCCTCAGCCTTGGTCTCGGCGGCAGGAGCCTCAGCCTCACCGCCGTCGGATGAGGTCCACAGGGTGAGGTTGTCTCTGAGCAGCTGCATGATAAGCGTGCTGTCACGGTACGACTCTTCTGACAGGCTGTCGAGCTCGGCAATGGCGTCATCGAAGGCCTGCTTTGCCAAGTGGCACGCGCGGTCTGGTGAGTTCAAGATCTCATAGTAGAAGACAGAGAAGTTCAGCGCGAGACCGAGACGGATTGGGTGGGTTGGGGTCAGCTCAGTCTGGGCGACGTCGGTGGCGTTCTGTGGGACTGTTAGTCTAGTGGCACCTCCATGGCGTGTGATGTGGACGATATACCTTGTAGGCGTCGTGAGCAGCGGTGGCAGCGCCCTTGCGCTTCTCGCCGCTGGCGAACTCGGCCAGGTAGCGGTGGTAGTCGCCCTTCCTATACAACAGATTAGGTGTGTTTTGCGCAAGACAACAGTATACACCCGCACGCTGTAGGGAACATACATCTTGTGGTAGAAGACCTTGCTCTCGCCAGACTCGGCCTTGGGGATCAGGCTGTCGTCCAAGACGTCAAGGACATCCTGGCAGACCTTCTCGAGCTCGGTCTCGATCTTCTGACGGTACTCGCGGATGATGCCGACGTGCTTTTCGGTGCCCTTGGCCTCCTCCTTCTGCTCGATGCTGGAGATGATTCTCCACGATGCGCGGCGGGTGCCGACGACGTTCTTGTAGGCAACAGAGAGAAGGTTACGCTCGTCCACGGTCAACTCGCCGCCAAGCTGTGATTGCCAAGTCAGTGATGGATGCCCTCGCGGCTGCACTCGCATACCGCCTCCAGGTGCCGCGGGGCCCGCCTCTGAGCGATTTTCGGGATGCATTCCGTACCTTTGCGACTTCCTGTTATGGGTTGTGAGTCAGTGAAACATTGGGATATCAAGCTCTTGACGCTATCGCACCTTCATGTACGTGACCATCTCTGGAGTGACGGGTTAGCGAGTGTGGACTGCTTATCGCGACTGTATGACGTACCATCGTAGCGCTCGGCTTGCTCGCAGAGCCGGGCGAGGAAAGTTTTGCTGGGTTGTGCATTAGAATTGGGCGGTGCAAGACGACACTCAAGATCCGGATGGATGGAGTTACCTCTCGCGCTGGAGAGAGAGTCAAGTCAGCAGAGAGGCCATGATCGGAGGTGCAGGATGGCGAAGGCGTGGAGCTTTTCGTTGAGGGTATGGGTCGAAGTGGTGTCGACAGCTCCTGCTTTCGAAGGGGACATACCTCGGTGGCCATGGTTGAAGGTGTGAGTGGGTGTCTTGGGTTGCGGAGGAGTTAATGGGGGGTGGGATCGTAAGTGCAGGAGTAGTGTGTGTGTAGAAGGGAAGAGATACAAGGGTGGTGGATGATGTAGAGGGTAGGTAAGTAGAAGGGATTGTTGACAGTGACGAAGGCAGTTAGGACAGATCAGGCCAGGTCAGTCAGGTCAGGTCAGGTCAGGTAGAGGGACTGTTTGGCCGGCAGGCAGGCAGGCAGAAAGCTGGTACTAACGCGGGACCGCCAGGCTCTCTAGAGAATTGGAGAAATCGGGAGGCACACACCTCAGGCTACAAGGCTCCCAGGGTCAGGGCTGCGAGGCTGTCAGGCGTCTGCTCTGCTTGTCGTACACGCAAAACAATCGCTGGTCTGTGCTCTGCTTTGCCAGATGGGAGACGGCAGACGCGAGCTGGAGGTGGGAGGTGGGAGGTGGCAGATGGGGGGGGTTTCGCTCCAGAGCCCCACCTTTTCGTGTGTGTTTTGTTTGGCGCCTGAGGTTGCCGCATCGCCAGCAAGTAGCAAATACACCACCTCCTCCAATGTGCAGTATGCGCCACTGCTGCACATGTTTGTACAGCTGCCTGTCGTTCACTGCCATCGTCACCACCCCATGATAGCCTCACAGAAGCACCGGACGCATGCAAACACACACGACACCACCCCCCATCACCTCCCGCCATCAGCAAACTTGCCATAGACCACCTCCGCTGCTGGGCTTGCATCATAGCACGGCGGTAAACGTTTCACCAACCTTCCACCTGATTCCCCTACTAGCTTTGCCTCGTCTTTGATGAGAGGCACCCACATCCACATCCACACCCACACCCACATCCACATCCACATCCATATCCACATCCACGTCCACATCCACGTCCACGTCCACGTCCACATCCACGTCCACGCCCGGCATCCGCATGCACAAATCACCCACACGCCTGACCTGGACGTGTTGTTTGTTCGTTTGCCGCCCAAAGATGCAACAACCGATCTGACAGGCCAGCCAGCGTGGTGCCTCTGGTAGGGACTTGCACCTCGCGTCCAACCCAAGCCAGCCCAACCCACGATCCCCATGAGCTGTGTGCCCATGGCCTGGCCAATGTGTGGCCCTGGACTGGCATCACCGTCGTTGCTCCGCCCAATAAATGACGCGGTCTAACCCGCACTTGACCTGTCACATGTAAACCGTCCCATACGCATTCGCCGGGCTCTCTGACACAGGTACACTGGCAGACATGGGCACCACCGCCCTGAGTCCGGTGGTAAACAACGCAGCACAACAACAAAACAAAACCTACCGCTATAGCTCCATGTCGTTCGGATGTCTCCATTCGCAGTAGCGATTGGCGTGCTCTCATCCTTACTCGCGTATAGCAATCTCGAGAGGCGACCGACCCGGTCCAGCGCGTCGCCTTATCACGGGCTCGCCTGGTTCATCCATTCGATCTATCCATCCGTCCTGTCCTATCCTGTCCTGTCCGGTCTTATCCTGCCCCCAGGCAATTATCCACCATTATATCTGACCGGTACTCTCGGCATCCAGGTGTTGCCCTGTCGTTCAGGCGCATCCGTGAAAATTCTGTCACAGGATCAACATCCACTATCTGACCGGCAACTCCACACTTGCAGCACCCAGGTTTGAAGCCAAGCGAGCCTCCAATCCTTCTCATAGGTCTATTCATATGTTTCTTCTGCTTGCGCGAGGCTTCCTACGTCTTAGCAGACACTGACGATGTACCCCCAAGCTGGGGCAGGTGGGTGTCACATCCTAGCACACGCGAACTCACCTACAGGGTGCACACACGTACGCAAACACATACACGCAAAGGCAATCAACAGACAAACAGAAGGCAATCCCTTCTGCTGATAGCATTTACGTGGCTATCTAGATAGGTACTCACAACCCCAGTCTGGTCCGCCTCTTGTCAGGCAAAACGCAGGTGACTTACAGCCGCCATGACGCGCAATGAGCTCGGCGAGGAAGCCTAAAAGCGCCTATTGTTTTCCATATTGACCGCCAATATGACCATCCAGTCCACGGTGAAACAGGAGCTAGTGGTTGATTATGCGTTCGTGATATTATGAAGTGTAATGGGGGGAAGGAAGGGCGAACGTCCTCACGCATGAAGCCACGTTATTTGTATTTCCAGCATCGCGCCAAGAATGTCGCGTGGAGCTTGGACCATTCCCCGGTCGCGACGCGACTTTGGGCTTTTGCTGCCTTGGGTTCGAATGGGATGAAGCATTACGCAAGTGTAGACGTGAACGATGAGGCTACGTGTATCACCGAACCGGAGCGTCATCAGCCCGCTCCAGAGCCTCATCCTGCGACGATGGCGACCGCAATGGGTGTGCCATTTTTGCAGGCAGCATCAGCCCCAGCTGCGACGTGGGTTCGCAACCGACAAGCTTCCGTCATTGAATGAGAAGCCATACTACGTGACAACGCCTATATTCTATGTCAATGCCGCACCTCACGTAGGGCACATGTACTCTATGCTGCTGGCAGACGTACTCAAGAGATGGCAACAACTCAAAGGTGAAAGGGCGCTCCTCTGTACTGGTACTGACGAGCATGGCTTGAAGATCCAGCAAGCTGCTGGAAAGGCAGGCATAGAACCAAGAGCGTTCTGTGACAGAGGTGCTGAGATGTTCAAGGACCTCGCAGCACACATAGATGTAAAGTACGACACCTTCCTTCGAACGTCGGACGATACGCACAAGGCTGCAGTCGAGTATGCATGGCAGATCCTGCAGCAACGCGGCTATATCTACGAGAGCAAACATGAGGGCTGGTATAGCATATCGGACGAAGCGTACTATCCGGCAAAGGACGTACACCTCATCGTCGATCCGCCGACCGGGAGGAAGATGATGGTCAGCAAGGAGACCGGCAAAGAGGTCGAGTGGACAGTCGAGCGCAACTACCGCTTCCGGCTCTCTGCCTTCCGCGAGCCATTGTTGAGATGGTACGAACAGAACCCGGAATGGATAGTGCCAATGTCGCGCATGAATGATGTGGTGCAGGAAGTCACCCGGGGCCTGGAAGACCTGAGCGTGTCACGTCCGGTTGAAAGACTGACCTGGGGCGTCCGTGTGCCGACCGACGGCAGTCAGACCATTTACGTCTGGCTCGATGCGCTTCTCAACTACGCAAGCGCTGCGGGTTTCCCCTTCACACCAGGCTCTGAGGCTAGTGGCGGTTGGCCGGCGGATGTCCATGTGATTGGCAAAGACATCGTTCGCTTCCATTGCATATACTGGCCAGCGTTCCTCATGGCGCTCGACCTGCCCCTGCCCAAGCAGATCCTCACCCATGCCCACTGGACTCTGGGCAAGCAAAAGATGGCGAAGAGCACCGGCAACGTTGTCAACCCCTTCTTCGCAATTGAACGTTTTGGTACCGATCCGTTGCGCTTCTTCCTCATCCAAGAAGGTGGTATAGCCGACGACTCGGACTATGAGAACGCGTACATAATCAGCAAGTACAAGAAGGACTTGCAAAACGGTCTCGGTAACCTTACCGCCAGAGTCATGAAGCCAAAAGGATGGGACGTGCACAGAGCAGTGAAGCGCTTTACGGGAGACAAAGCCATGGACCCCCTCTCTGTGAAAGACCCTCTAGGAACAGCTCTCAGCGAGAAAATGTATCGCGATCTGCAGAAGTTCCCCATCACCGTAGAAGGCCACATGCGTAACCTGCTCCCCAACCGCGGCCTCAAAGCCATATCCAACGAGGTCTACCGCGCCAACGCTTACATGCAAGCGAAAGCCCCGTGGTCCCTGTCCACCAAGCTGAGATCGATCGCAGCCGACACCACCGGGCAGGAGATGCGGCTGGCAGAGGAGCAAGACGGCCAGTCGCCCGAAGATCTGGAGGCACAGATCGACGCCGTCATCTACCTGACCGCGGAATCGCTGAGGCTGCTTGGCATCGCGCTGCAGCCGTTCATGCCGTCCAGCGCGTCGAGGATGCTCGACATGATCGGCGTGCAGCCTGACAGACGTACCTGGCGGTGGTGCGCCATCGGGCAGGATGACGACTACGGCACACCACTTGTCAAGCTGGAGAAGGGTGAGAAGGGCATGCTGTTCCCTGGGTTGGTGTGTGAACACTAAGTGTGTTGGACATGTGAGACGTTGGCGGAGAGGCACACTGTGCAAATTCATGTGACATAACGTGGTGGTATCGATTGTACTCGTAACATCATGGAGCTCATCAACATCGTCCGCATCGGCTCCCTCTCACGCTCCCATCGCTGGCGAGTCACTCCCTGAGCAGACTACCAGCATCCCCATTACCATCGAGCTGCACCTTGACATCCCTGGCCCTCCTCTTCTTCTCAACGAGACTACCTGCCAAGCCTACCTTCTCCCTCGTGCCCTGGTCGAGCCCATGGAGCAGCATGGCAAGCGCGCTGCTCTTCCACAGCTTCGTCCCACTGACCTTGCTCCGCCATATTGCAGCGAACAGGAACAGAGCGGTGGCGAACACGATCAACGCCGGCACCGCGACAAAGGCCCACCTGACCTCGACGAAGCTCTCGTACCGCCACGCGGTGCCCTCGTGCGGGACGGCGCCCATGAAGCTGCGCATCGCGACCGTCATCGAGGTGGCGAGGTCGTGCATCAGCATCGGCAGGCCGGCGCTGTACTCATAGTAGTTCCAGTAGAAGGCGGTGACGACGTCGGTGTCGAAGAAGGTGTTGCCGCTCGACACGCCCACGGTCAGGTTCACGATCACGTTGCCCTCAGACACGGTCGTGTTGGTGGCCTCGGCGCTGCGGGAGGCCGAGCCCGTCTTGAAGACGCCTGCGAACCAGGCCTCGAAGGCGAGCTTGGCGCCCATGGCAAGCAGGAAGGTCTCGTTTGTGGCGGTGCTGGTGAGGTAGACGGGCGTGTCTTGCCCACTGGAGATATCGAGGACGGTGTTGTTGTTTGCAGTCGACGTGACGGTCTCGGACAGGTCGCCGTTCACCACGTTGGAGGAGATGGTCTGGATGCAGGCCGAGAGCGTGCACTGCTGCGCCCACGGACTGGTGACGTTGGGGACGTTCCATGCTTCGGTGCCGATGAAGGTGAGTCTCATGATCGTCGCGTAGGGCATGTCGCCAAAGGCCGAAGGGAAGGAGGATGTCATGCTGAAGACATCGGTACTGCTGTTGAGCCGGGCGGTGCTGTTGGGTAATTGCCAGCCGCATGTCGTGCGATTGCCGTCTGCTGGCTCACCATCCGCACAGTAGCTTGTGAGGTAGGGCGTCATGTCGATGCAGGAGTTGCAGACTGCCAGGGTCTCAAATGGCTCGTAAGTGCAGTTGCCAGTGGCACATGTGACGTTGAGCGGTGCGTTGGGGTTGTTGTTCTCAGCGAACAGACCTGCGTACACTGCGCTCTTCATTGGCAAGATTGGTACGAAACCGTTAGATGAACTCCGGCCAGGAAGGTATCCTGTGTAGTTGAGCGCTCTGGGAACCAAAGCAGCAGCGTCGGCTGAGGCTACCATGTGTGAACGGAAGGTTGCCATCTGCTGGGCGAAGGGACCGAGTGCCAGGGCAAGGATGCTGAGGATGGCACCAAACGATCCGAACACACCACCTCTGGCCAGCACTAGCAGCTTCATCGAACCCCAAACGCCACGAGATGCCTCGTCGAAAGCCTCCATGTCGGACAACGGCGCACGGCCAGCCTTGAAGCGGATCCATTTCAATTGCGAGATGCCGCTCTGAAGGGTAGCTGCAAGATTGGCATTGGCAACAGTAGCAAGCAGTGCAATCAGCGCACTAAGCGTAATCCCCAACGGCCAGTCAGGCAAGGCGTGGCCGTCGAAATAACCCAATACGCCGATGATTCCAGCGACTGCACCTGTAGCCACCAGAAGGGAAATGATCTCGAAGGTCCATGTGCCAGTCTTAGAAAATGCGTTTGAGCCCCTGGTCTTCAGTGATGACTCTCTAGACAGTCGGCCCTCCTTCGATCCGGGTGATAGAGGTGAGTTGGTCTCGCTCCATCGGGCTTCTTTGAGCGAAGGTGTATCTCGTCCTGCAGTGCTGCTCGGAGGGCTTACTTCAGACACCCTGATGTTCTCGAAGAACTTGTTGCCGGCTGTGCTGTAAGGCGAGGCTGTTGCTCGGCTCCCTGCCGGTTGTAAGAGATTGATCTCATCTTGACCTGCAAGGTTATTGGCCGACATGTCTGCTAAGTAAATATCCTAACGAAGCCTAAAGATGAAGCACAGCTTCTCGTAGACCACAGCTCCAGGCTGAAACAACAAAGACGAGTATCTCCAACGTATGGAGGATGAGGAAGGCTCATCTTACTTATCCTCCAGGCTGCGCAGAGGCGTCGCCTTCATTGTTCCTATCTCTGGGGCTGAGATGCAAGTGTGCACGACTATGGCACGGCAATCCCTGTCTGGATCTGGAAAAGAAGCCGCACCCTGCTCGGCCATGCAGAGACCTAGAGTGGTGGTAGCCAGCATGTATGCCTTGCAGCATGGAAGCCATGGGGGAAGGTTCCCGTTCCCTTATCGATCAACATGGTGAAGCCCAAATATACACCTGCAGCAGGTAAACGTGTGGCACACACTCGAGGCTAGGGTATGGTGAGCAGTGACAACTCCATCAGCTGGAGAGCTGCAGCAGACACGATTGGGCTTGTTGCCGCCTCTGCTGGCTAGCTGACCAACCCACCGTACTACCGGCCAGTTGATGATGCTGGGAATGTTATTTAAAGCCTCCTTATCAGTTTCGGCCGTCCTTGGGGTCACTAAGAGCTAGTGCGGCAACAAAGGTCCAGCTGCATGGCCAGCACAGGAAAGCTGCAAGCTCAGAGCAGAAAGGTGTGTGAGACGGGAGGTCGACACTGTGCGGCCGCTGAGTTGGTTTCCGCTTGGCGCAGCGCTGCCATAGGCATTTTAGACTTTAGGCTCGCAGCTGTACGAGCTTGCGGTAGGGGCGAAAAATAGCATCAGCAACAGTGACAACGCCAGCGCAATGGCTCGGTCGGCCTTTGGAAAGGTCGAGATCTTCGATGGCTGTAGAAGTTGGCGTGGAATTTTGTCTTGTGACTGATGTTGATCGACCCTTGGTATCTTTTGTCGGTAATCACTAGAACTTAGACATGTCGTAGCATGTCGACAGATGGCTGCGGTTCTAAAAACAAGCCATGGCAATATTGTCGCCCACCTGTTGGGCCGGACCTGATTCCTTGCAGCCATGAGTAGACAAGGAGAGGCTGTGGGATTTCTTGCACCGAGGTCTCCATGTCAGGCTAGGATAGATGGCAAGAATGGCGTGAGGAGTAGCGAGCGAGTCATGATTAGAGGCATGGTACGGTATTTGCGAGGAACATGAAATGACTTTTTCTTGGTATACAACGACATTACTCATAAATCAGTCAGGTAGAGAATCAAGCGTGCCCGTTGACACCGTTTGTGCTCTTCGCTGGACCCAGCTTCTGCCTCCTCGCAGCAACAGCATCGCTTAGCTCGGCGAGGACTGCCTCGGTATCCTCCCAGCCGATGCATGCATCAGTTATGGAGACGCCGTATTTCAGCCCAGCCTTACCCTCAGCAGGTACCTTCTGGCTGCCCTCGTTGATGTTTGACTCGATCATGACACCCATAACGGCATCCTCCCCCTCCTTGATCTGCTCGGCCAAGACATGTGCAACCTTTGGCTGGTTCTTGTGGTTCTTCTCGCTGTTGCCGTGACTGCAGTCCACCATGAGCCTCGCCCTCATGCCCTTCTTTTCCAATGCAGCCTTCGATTCCTTGATCGACTGTGCATCGTAATTCGTGCCTTTCTTGCCACCTCGCAAGATAACAAAGCAGTCATCGTTGCCGACGGTGCCGACAATGGCGACGTTTCCAGGCTTAGTGACCGACAGGAAATGATGAGGGTGCTTGACGGCGCCAATGGCGTCAATAGCGACATCGAGTGTGCCATCCGTGCCGTTCTTGAAGCCAACAGGGAAAGAAAGGCCAGAAGCCAATTCTCTGTGCACCTGCGACTCAGTCGTTCTCGCGCCAACAGCACCGACGCACAGCAGGTCGGCTGTGAACTGAGGGCTGATGGTATCCAGCATCTCGCTCGCTAATGGCATGCCCTTCTCAGTGAGATCCAAGAACATCTGTCTTGCAGTGCGCAACCCCTTGTTGATGTTGAAAGTGTTGTCGATGTCAGGATCGTTGACGAGACCCTTCCATCCAACTGTAGTACGTGGCTTCTCCAGGTAGCTTCTCATGACGATCAACAAGTTGTCCTGGTACTTCTCTTTCATCTTCAGCAGCTTGTCGCAGTATTCCAATGCCATCTTGGGGTCGTGGATCGAGCATGGTCCGATAACCACCAGCAGCCTTCGGTTCTCGTCGGTGCCTTGCACTACGCCGACGGCTTCATTCCTTCCCTTCAGAACGGTCTTCTTTGAGCTCTCAGTCTGGCGGATCTCGAACTGCAACATATCAGGTGCAACGAGAGGGGTGTAGCCGCGGATACGGAAGTCCTCAACATTGTTGCTGTCGCCCACATTCGGGTTCGTGTTCAAGAACTGCAGGTTGACATTCGGTTAGTATATGGTACTTCAATGTCAAGCACAGACCTAGCCATAACGACTTACTTCTGCCATTGTGAAGAGCTCGCACAACTATGTCTAGTCGTAAGATGTGTGTGACGTAGAAAGCAAATTTGATCTTCAACTCAACTAGAGAGAATGCGAAGCCGGTTCAGACTTTCAAGCAGAAATGCGTTGGTACCCTTAAGGGCCAGGCAATCGATAAAGGGAAGGTTATGAGTCGGAAGCACGGACATCAGAGGGAAAAAATCCCGCCGATCCCCTGTCACCAATCAAATGCAGATTTGCCATTGACTTGGGTCCTGCCACGGTCATGGGAACTAAAGTACTCCGTTATCACTGTTCTCTAGCTATCAGCGTTTGATATGGTCTAACGCACATGCGTTCAACTACCAAGCTTGTCTCCATCTTACGACATCTCCGGGCAAACACTCGTACATGGGAGACTCCAGTACTTAACGCATCAGGGTCCATCGCGATCCAAGAGACCCAGGGCCACTGTCGCGTCGCGCCCCCCACACGTCATAAGGATCTCACAATAAGTGAGGGGCATTGAGGGGCCAGAGACCACCTTGTTGTGCTCTCACGCGTTACAATACTCAGGTATATAACAAGAATGTATTTCAATAGACGGACGATATGTCCTATAGTAAGTGCCTTTGGACTGTTGTTTGAATCTGAAGACATCACCAGTGGATTGCTAGGATGTCAATAACTATGGATTCACTCGGCAAAATACCCCTATGCTATGCCACTTGCTCGATCGGTTGCAAGGACGAGCATACCCTTCCCAGGAAGCTTGATGCAATTGCAGCTGCGGGCTTCCAGTCCATAGAACTCTCTATGAGTGACCTCCAGCCGTTCGCTGGGCAACTTCTCAAGAAAGAAGTCGGTTCGCATGATTTCGATGATCTCTGCACGGCAGCAAGGGAGGTTAGGTCTATATGTAATGCTAAGGGGCTGGGTGTGACGATGCTGCAGCCATTCGCGAATTTCGAAGGATGGCCAGAAGGGAGTGAGGAGAGGAAGGATGCATGGCTGAGAGCGGAGGGATGGAACAGGATCATGGAGGCAGCCGGAACGGACATACTGCAGATCGGGAGCTCAGACAGTCCCCAAGAGAAGATAGGGACCGACCGAAGCCGTATGGTGAAGGATCTTCAGGAGCTGGCAGACATCATGGCGAAGAAGAACCTGAGGATTGCGTACGAGAACTGGTGTTGGAGTACCCATGCGCCAAACTGGGAGGACGTGTGGGATATCTGCCAATTGGTGGACAGACCCAACTTCGGGCTGTGTCTCGACACATTCCAGTCTGCTGGAGGCGAATGGGCAGACCCCACCACGGAGTCTGGCATGGTCGAAGATGGTCGGTCTTCTGAGCAGGTCGAGAAGGAGTGGAAAGCATCCTGCGAGAAGCTTGCGAAGACTATTCCGGCTGAGAAGATATACCTACTGCAGATCAGCGATGCATACAAGACAGAGCGGGCGTTCGACAGCAGAGACATCGGTGGTATGCGACCCCGATGCAGGTGGAGTCATGACTTTCGGCCATTACCGTTTGAAGGATATCTGCCAGTCGTTGATTTTGCCAAGTCAGTTTTAGGGACCGGCTTCCGTGGCTGGTTCAGTTACGAGGTCTTCGATAGTGGGCCAGATGGCAAGGGCAAGGACTACGAGCTAGACTCATTTGCGAAGGGGGCCATGCAGTGCCAAACGCGCCTCATGCAGGAGTGTGCAAAGTAATTGCCCGGCGTACTACTATAGGCTATCAGAGACGGCGGGTATAGCGCGTGTAGAGCAATGAGGTCTCAAGATCAACGTGCCAGTCCCCACCTTGAATTACATGCTGAAGGTCACACGCCATGTGGGATTTGTCGCAGGAGGCCACGCGGCAAGATCAGGATGCGGCATGAGCCTACTCGGGAGAATCAGCACCTCTGCGTGGCGATGTTCTGGAAAATGCGAGTACAACGTCTACGAGGTGGCGCATGCGTCCATCAGATCCGGCCATCATATCTCACGCCTGTCTTTGAGGGAGAGCCATGCTAGTTCGTGACTTCCCGTTTTAGTCAAACACTGCGTCACTGATGGATGCAGAAGCACGCTGCTGGTACCTGGAGTTGCCGCCATTGGCGGGAATGTACCTTATCTGTGTGACTGCAATGTCAAACAGACGGGCGTTAGAGAGGCCGACGTTACACTATATTTACCGTTGCCGTTCGCCAGTCTACAAGAATCGGGCTAGCCGGACACGTTGGCCTTGTGGAGGAGTGGGTGGCCAGACGTTGTCGCAGAAGTTGTACGGTATCAGGCAAGCAAGAGGGTGTCTCCACCTCTCTTCATAAGAACGCCTTCGGTCGCACAATACGACATCTTGCACGAGCGCACGCACATCAAGGCCTGACTTCGTCACTCATGATGTGCTAGCAAAGGCATGATGGATGCACTTGTGTCTGCTCTCACAATCCGGATGCACTCTCTGCAACACTGGATCGGATTCGAACTTGTGAGCTGAGCGTCAAAGCAAGAGACTGGCGATAATGCGGTGTCCATCTGTGTGGTGGCCAGTTCGTACCGCAAATCACCACGGTGACCCGAGATGATGGTCCATCATCAATGGTCGCCGCTTACCGCCGGTTTGTTCCCTTGGCCAAGGTCCTGCGACTGTTCTGGAGCAACAACACCTGGGTGAGTGGAATTCTAGCACCCCAATCCAGCACCAGAGTCCGACTCTCCTTTCCTTCTGAAGGTGCGAAGGTCCATGCTTGCCACTGCGCCTTGTGGTGAGACTGTCGTATAGACACATGGCCATGCGGCGCATTTCCCAAGGCATTTCAAGGCATGAGGCTACTGCTGTGCTACCTTAGGTGCGCGTAGTAACAGGAGTGCCACGTCCAATCCATCAGAATCGCAGTTGACGGCAGATGCGCAGCCCCTCGCCTCCTCACAGAGCCAGCAAAGCGCGCGCCTCTTACGCTAAAGCGTGGGAATGATGGGAGTTCGGATCAAAGAACCTCTATGCAGTTCAGACTCGATTCGTGGAAATCAAGCGTAAGGCAATGAACAAGGCAGTCAGGATTGCGATAGCTTGACCCGGGATCGGTCACTGGAGGGCAGTGCTGTTGGCCTGCGCCTTTTTCCTTTGGTACGCCCATACATCCTATGTGGATGGTTCTCGATATTGGCAGTGGATCAGACATCGTGAAGTATTGGAGTTGAGCACGGGTGCCGGAGTGATGGCGATTCATTGGCGCGGTGGCCAAATGAGTATCG
Organism: Polychaeton citri CBS 116435; assembly: GCA_010093785.1. Classification (NCBI taxonomy): domain Eukaryota; kingdom Fungi; phylum Ascomycota; class Dothideomycetes; order Capnodiales; family Capnodiaceae; genus Polychaeton; species Polychaeton citri. Next base: position 201,582 of record MU003801.1, read on the forward strand.
TAGTCGACCCTACTACCCTCGGCCCTGCTAGGCTTGTGCCTCCACGCGAGCCACTGCCCTTGCGGGTGTCATCGAAGTAGCCACAGTCGTGTAAGTGCCTCAACCTTTGGTCTCACCTCTTTTCAACACGAAGGGTGATTTTCTGTATTTTTTTATTTTTATTCGGATGTACCGAGGTACGTCACACCTCGTCTCCATTATTCGCTCTTACCTGGGATACAGAGTTCCAGGTGCAACAATAACAGGTAAACAGGTAACCAGGTATCCGAAGGCGGGGGAGGTACCAGGTTCCTGGAGGAGCTGCCGAACAAATGCAGGTTTGTACATGGGGATGCAACTGCGCCAGCAAGTCCAATAAGACGGGCGATTTAGGCGCCTGTAGGTGTCGATTTCAGACCCTCTATCTTGTGGCTTGGGAGGGAATTCCTCACAGCCCGGTGGGATCGCCTTGTTCTGCTCATAGAAAACCCTCACCAGCTGCCCTTAACTTTATCCGCCGCTTCTAAGTCCCGACGCCTGTGTCACCAAGACACCTACCTAGAGGCGACGGGGATCATCCTATTTGTGAACCTGAAGCAACCATACCGGGATCGACCCCATGCAACATGGTCATCTGAAGACCGAGTGTCTGGCCCGTCTTGACCAACCGACGGCCCTGGACGGTAATCCTGCGAATGGATTGCGTTGCCGTCGGCTGATTGACCGGTTGGCCGCTGCCGAATGTTGACTACGGCGATGTTGTTCGCAACCACAAGCTTGAAGAGTAGCGCCTATGCTGCTCGGAAGATCTTAGGTTGCAGCGACCTTACCGCTTTCTTGGGTTCGGCCTCGGGTAGCAACATGTTAGTATATCACTGCTTCATGCACTCGAGCGATGAACTTGTCGCACCGACAGGGTGCGACCCAAAGGCGACATCAGCAGTTTGATTCACCCCAGGCCGAGAAAGGGGCGATGCAATATTGTTGACGTAGCAGTCGCACCGAGCACATCAGAGGTGGCCATACCACTTCCGCGCCTGAGGCAATCATGATGGGGTCTTATAATGCGAGAAGCTGGTCGCCTTCACACTGCCTCCCTATGGCCCGACCACTGCGAAGGCACCTCCTACACACCGACAATCGCCTCTTAATGCTTTAAGCGTGGCTCTGCAATCCACTCGAAAGCCTCACATTTACCACCCTGCGCCACGCATCCATTACCGTCTGCCTAAAACTCAGGGGCAAATATAAAGAGCCACAAGTCACAACCCTCGTTCCTACAGCAGGAGCAGATTCATACACCTAAGCACGTTTATCACACGCCATCTTACTTCGGATCATTCCTCGCACATCGACTGTTTCCACCACACAACCTCCTTGCAGTTGCAACAAGCCACTTTCATCCTTGCCTATCGATTGTTTGCATCACACAACCTCCTTACGGTTACAACAAGCCACTCCCATCCTCGTCCATCAACTGTTACCACTACACAACCTCCTTACAGTTACAACAAGCGACTTCCGTCCTTTCTTGAGTTTCGGTTCTGCGTGGAAGCAGACCACATTCCTCTCAAATGGCCAACGAACAAGTTCGACGCTGTATTCACGCTTCAGATCGCATATGCCCCGTCTGCCAGGATCAGATGACGTTAGACGCGGTCTACGGAGGTAAATCCAACCAGACTCACACTCGTACCTACAAAACGGATACGGCTGGTATTAAGAAGGAGATCAAGTCCATGGAGAGGGATGGTAGGTTCAATTCTTCGCTCTCGTCTTAACCTAGGCTCTTGACTAACAGTTTTGCCAGTCGACATCGCAACGAAGAAAAGTCAAAGTCGGCGCGGGTAATCTTGGGCGGAGGCTGCTGCTGGGTAAGCATTCGTCCATCTCATCCTGGGTTTCCATAGCTAATTGTGCGTGAGATTGCAGAGAGGACTTGACTTAAAGCCGGTGCTACCCTTCAACCACCACCATCTGGTACTTCCGGTCGCAATTGCCCGACCTCGCGGCTCGGTCACAACAGCGCACAGGTCCCCACACTCGACAAGCCACCAGCATAGAGGTCGACTGCACAGCTTTCAGATTTGCTAAACGGGGGCCCATGTCTAGAATTTGCCGTCATTGGTCTTGTTATCCTGATTTACGTCTTTTCCTTTTCCCTTCCTGTTCCTTTGCTTCCTTGTTTTGATAGACGCACCTATGGAGTTGTGTTTGCTGCAATGTATTGTATCAATATTGATTTATCACTCTCTTGCATTCCAATAGTTACAACACCACCATAGCTTGGTTTGGCCCTTCTCTATAGAAGTGTTCCGACAAGCGCCATGAATGTTTCCATCAGTAGACGTGAAATTAGGGTGTGGCAAACTTGTTTCCGTACTTGCTAGTCTCATGGCTCTGTATCTAGTCGATTAAGCTGGCCGGCTGACTGACAAGCAATCAGTCAGGATAGGAATAAAGGTAACGGTCCACAAGGCCAGCGCCTCAACCGGGCAAAGCACTGAGCAGCGCGCCAATGGTTGGCTCAGGTACTGTTTCCGAGGTGTTATTGGCGCACGCTTTGGATAGAGTTTCAACGGTGAGGCATGGCAATCAAACGACCGATGCACCACAATATGTCACATCACTGACACTCACGCGTGGATTAGTACGGCTTCGCGCTCGGTGTTGCACTTGTCGACATCTCAGGCGGTGAAAGGACAGGGCATCGATTCGAAAGCGGCCCCAGACACCTCGGTAGCACCTTAGAGTTTTGCACCTGCCGCAGCGGCCTCTCGAAAGGCAGTGACCATACCATGTAGGGAAACTGACGGAGATGTCATAGTGGCGGTGTGCAGAGGCCGTATGGTCAGGACATGCAGCTGGTAGATCGACAGCAGCGAGGGGATGTGACTAACGCTGGCGTCGCTGGGCGAGACATGACCCAACAATGTGGCATACGTCAGCTCGATTTTTGGCACATCAGATAGTATACTCGACATCTCGAACCATCTGGTTGGTTTGCCAATGCTGGGGTCTAGACTGGGTTGACCTGAAGGAGTGATGCAGCGTTGCGGAACATGCACTAGAGGGCGCTCGCTGTCATGCATGAAAACGGTAAGCTAGAAAGGTCCGTCAGACCCTTCCCTAGCGCTGCCCCTTTGTAGGCAAAACTACAGCCCCTACAGGCCGCCATACCATCAAGGTGAGCAATATGTCTGCACTAGACTTGACAATGTAGATTTGAGGCAGTGCTCGCGACGGGTGGAAGTTTTGCCTCTTCACCTTCTCGGCAATGAGGTGGCACTGCGTTTTTCACATAGCATGGTCAGGAGGACACGGAAAAGTGGAGAATGTGCAGAAAAGAGTCCAGGGCTATCAATGATGGTGGATTACAACGTGTATGATTTCAACCAACTTGGACAAGACGCCCAGAACAGCATGAACAAGGGTGGCTGCTATATGACTGCCTGTGTCAGGGGTACAGCCCAGATTTGGCTCTTCCTTGCCTTGTTCAAGGCGTAATTAGTAGCTCTTGCGTTGGATACATCCATCACTAAGCATGCAAGATGTAAAGGCTGCTCTCTAAGTAGTGGGCGAAGTTTTTTAGACTGATTTGCCATAAGGTAGGAAAAGCGAGAAATTAGTTTCAAGTGCCTTGAAGTGAGGTATGTAATGGTCAATTAGAGGGTTTGCAGGTTCCGAATACGTATGTCGAGGCATTCGTATAGTTCTGACATTGTCAGTCTCACAGAAGTGGCGTGTGCACACCGGATGAAGGTAGCAATGCTCAGAGCATACTGCGATGGTGTCGCTAGAGCATCTAGTAATTGTAAGAGCACACGGCAGACGAGCCACTGACTATTTCATGGTAGAATACGTCAAGATGTTGCATGGGTCGCAGTGCGAACATACCTTATCCAGTATCGTGCGAAGCCACCTGCCACGCCAATCGTTGTTAGTTGCAGCATACCGTGTTTCTTGATAGTTGATGAGGGGAAAGATTTCCCATCTGAACATGTGTGCACTAGGCTATTGACGTACAGAGTGAAAGCAGTGAGAACCGCGTCCGTACAGCGATATCCAGGGCCAAAGGGCACTGCCACAGACCTGACGCTTGACCACAACGCTTTGAAGCAAGTTCGAGGGTTGGCGTTCTTCATATCTAGAGCTACTGGCGTCAGATCCTGGCTTTACCAGGATGTGTCCCAAGAGGCTTTGCTGGTAGGCAGACTCTCGATCTTTCCCGCGTAGCGTTCTTTTGGCGATAGCCTTTGATGGGCCAACCAAGACGTGCACGCTCCTATGGCTGGGCTTCACCAGAGCCATGCTCGTGTCTGCTCCTGTGGAGTGACCTGGCTTCCTGTCTCGACTTTGTAGTCACTATGATAAGTGGCGTGCGAGAAGTGGTCACACCATGTGTATCGGATGTATGTCCTCATCCTACAGAGTCTGAGGCCGGGTTTAAGGTTGTGGCAAGTCAAACGATGGTCCGGATGTCGCGGCCCGTTGACGTTTGTAGGTCGTACACAGGAGTAAAAGCACTCGTGCCCTTTTGACGCCGTCGAGTTACACAACAGGAAACAATCCATGCAGCTGCGTGTCGCCAGCAAATGCAAAGCTTTCCAGCGATCTTTTGCTCACTCTGCCCAGAGAAGACTGATCTGCTCTCCCAGAAGGAAAGCTGACCGCGATTCTCCCGTCCCCGGGAAATTTTGGCATGAGCTTGGATGTCTCGTGCAGGTGTCTGGCAGGCTCCTGTCGGTGCAAACATCCACATTCACACCACATGCCTGCAGTGGCTCCCTTGAAACGTTCCTGACTACCAGTCTCCACCAAGATCGCAAAGTCCGAGTGTCGTGGACTTGGAGTGCGGATCCAACGGCGTGAATCTGAGTCTCGCTGCGAATTCTCCATGGCATGCAGGACCTGGGACCAAGGCCCGGACAAGAGATCCTCGCTGTCCCGACTTGCGTGCCGACGGGTAGCGACAAGTGCGGGCTGCGTTTTTAGTAGCCATCAACAGCATAGCCTTGCCCAATCTCTATCGACTGCAGTGGACCTGGTTTGACTCCCGACGATTGCGTGCATGCTGTTGCACTGTACAGGGCTACTGCGGTGCAGTGTACCGAGAAATCTATGAGCTTAAGTTCACCTCAGAGCTCCAGCATCGCAGTGTGATGGCCTCGCCAGCCGAGGACAGATTGGCATGGCAGACAAAGCTGCTTAGGTAGGCTGCGAATCCTGGGCAGTGCGACCTGGGGGCGCGACTCGGTTGTCCAGCTCCCAAACCCTTGGGTGGGATGTGACTTCGGCATCGAAGCTCGACCATCAGGGCGCTAACGCGCATAGAGGAGAGGGAAGGGGAAGGGAAACCATATTGGTGTCTCGCCGTGCAGCGGCAGGGCATCAGCTAGTCGCATCTACGGCAACATAGCAGGGGTGTTCCCTGCCCGAGTACCAAGATGGGACGCCAAAAGTCTATACAATTATTTACACTCACAGTCGCAGAATCGCCAGCCTCAACCCTAACGAGGACTGTTAGGCGCGTTTCGTCCATAGATGACATATCTCGATCTGACAAAGACAGGGGCTGCTTCTCCTAGCATTGGGACAGCAAACGATCTTCTGACATGCGTCTCTGCAGGTCTCTCTCGGTCGACTCTTGCGTCGGCTTCACTGCTGAAGAAACTCCAACCAACCAACCAACCCAGGGGCTGTCTCTTAGGTGGCTATGCACACGGTCTTGACTGAGGCCGCCTGAGTTGTCCCATTGCTTTGAAGGGGAGGAAGCCGCATGAGTCGTATGCCCACGGTTTCGCCTTTTTTCCCCCATCCGCCTTGTAGCTGTCTGCTCTCTATGCAGTGGCATCACGCATAGTACCATCACGCATGGTGCACTGGACCATCCTCGACTAACCCGAACCGTTTCTCCAGCACTCTGCCTTGGATTTGCGGGCGATAGCGTGTTGCGGGTATCGTGCCTACTGTTTGCCTTCTTCACTGCTTGGGCGTGTCTTACGGTTTGCTCACCCCTACCCACGCCCCTTTGCTAGGCAAAAGATGTACAGCGCATCAGTGCCTGGGTGTCCCGCCCATGTTCAGGAACGTTTTCTGTGCGACATACAAGCACGGCTTATAAGTAGTAAAGACCGGAAGGGAGGTTAATCGAGATGTTTTCACTTCCAAGCATCACCTCGTAGTCCACCGTGTACACCGTCTCGCACGGTTTCCTCCACCAAATATGAGTTACCCATCGCGTTGCCAACATCCCACTAATGGGTTTTGCACTCGATGCAACCCTCCACAGCCACCACAGCCTGGCTCACACCTCTACGGCATGGGTGACTGGACTAATGTAGGCACCGAACCATACCAGCCTCTTCGACCAGTAGTCCTTGACCGGGCCCAGCCTTCTAGCCGTAAGTACTGTACTGCAGTCTGCCAGCCTGTCTGACCAGCCGCTGACCCTTAATGCCAGCAGAAACATCCGGACCTCCAACCTTATATCATCAGATGCCTCGCCCACTTGGCCCCTCGGCTCCTCCATCTTCCATGGCACTTGCTGAGGGTAGATCTCGCGGTATGCAAGACCTCTGCTTGCCCATCTGCAACAATATGAGGGATACAAGCTAAAGTTCTGCAGCTCGAAGTCCGACTACGACACCACGGTATCCACTGGATATCCTACCTCAGACTCCGAACAACACGGACAGCCGTTCCACGAGAAGAGTCAGTCAACCCTACTACGTGGGCCGTCCACATGGAGGGGTCGCGCCATCCAGATACTACCAGCCCTTTCCCACTACTCGTCCAATGTCAACGGAGCAAAGTTTCGGCGTCAGGACCTACGTGCGCAATGAGGACAGACCCGTGACAGCCACCGACATCAACGCGATTCGCGAACATCCCCACAATGATTTTGACTGTGAGAGCGATGGAGACGAGGACTCGTCAAGCAGTGATGAGTCTGAGAGTGATCTCAGCACAGTGATCCCAACAGACGGGCCTGCACCGAGGGCCAGGAGTACGGCTTCTTCGTCTACTACCGTCACCCGCCAGTAGTTACGACGATACCCAGTCACCGTCGATCCAAACAAGCACGATTGTACGCAACAGCGGGACAGTTCCCGCCCCATTATCAGTACCTCCCAATGTCCAGACTGGTAGGGGCAACATTTTGTTCGGTTCCAAACTCTTGAAGTCGCGAGAGTTCAAGGAACAAAAAGAAACAGATCGCACCTAACGTGTACTGGCAACACACAGACACAAGGGTGACAACACTACTTGATGATGCTCAGCTCATGGCGACGACCGTCACATGCAAGCCTTAATGAGTTCCCCTAGCACGCTGCAACGGCAGGTCGCTCTCTTAGTCCGGCCACCTCGATACTGCACCGTCATGTCGTCGCCTGTCATTGTGCCGCATTCGTCGGATCCAACGCCAACCCCTTGCACTGCCTCGATCCGTAACCGGCACTGCTAGCTGTTCAGTCTGCCTTCCAAACCGTACACGATCTCGTTCTCACCATGTACAAGCAAGGCCTAGAAGCAGAGGTTTTCGTTACCGTGGGATGTCGGTGATTCCCAATAGGTATTCAGGTGGACAATCGCATGGCAAATAGTTGTTTAGAAGAACTGTTTGCACTGTTGGGAAAGGCTGGAACGCGAAAGGGAATCGCTGCTGTTCCAGTATCGGGTTTCAAAAGAGTTTATAAAGGGCAGTGATAGACATAGATAATTGTTGCATTAAGAACGGTCTCACACCAAGCGCCTGGCTTTGGCAGTCCATCATAGAAAGGTCACTTACGTGTTGTTATAAATCCAACAGGTTTGAGTCTGTAATGTTGTCACTAAAACACACAACACAGACGTGCAACAGCGACGGAGAAGAGTAGCACAAGCATCTAAACTTGCTAACGAATCTTCGACCCGTCATTACGTCCCAAGACTAATATTGACAATCTTGATGTCCTTAACAGGCCGCTCTTTGTAGGTCTTGGTGTTCTCGATAGCATGCACCACATCCATGCCTCTCACTACACGGCCAAAAACCGTGTGTTTCCCATCCAGCCATGGTGTCCTTTCTGTCGTGATGAAGAACTGGCTGGCATTGGTATTCGCCCCAGAATTGGCCATACTTAAGGTGTAAGATTTATGATCCAAATCAGGATGGAACTCGTCTTCGAACTGCCCTCCCCATATAGACTCGCCTCCTGTTCCGTCGCCAAGCGGATCGCCAGTTTGGATCATGAACTTCCGGATTACGCGATGGAAGATGATGTTGTTGTAATAGTTCTCACGAGCGTGTATGGTGAAATTCTCAACTGTTTTGGGAACTTGGGTTGGGTAGAGTCTGACTTGGATGTCGCCCTCAGTTGTGTGGATGGTTGCTGAAGCTGCACGTCGAGTGTCTTGCTCAGCAGCAGCATCACCGTTCGTCTTCTTGCCACCAGCGACGTTGCGAGGCTTCTCATTGTGCACATCACGGGTAGACTTGGCAGCTTCTGTCTCGTTCGTGAACACGTAAAAGCGTAGTTTGCCAGAGCCAGTGCTGACGAGCATGGCGTCACGCTCTTCGGCTTGCTGAAGCAACGGGTTGTCCGACGCTGCCATCTGAACAGTGATGACACCCTTCTTCTGAGGCTGGCCCTGGTACAATGCAAGGTTGAGCGGCCGGAAAGGCTCAGTGTTGCCGTAGATCTTTACAATTCTGTTTGTCAGGGTGTTCAGGACTTTGACGCCGGCTAAGCTACCGTAGAGTAGGAAGTTGCCACTCTCATCAAAGATGACGTTTAACCGGCTACCAAAGTCTTCAAGCTCACGTTCGACTGCTATTCGTCGGCCAAATTCAACAGCATCCATCTCGACGCCTAGAGTGCCTGCTTGGTTCATCGTTGTCACGGTTTCGATGCTCTCATCATAAGTCCTATACAGTTTACCAGAGGCGAAATTGAATATCCTGATCTTCCGATCCGGGAACGAAAAGGTCGCAAACTGTTGCCCAGTGGGCGAGATAGTGAGCGAGCAAGGTACGGCCTTCCTCTTCTTGAACTCGAAGAGGTCGGTGGAGCTCTTCATCTGGAAAACATCATGCGGCTTCTCATAGGAGCCGGATGGCTGCCAATACTCCAGCATACCGCCCTCATCAGCAGAGATGACGCAGTCGTAGGCGTTGTTGTAGGACATAAGGTGAACTGGCTTCCGATGCAAACCCGTCATTGTATGTATGGCGGCCGTGTTCTCTCCCCTTCCGTCGAAGATTGAAATGCGTCCATCAATCTGACTACTTACAGCGAGCAGTGGGAAACCAGAACCTTTCGCATGGACAAAACAGATGCACTTGGGCGGTAGATCTTGCAGTTCGATTATAGCAAGCAAGTCGAACGTTTCGACGTCGAATATCTTGACTGTCTTGTCTACTCCCGCCGTCGCGTAACTTCTGCCATCAGCGCTAACGGTCACGCTCCTGATTTCACCTTCATGCGCCTTGTATTCCTTGACAAACTCGACGTCTCCTGCCGCCACTTTCTTCCAGAACTTTACGTAGCCATCGACTGAGCTCGTGATGAGGAAGTCAGTGTATGGAGTCAACGTCACGAACGCAAGTTGCTCCCGGTGCATCAAGGACTTCGAGTACCGAGTCCCAGCCGGCAGCGCAGCGATGTATTGTTTCTCATGGGGCAGCCTCTTTCGTTTCTTTCTTGGTTGCTGAACCTCTTGCGCTGATGGCAGGGCTGGTCCAATGTCATCGTCTTCAGAGCTTTCGGTGTTCTCGCCAGTCTCCTCCTGTTCACGAGCACGCTTCAAACTCGGTGCAGTCTCTTCTTCCTCAGCCATAATGCCGTTGTGTTCTCTAAGGAAACGGGCAAAGCGGGAGCAATGTCTGTACGAGCCGGCCGTCGCGTGAAGAAGCTCACGCGAGTCGCGAATCTAACACTAGCGTGCCGATCCGAAGGCAATGCGAGCTTAAATTGTGACGCATCGTCTGGCATCTTAAGTCCGAAGGTCATCGAATTTAGCTGGAAAGTATTCCTAAGGGAAGTATTGTCTTCGCCACAAGGAGGACTCTTTTGTGACCCCTGCGACTCTTACTTCGCCCTGCACATTGTACGCTCTGTCTCATACTGAGTCACATTCGTTGTACATACGCCTTCAGCTGTGTCTTGTTATTTCAAGTGTTCCTAGGCCGTATTTGTGGAGGCCTACTTTCCTTTTTCGCAGCTTCATCACTTACGACTTTCACGACGCCACCAAGGTTTCACCTATTCTGAAAAGACTTCGCTCTCGAGTTTTCACTCTTCTAGTACCGAGAAGTGGCGATAATTTGTACGAACTTGGTGAACAATTCTCACATTATGGAGGGCAGCTCACGGGCCGATCAGGCTCAGCCTTCCCATCAGCAAAGTAATACTCAAACACAGCGGGCAGACGGGCGAAGTGGGAGAGGTCGCAACCGTGGCAGGGGTGGTAGGAATGCTGCACTTGGCTTTCGACCTGCGACTGTAGCCCCAAACACAGTACCGTCAAGCGCAGACAATTCCGGGACAGAGAGTGGCAACAACAATCCTGCACGCAAGCCGCGCCAAGGGCGGCCAAGACAGCATCAATCTGTCAACGGACGCACTTTTGGTGGACGACTCACGCAGCAAGGCGTTCCAACACAGCAACAATCGGCGAGTGCTGGACAGCTTCAAGGGAGCGCACCTCTCTTTGTCCCAGGACAGGATGCCCCAAAGAACGCGCTGGGCGCGGAATCCGCGAAACCGTCACAAAGACCGCAGCGGCCGCAAAGGCGGCGACCATCAAAATCGCAGGCGCCGGACATCGCAACTAGAACACACGAAGACATCAACAACGGCCATTATGAGTGTCCCATATGTACCAGTGAAGTGCAGCGCAATTCGAAAGTTTGGGCCTGCCATAGCTGTTGGACAGTCTTCCATCTGACCTGCATCAAAAAATGGGTTAAGAACGAAGGTTCAGCTGCAGCACAGCAGAACGTTCAGAATGGCGATGCGCCACCACCACGACAATGGAGGTGCCCTGGCTGCAATCTACCCAAGGATGTGCTACCTAACAATTACACTTGTTGGTGCGAGAAAGAAATCGACCCACGCTCAACGGCTGGAATACCACCTCATTCATGTGGCAATACCTGCGGCCGTGAGAGGGTCCGGAAATGCCCACATCCTTGCCAAATGACCTGCCATGCTGGACCTTGCCCGCCCTGTACGCATATGGGACCAACTCAGGTCTGCTATTGTGGGAAGCATGAATCGACGAAACGTTGTTCCGAAACAGACTACGAACATGGCTGGAGCTGCGGGGAAGTCTGCGGAGAATTATTGCCTTGTGGAGAGCATGCATGTCCTAGGCCTTGTCATGAAGGTCTCTGTGGCGCTTGTGAGATACGAGTACCAGCAAGATGCTATTGTGGCCAAGTCGAGAAGGACGTGCTCTGTTGCGATAGAGGCGATGAGATGATCAGCCATCGCCAGCACATGCAAAATGAGAAGGAGCCTCTAGATGAAACTTGGACGGGTTCATTCGAGTGCTCAAATCCATGTGGACGTCCTTTTGATTGTGGTGTCCATGTATGCAAAAAACCGTGTCATTCTCAGGAATCAACGCCAACGCATTGCCCACGCTCGCCAGACATCGTGACCCATTGTTCATGCGGCAAAACACCACTTGGTGAGATTTCAGATCGCAGGAGGGAGGACTGTACTGATATCATCCCAAGTTGCAACAAGCCATGTGGGAAGCTCCTGCAATGCGGCCACTCGTGTTCTCAAATTTGTCATATTGGAGAATGCATGCCTTGTTTGCAAGTCGTCGACATTAACTGCCGATGTGGCAGGACAACATCCAAAACCATATGTCATCAAGGTGTTCAGGAACCCCCTCAGTGCATGCGGCCATGCAGGGCGAACATGAACTGTGGACGTCATGCTTGCGATGAGCGCTGCTGTACAGGCGAAAAGCAAGCGGTCCAGAGGCAGAGCACTAGGCGAAAACAACGTCCGTTACATGCCGCACCTCGCGCTCTAGAAGATGGCTTTGAGCCTGAGCACATTTGTACAAGACAATGCTCTCGCTTACTCACATGCGGCTCACACATCTGCACAGAACTCTGTCATAAAGGTCCATGTGGTGCATGCAGGGAAGCAATCTTCGATGAGATCAGTTGTCATTGTGGGAGGACTGTGCTACAACCACCCTTAGCCTGTGGTACTCAACCACCTCCGTGTCGCTACCCTTGCACAAGACCGAAGGCATGTGGTCACCCACAAGTTGCACACAACTGTCACCAAGATAACGAATCGTGTCCAAAGTGCCCGTTCCTTGTGCAAAAGCGGTGCATGTGTGGTAAACAGACCATCAAGAACCAACCCTGCTGGCTCCAAGACGCTCGCTGTGGGCAAATCTGTGGCCGAAAGCTGAGATGTGGCTCTCATCATTGTCGCAAAACATGTCATCGGCCTGGAGAATGCGAAGATGGGAATGGACAGCCATGCGCACAACCATGCGGCAAGTTGAAGAAGGCATGCGGACACCCTGATGAGAGCCATTGCCATGCACCATACGCATGCAAGGAAGAAACCCCTTGTCAGAGCAAGATCTTCATAACCTGCGAATGCCAAGCTCAGAAGCAAGAGATGAAATGCATGGCATCAAAATCCAGCCCTGGCAATGCCGACAAAGCCTTACAATGCAACGATGAATGCGCCCGACTGGAGAGAAACCGCAGGCTGGCATTGGCCCTCAACATCAACCCATCTTCACATATCGAGGCCAGCGATCATATTCCGTACTCTACAGAAACTATTCGAATGTTTGCAGAAAACACCAAATGGGCTCAAGAACAGGAGCGAGAGTTTAGAGTCTTCGCCACCTCCGACAACGAGAAGCGCCTACGGTTCAAGCCGATGAAGCCTCACCAGCGATCATTCGTGCACTCTTTGGCAGAAGACTTTGGATTCGATTCTGAGAGCGTGGACCCGGAGCCTCATCGCCACGTCATGATCTGGAAAACCCCTCGGTTCGTCTCTGCACCTAACAAGACGTTGGCCGAATGTTTGCGCATTCGTCAAGCGCAGAGGTCGAACATCGGGTCTGCAAATGTTTCTGACACCGAAGCGCCGAAGAAGACAAAGGCAAGTAACGTCGTAGGAGAACCCTATAACGGCTTTGTTATAAGCAATTCGCGCTTCGGTCTCACAATCGACGAGTTGCGTGGCGAACTAGGCCGTGCTGTCCCTATAGATGCCCCCCTCCAGTTCGACATTGAATTTCTACCCAATGAAGACGTGGTACTCAAAGCCATCAGTCGCACCTTGCCACCTCACGATCTTGACACCATGCTCCAGAATCTACGGCAGCCAGTAGCCACCGCAATGGCCGCGAAAGGCTTTGGCTCTGTGCAGCTCTGTGCCATGGACAGCTCGCTCAACATCCTTCGCCGTGAATCAGACAGCTCGGCAGCAACCGATGGATGGTCAAGAGTCGCAGCCAAGAAAGCTGCACCAAAGGTCACTGCGTCAGGTACTTCCACTAATATGGCGACTAACGCTTTCTCAGCTTTGAGCGATGGCAAGATTACTTTTGCTAAGAAGAAGCCTACTGCCACCGCCAAAGCGAAAAGGGAAACAGTGGTGGATGATTGGGAGGCTGCAGAAGTGGAAGAGGAGGAGAAGGAGAAGAGCGCTGTGAATAGTGGAACCGAGGAGGAGAACATCGTGGCCACCCTTAAGGAGCAGAAGGTCATCCCGGATGAGGCTTCACAGCGCCAGCCTTCAGAAAGCGATGCCCAGACCTTCGATGCAGTAGGTCTCCCTGGCTACGTTGACAGTCGAGCTGGTCCAGCATGACACACCACACCGTCGAACGTGGCCTGAAATAGTTGTAGCACAGATAGATGAAAACGGTGAAAGCTTAATAGCCATACTTTCGTCGCTTAAGCCTACCAGTCAAGTATGCATGTCATTCCAACAACCAACACGGACTCCATCCTCCAGGATCATTTACCGTGGGTGTCCCCTGGGCGGCACAATATCCGCCCCGTACCTTACATGAGCCGCATGTTTCGATCAACGTAAATAAACAGTCCAAGACTTATCTTAGAAAGAGAGAGATTAGACAGGACAGTAGAAATGGCACGTGTTTGAACTCGACTATACTGGTGGATCAATTTTGCGCGTACACTAGAAATAAGCTAGCGTTAAGTGTAAATGAAAGTACTGAAGAGGTATCATTGGCACATGGTTCTTGCTCCAAAAGCAGACATAAAAGACAAATAGAGTATCCCTTCCGCTTCCCAAGTCATGCCAGACCGTGTAGAGAACGCCAGAGTGCTGAAATATCAATTAGGACCGGCATGGCCGTCATCGCTGGTACGGGAATGTCATTGTTCTAGGCGCGATGGTTGGACTTGACAAGGGGCTTGCGTACGCGCCTGGGATAGGGACATCCTCGTACTGCTGCTCGCCAGGTGCTGCATCGAAGTGCTCCTGCTGATAAGTGTACGGTTGATGATACTGCTGCTGCTGCTGTTCGGGGGCTTGGAAGTGTGGCGGTGCCATGAGGGGCGAGCGCTGGTCGACAGGCGGTGAGGGTGTGCGCTCGCGCTGTGGAACGGATGGTTGCTGCATGGGTGCGAAACCAACCTGTGCCATCTTTGGGGTGGCGTTCTTCACCGGAGCTGGTTGCAGCGTGAATGGCTGCACCTTGGCCCGCTTGGAAACGTCGACGTACTGCACGCCTTCTTCCACCATCGGTCCCTTGTTGAAGCTCTGTTCTGATGGTGGGGGTATCCAGCCGCCCGCGCTTGGGCTCAGAGGGTAGCCTGGGGTGTTTGGTGCGCTCTGGGTACGCAGCTGGGCAAGGTACATGTCGCTTCTCGCGCGATCGCGCACGGCCATGGACTTCCTCAACTTGTTCTTGGAGTAGAAGCGGTAGAAGACGACGCCATACACGGCAATGGTGATGGTCTCGACGACGACTTCGATGATGCAGCAGACCAGACTCCAGTTCTGCAGGCGGCAGATGAGGTCGTAGTCGACATCGTTCTGGAACACGTCGTGTCGGGGGTTCTGCACGCAAGCCCAGCCCCACATGTCCTTGTTGTTTGAGCCTTGGTGGGACCCTTGCAGTACACCGGCGCCGATGCCCCACATGACGATGCTGAAGATGAAGAAGGCAACGGCGAAGGTAGTGTAGTACATCGCTGCCTTCTCGGCTCGCCTGTGGCCACCTTTGAAGTACGCGTAGAAGATGACCATGGACATGAAGAGTGATATGCAAGCGATCGAGAGAAGCAGAATCTGTGGCCAGACCTTCTGCTGTGGAGCCCATGGAGGGAGGTTGTTCCGGGGAGGGAGTGCCTTTGTCGCATTGAAGATCGCAAACGTCGAACCGATCATGGCAAGAACGATGAGCGAGCAGGAGAAGTTGACTCCTCTGAGAAGCATCTTTGCTATCCGTACTCTGGTTTTGATTTTCTAGGCACTCAGTTAGTTTAAATGATGGCGATTCTAGCATGACTGAAACTTACCACATCCGTCGCTTGTTGCTTCTCAGTGTATTCCTCAGCCTTGTTCAGAACCTCTTCCTCTTGGAAGGTTGGGCTTAGAATGTTGCCAAGGTCACGTGGAGGAGCGCCAGGAGTCTTCATTGCGCTCTTGAGTGGCGATTTCAGAGGTGTCTTTGGTACGTCGTGCATTGGAGGGTAGTCGTTGTTGTCGGTGTCTGGCATCTCGACGGATTCGTGTCTGTTCACGTACCCGAAGCCGAGGTCGGATATCTGTGGTTGTGCCATGACGTGGTTTGTCGGTGTCGGCGTCCTGAAGGCAAGCTTCTTTGGCTCAATGGGTGAGTTGACGGCAGTTGCTTCAGCAAACCGCGCTGCTCGCGGCGACTTTAATGAGGGTGCTGTGCTGCTAGAAGAGGATGTGGTGTCGTCTGAGTCGGATCGCTCACGGGTAGCGATCGTGATTTGGGGTTTCTTCTTGTTGCCCTGGTGCGACATTGTGAGTTACGGGCGATGTCTAAGGTGCCTGAGCGTGAAATGTGCAAGTGATGCTCGACGGAAGATTGGAATCAAGAGGCCTGCTCTGTGGAGGATAACGTCGCTATTGCTGGTAGCGACGTAGCGTGATAGATTACCAAACAGTATACACAAAGAGAGTTCGAGTCGACAGAGTCCAGCTGTGCAGAGCAGGAAGAGAGGACAGGAAAGACATGCAGCCAGCGGACAGAGGGTAGACAAGGTCCTCTTGGTAGCTTGCTGGCGCTTCGCACAGACGTGTGGGATTGGACGAGCACAATGTAAGGGTGTGATATGTGATTCGGGCGAGGGAAACGGGAGAATGGGCCAGAGCGGAGGCACTCACCACCACGTCTACCAAGTATTGGCGGTTTATTGATTGGCACTTGAGAGAGGGCGCGTACACGGTGGCATCCGAAGGTCTGATAGGCTGGCGACTCTAGCAGCTACGCCAAACTTAGACGCTGGACGGGAGCTGCAAGAGATGACAGGGTTCCGGTGCAGAGGGTTTATCGATTGACCTGCAAGATCACGCTTGGGAGAGCAGCATCAACAGAAGAGAGACTCGCGGCCGGCGCGCATGTTGCTCTGGAACACACAAGAAGGAGGACAGAGAGGAGGAGAGAAGCGTAAAAGAACGAATTGATTATCTGACAGTTCAGCTGCGCGAGCGCAAGAAGAGGACGAAGGAAACACGCTGCCAGAGCGGCCACACAAGTGCCGGCGAATGCAAGGGCCCTCGCAGCTGGGCCTGACCCGGAGGGAGGAGAAGTAGAGCCAATACTTGCTGTCCCCACCCCTCATGAGAGCCAGCGGTCGAATTGGGCGCGTTCATGGCGCCTGCAAGATACCGTCGAGTGGTGTCGGTCAGGAAGGGGACTGCGATGATTGGTGAGGTTGAGGATGCATCTGTCCCTGGCCCTTCACTCAAGCTCTGCGCTAAAGTGAGACCGCCGAGGACCGCCTCCGCTTCGGCTGCTCCCATCTGCAAATCATATCTTGAGCCCTGGCCAAGACACTGTAACGGCTGCTGCCGCTCTGAACGTCGGCGCTTAAATCGACTCGACGCGAACCTCTCTCGTCTGCACTGTTGCTGCCTGCGTTCGAGATGCGCGCGCACGGCAACACGGCGACAGCACTCTGCACAATACAACACAACACAGTACTGTATTGATGATGACGCCGCTGCTTGCGCTAGCACCAGCGCCTCGGCGAAACCAGTACATGTCACTACAGCATCCTCCACGCAATCCTGGCAAGCCGTTCTGCACGCTCACGCCGCAAAGGGACAGCTGAAACCCCAGCCCCAGGATCAGCAGCCATCCAGGATCTTACCCGCATCCTGCCGTGCATCATGCCGCTTTTACCAATGCATGATAAGTAGTCTGCCTGGCGGGCCAGACATCGCTGACTGACGCCGCACGGTACCGCATATGTGGCAAACGCGTCGCTAGTGGCAGCATCAGCAGCTTGCAGCATCACAAAGCAGCTGCATACCGGTACGGTATCGGGAGGCCTGGCTCAGATGAGGGTCGAACTTGCTGGCTCCGTTCAGAAGTCGTCATGATGGCTGCCCGGGTTAGTGCAAAGAAGATCGTCGTAGAAGCTATAGAACCTCGAGCTTCGCTTCGGCTTCTCACTCGATTGCTCGCTATCAGATCCGTGATCACCTGTGTCGAAATCCTTGGCGGGTTGGCACGCGGTACCTTGCTCGCGATGTGTCTTTGTCGGCCGCGAGACTTCCTCTTTCGAGGACTGGATATGTCCACTGCGGTTTGCGGCTTGAATCAATCGCTCTAAACCGCTGGGTCGTCTCCGGAGTCCCGACTCTGGTCCTAGTCCTAGTCCTGGTCCTGGTCCTGGTCCTGGTCCTTTCTCAAATGGAGGCGGCTCTTCCGCAAAGGGTGTATATGCTGGCAGCTCACAAAGCCCATCATCGATGATGAGTTCTGTCTCATAGAATGGGTTGCCAGGGTCTTCATACGTCGTTCGTCGAACGTGCCGCAACTTCTTCTCTCTAATTATCCGCATGTACAACGGCGAATTCGCACCAGCCTTCAGTGGCACTGGCGGCGGTCGCTGCCGTTCTAGCCATGCCGGATCTCTGAACGGGTTTACCTCTCCTAGATCATCTAGATCAGAGTCCGATGTATCGATAAGCGACGGTGGTTTAGAAGCTGACAGGTGATGAGCAAAGTCTCGGCACTCGACGCCGCCATTGTCCATTAGGGAGACCGAAGGATATGGTTGTGAAGACGCCAATGACCATGAAGACGAACACGAGAGATCTAATTCAAAGTCAGCGAAATCTCAACAACTGCGCCAGGCTGCTTCAGATGTTCAACACCAAGTGAAAACTACGGTATGCTGCTATCTTGTGAAGAAACTTGAAAATGGGAGCGAAACCAAATGATTGGGATGTAAGCATCTTACATTGTTTACGTGGGGCTAGGACTGAAGACCACGAAACGTTTACTCACCTTGCAGCAATCTTCCGTTCCTATCGCGAGGAGCACACTGATCTGCACAAAGCAAGCGGCCCCTATACTCGACGAGTTGTTGTGGATTCGTCCTTCCGCACTCACCACAAGGATGCATCATGCCTTCGGGAACTTCGTCGCCCCCTATGAAAGTGTCAATTGAGTGATGGCGAAGTTTGAAGACGCTCAAGCCCGCTTCGGTCCACTCACCGAGCTTTCTCGCCACGCTTGCCCTCGCCTGTGGCTTATGTCCATGTTTTGGTTCTACTACTCCTCGATCATGGGGTCCTTGAGGCTGAACACATGGATGATCCCCTGGATCCGAAGGCCTTGGGACACCTTCAAGCAGTCCGTCGTATCGCCGTACGATCATGCTCCTGGCTGTCGCCTCCTGGACGTCCCGGTCGAACACTTGGGCCATTTTCAGGATCCAATCATTCCTTGTGCCCACAACCTTCTCTGCCTTGGTCAGCTTGTCAATCAGCTCATGCTTGTCGAATCGTAGACCGTTCAGTATGATTTTGCGCAGCACACACCGACCACCGTTTACCGCGTTTTGACCATTGCGATCATGCTCAGCATTTCCCCAGTTTTCGGCATTGACCCAGAAGTCAATATCTCTAGTGCTCTGCCAGTCATCACGATCCTGCCTCGAGAGTCGTACTAGCTTCCATATCCGGTCGTGAGCATGGAAGGCCTTCTTCTTTTGCTCCGGCAAGATGGAACCGAGTGAATCTCCAAATTGCCGCCAATAGCTGTCAAAGCTATTTGAGCGCTTCTGCCCCTGGCTTCTAGTCCGAGAACGACTCTGCCGTTGTTGTATTCTGGATGGACGCGGACTCCTCGAGCGCATTGCGTTCGCAAAGTATGTAGGTGAGTCGGGGTCGGCAGATGGACGATACTCGCCGATGTGATCGATCTTGCCTTTTGCGAGTGAGTCGGCTGACGCGGAAGGCCCTTCTACGGTGTAGTAGCCGTCGGCGTCGGGGTACACTACGCGACACTTACCTGATGGTGTCCTCATGGGCCGTAGCTGTGACCATGTGTCTTGGGAGGCTGTAGGTATCGAAGGAGCCGGTAGCCACTTGTAGCTCGCTGGCTTGCTATCAGCCGGTGAAAGATTCATTTGTCTGGGCACCGCACCTGAAGCATTGCTGATCGGCACAGGAGTCGCAGGCAACTGCTTGTCTAGGTAGGCTGAAGGTACGGCTTGCTCGAAACTACTGGTTTGCATGCCTTGCTCTGGGTTAGCAAACTTGGATGGTCTCGGACCGCTCCCGACTGGTTTGCGCCAGATGGCTATACCTCTGCTCCAACTTCCAACCCCACGGCTTGCGGCTTGCTGGCGCCCTCCAACGTGTTGATCATGAGCTACGTTCGCCTTCCCAACAGTGCTCCTATACCGCTTGTCCTTCTCAGGGTGGACGTAATGGTCCATGGGACAATCGTGCTGCTCCATATCGAACGGGTTATTGTCAGCGAAGTTAGACATGGTAAAGTGTCACGGTGTATCTGGCGTATGCCTACCAAGTTATCGATATGAAAATGTTGTATGATTCGTTTATAACGCGATGTGATGGTATTAGTAGCGATTTGGTTGTCTTAGTAGGGTGTCGATGTTATGACTTCCGACAATTGAGTATAAAGTAGAGAAACGTTGTAGATATAGACAAAATGGGCATGGCGAAATCTCTTCTCATCGGGGGCCACTGTGCCGTCAAGCCACTTAAGTTATAGTTGTTGTGATCAAAGAACGACGGCACAGCCTAAAGCAACATGTGGCACCTTGATTGTCGAGAAGCGAGAAACGTAGCGGGAACGACAACACAATGCGCTGTGCCAACCTGAAAGACTATGATTGTCTAATTATGAACAGACCACAAGCAGCCAAGCGCACACAAAGACACAAAGCATTTGTACGATGGAACTTGGTATAGATGAGGGATCAATTCCGTTTCTTGGGTATTCTGTACTAATCCATCATAATGATAGTCACTGGACAATAAAACCTGCAGACCGCCTTTTCCATGCTTTCGATTGCAGCACAGGGCTTTCCGCAACACAACGAGACAATAGGAACGAAATATCGAAAGGAGAAATGTCTTTTTTCTTATGAAAACACAGGATGCGATGATGGAGCAGGCGAAGCGACTGCGTCCGACACTGGCTTGATCTGCAAGAATGACATTAGCAGATGTAAAGAGGCAGACGTGGTGGTAACGCCATTGCGGCACAGGCACGTCGCTGATCAGGAAAGCCAACTTACCAGGTACCAGCGAGCGGATGCACGTCATCCTCCATCCCCCCGCCAACCCTCACATTAGGCAATCCTGAGTGGATGCAGGAAATGCAGAGAACACTTGGACAATCAGACCGGCTACAAGCCGACGGCCATCATGCCAACAAAGACAGCGACGAGAGAGTACGAGACCAGGCCCAAGTGCGCAGCAAGGCTGTTCGCACCGTTGAACACGGGTTGCGTTGGCACTGCTGGCATGCTGCCCGTTGGGCTTGCAATGCATGGGGGCTCATGGCACTCCTTGGTGATGGTGGTGCCACTTGGCTTCTGCGAGCCTGGTGGGGGTGCTGGTGGTGCGGTGCCTGGTGGTGCTGGAGGAGCGGATCCTGGTGGGCCTGGTGGTGCTGGAGGGGCAGATCCTGGTGGACCTGGCGGTGGCGCTGGAGCAGAGCCTGTTGGTGCTGGAGGAGCGGATCCTGGTGGGCCTGGTGGTGGTGGAGGAGCAGAGCCAGGTGGTCCTGGCGGCTTACCAGATGGAGTGGCAATGGATGTCCAGGTGGCTGGAGGTGGTGCTTGAATTTGACCATCGGCTGTTTCATTGTGGGTTAGCTTCTCCGTATTTGACCGTTCACCGCACGAGCGATCTTCTACTTACATATCTGGGAGACGACTGGGCCAGTTGGGTGAGCGCACTCGTGGCACTCCTCAGTGGTGGTCGTGGTAGCAGGTGGTGGGGGGCCTGGTGGTCCTGGTGGACCTGGTGGTGGTGCGCCTGATGTACCTGGCGGGCCTGGTGGTGGAGGTCCTGGTGGACCTGGTGGACCTGGCGGTGGTGGACCGTTGGAGGCCGTTGCGGAAGGCGATGGCTGGGGGTTGGGAGTTGGCACTGGAGTGCCCTCAGTGGCCTCGCAGTCGCATGGCTGGGTGATGGTGACCTCGGTTGGGGTCTCGGCACACTGGTGGCAGGTGACCACGGTGGTGGTGTAGCCCTGTGGGATGTGGCTAGGGCCAGGGGTCCATGTCGGGGTTGGGTGGGCGCAGGATTCGGTCACTGTGTATGTCACCGGCACGAGCGTGCTTGACTCCGGGCAGTACGACTGGTATGTTGTTGTGTATACGGTCGTGAACCCTGGCCCGGTTGGCGTCGCCGACGTTGGAGGCGGGTACGTGGTACCCATGCTCTCGCACTCGGGGCAGTAGGTGATGGTCACACCGTCGGTGATGGTGACCATGCTCTCGTAGACGCTGCTTGGGCAGTCATCGATCGTGACGGTCGAGTATGAGATTGACACGTTCTGTGCGGCGACGCTGGCTGCCAGCGCCGCCGAGGCAGCGATCGATCCCCTCATGTCGATGGGACGGAATTATTGATTAGTGTATGTCTAGCTTTACAACCGCAAAATCTGGTGTTCGTCGAGTCAAGCGAGTGTGTGGATTAAATTATGTATGTTAGTATGAACGAGCTTGGAAGACTGTCCGAAGACCTGAGCGAATGAAGATCTCTGGAATACAGTACTCGATGGGATCAGAAGATAAGCCATGTAAAGAGAACGGCACCGGAGGCTTATACTGGCTGTCGCCTGCAAGCGGAGGTGTTGTTGATGCCTTTGCATTCCAGTGCTTAATGAGTGCTATGAGCCCTGGAATTTGATCTTTAGGCAACAAATACCTCAATCCGGAATAGTCCAGCATCTCAGACACGGCTCTCAATTTCCTTTGGACGGTATCGAGGCAATCCACGTTGCAAATGTCCAGGAGCGAAGACTTGTAGCTGTTAGCTAGATGTTCCCGTAAGGATAGGGATGGAACCTCTTAGCCGTGTTCATTCGGTCCTGTCCACTACTAATCTCCGCGTGCATCTCCAGATTTTCACCGCTCCTTCTTTTTGCTTGAACAAGGATGCAGGCTCAAGTCACATTATGTCTTCAGTGTGCATGTGCTGCGGCGATTGACCAGGAAACAGGGTCACACCAGATGCCGTTCAGAGCGGTAAGCCTTCGCTCAGCTTGAAGCCTTAAAGCGACAGGAACAGGAAACAGTGAGACTCATGGGCCTATCCCTTGCCACCACGATCGGCGGAGTACATGTTTCCTCCACGTGGGAAGACTTGTTGCAGAAGGGGTGCGAAAATCCGGGAAGGTCATTCCAACCCCTGCCCTCGAAGCTCACATGCCAGTGAAAGATGAAGCCAAACATGGTCGATCTGCTTGGTCAGTTCTCGAGCGGTGCCATTCCCTCACGGACCTGTTAAAATCCTGCCAAAGTAGATCAAATCCAGCTCTTGCCTCATTGTGGAGAAAGTTGGAACGTGGCCGACCGGCACCGGTTTTGAAGCACTGTTATAGGGGCAACGCTATCGCATTTGATGGGTATCTATTCCGGCCAGAGAATCTGCTCGATCTCATTCCGACAAATCACTCTGATCAAAACACCGTAGTGGTTTCACAGCAAGCGTGCCTAGGAAGAAGATTCATTCTGCCTCTCATCAAGGCAGACACAGATGGCTGCAATCAGTGACAAGTCAACGTTTGGAGCCACGGTCACATAGTACTATGTCCAGCATTAGCGAGACCATGGATGTTGATACTTTTTTGGGATTGGAAACGTGCGCACCGTCTGTTGACCACCGAAAATCTCACGGACGTTCAGAAACTTCCTTGCAATCTCAGCAACAGGACGGTCGCCGAGTGTGATCTTGGCGCTCCTGTCAATCCAGTCACCCTTTACAGACAGCTCGACCGTGCTGCTGTCACTGGCGTTCTGGAACTCGACAGTGCTCTTGGAGCCCATAAGCTTGAAATGGCCCTTGACCTCAAAGTTGTGACCTTGGGGACTCTATCCATGAGTGAGTATGCATGTCACCCGTGAGATCTACCGTCGAGTGGTCTCCTACCTCGCCATAGAAGGACTTGTGCAGCGAAAGCATCTTGTTCTTGATCGTGAAGATCTCGTTGTCCTGCATGTCCGTGAACACCTTCCTGTCGCGAATACTGAGTGTCTTTCCTTTGCACTTGAGCACACCTGCGCCATCAGCTGTCTGGACTGTGAAGTCGTCCCCTGACAGCGAAAAGACCTTCTCTTTCATCGCGAGTGTCACCTGCTGCGGCATGTAGAAGGATGCATTATTAGGCTGAGGGCCAAGAGGCGGCTCAAAAGGCGCAAATGCCGGTGCTTGGGCCATGTTGTGGAACTTGTGAGTGATTTGGTATCAGTGGCAGGCAGCTATTAACTATGAGTAGTACTCAATGAAGCTTCTCGAATGGCACTTCCTCGCCTGCGAAGCTACAGGTGCCCAAGGTGGGGTGTTATATAGACGGTCAGGTGGGGAGATGGGCAGACCATCCCTACTGGCAGTGCGGCGCTGGTGAGTGGCAGTGCTGCGGCAACACAGGATTTCCACACCCAACAGCGAATGGCTGCTCAGATATGCCGTCTCATGCCAACGATCCGGTCTGTCAATCGCTGGACTGCAGGTGTGTATCAGCCAGGCGTTTAGCAGCCATTATGCCTCCGCCTTTCGTCATAAGGAGCTGCTGGGGTATGCGCTGCGCCGCATTAGGCTATCGCGTTACCTACCGTGAATCCTCCACAGTGTGGACTTCTATATTTGCAAGCAATCCAACCTTGGAACGATTTGATCGACAAACTGTGGCGTCATGGTGTATAGGACACCTTTCGATTTACTCTAGTTAGACTCCATAGGGTCTGATTTGACGTGGTTCTCTTACCGGCAATGTCGCTGTCTGATACCGAGGTAAACTGGGACATATGCCAAGGGTTAGGGTTTGGGTAACGTAGACGACAGTGGTGTTCTATGTTCAATCAAGACTGAAGTGTTGAGGGTTGCTAAAGCTCGGATAGTAATGGCCTTTTCAGAGCTGTTGTCTTGGAACTGCTATATGCCGATCGATAGTAATGATGCTGTCGCTAGATTTCGGGTGTAGAGACATACCTTTCACTACTAGCATCCAGCTCAGCTGCAAGCAGTGAGGAATCGAGCATTTTGCCTTTACGGAGGAGCCACTGACCAAACGTCGAATACACATATCACAAGCTTGATTCGGCCAGTGAAGGGGCGAAGGAAGTGGAAGCATTCAAAAGCTTGACATTAGATGCTGTTGTATCATAGTCTGGCTACAGACTGTGATGTATATGTTCGCTATGCAATGTGTATTAACAGGGCGCAATGCCAAAGACTCGTCGCTTAACTTGAATGAAGGAGGGTATAGTCGTAGATGCATCCAAACATTATCACATCACTCGCAAGTCCGAGACTGGTTCGAATGCTCTCAGTCTAAGCTAGAACAGCCATGAGGCCTGCGATGCCGCCGATTGCAGCGGCCATGCCTGTAGCCATTGCAACAGCAGCGTTCGGCGAGGTTGTGCTGCTGGCTGCAGTTGCCGACCCGCCCTGCGTAGTGGTAGTCTCGGTTGCCGTGCCCATGGTGGAGGCTGCTCCGGTCACGTCAGCACTGCTGCCACTGCTACCACTGGACGAGTACTGGCTGAAGAGCGCCGTCTGGCCATCGAAGACGATGCCATTGCTGATCGCGCTGACGCTCTCGCCGCCAACCAATGCGCCTGCACCGCCAGGCACGAGCGAGTATCCAGCGATGACTGCGACACCCGAGACAGCGGTCGCGCCGTAGCTCGCACCAGCGATCGTGAAGTACGCCACGCCAGTTGAGCCTTGTACGGTGGTCGTAGGCGTTGCCCCGATCGTTGCGAGGGTCGAGGGGATTGAGATGGTGCCATTGGAAGCTGCGCTGGTGAAGCTGTTTGCTGGTGTAGGAAAGGCGGTTGACTGCGCGGCAGCGTGGACAGTCACTGCGCGAGTGCGGGTCAGCACATCGGCCAGAGCGTAGACAGAGGAAGGCAGAGACTACTCACACCCAGCGAGGGCCAGCATCCAAGTTTTGAAGATCGCCATTGCGCTGTGCCTCGCGGTATGGCAACGAGCGGAAGCACGTAGGTAGCCGAGTCGGTGAGCGCAAGGGTGGCCTTCCAAGAGGCTGTAGGGTGGCTTGCCTGCACAAGATGCTAAGTCGCAAGAACTGGCTTGGGATTACCCAGTTGCAAGTGGCAGTGAAGGGACTGGAGAATTGCAGTGACAGGTAAACACCGCGGCAGAGCAGCTTTAAGCTACCGTCAGTTGTGCGGGACCTGCGTGGACAATGTATGGTGGCACTGGTTTGCTGATGGACAGGCCTCGCCAATGACACCCAACACTTCCCCGCCTTCTTGCTGTACCCATCCCATCCTGCCACTGTGGTCAGAGCGCAGCGGACGGTACGCAGGCAAAAGATAGACAGGCCTGGTCGGGAAGGCGATAAGAGCCGCGCAGTTCGAAGGCCAACAGCCACGGCTAACTGCATCTGCATCACAGTAGGTGCGGAAGGCCAAGACCGTTTGCTGAGGTGTGGTGTGGCTGGCCTGTGGAGGGGTCGCTGCCGATCGAGACTGCACATGGCCCGACCCTACCTAACCTCCGCCTTCTACCCAAGCTCGTGCAGGGCCTGCCTCGAGCAACGCAGCGAAGCGTCGTTAGCATGCAACTCCAGCATCGTGTCTTCCGAGCAGGAGGCCGCGTGTGACACGACAATGTCTGAGTTGCATCCCGACACCTGCCCACGGTGGATTGAGAGGTGAGAGGTGAGAGGTGAGAGGTGAGAGGTGAGAGGTGCGAGGCGAGGATTGAGGGTGGAAAGGCGGTCCATCTGTCACCTCGGTGCCGATAGCTGCATGCAGCACGGATGCCCAGATGCCTCGTGCGTGCAGGTGTCGCCTAAGGTATGACGGAGCTAGGGACACCACGGATCCAGACGGAGCATCCAATAGATGCGACAACAGCGACAATTGCCCACCCGCTAGGGTGATGGTGGCAGCGAAGTGGTAGTGTCGAGCTGTAGCCGTCGACGGTCATGTGAATGGAACAATCGGTGGGCAAGATAGTGGCATTGACACGCTGTGGTGGGCGACACATGCGCGGTGGTTGGTTGTGCTTGTTGTGTGTTCCAAGAACTCGCCAACCCTCCAAGCCTAATGCTGAGCCATCTAGTCGCCGAGTTTGAAGGAGGTCACCGTGACTTTCGCATCACCATCTCGGTGGAAATGGCATACACAGTGCATGGAGGAGTGTTCCCTGCCCGCCCAGCCGGTCGGTGTGGTGAACACACAGGGCAAGCCCACCAAAGCTGCCACCACTTCGAACTTGACCTGCAGCCAGCTATTCTGTCGATCGACTTACCACTTGACAGCCCGCCAACTGACCTACACATGTTTTACACCTCCGTGACGGCGAGCACTCTTCTTGGCAACAACAGCCATGGTCAGCGCAGAGCAACTCTCGCAGTCCGCGATCACGCTGTTTGGCGACCTAGGCATTAAATATGAGCAGGCCTTCTCGGATGTTCCAGCTCAGATTCGGTCGCTGGAGTGGGCGCTTTCGCATCTGACGCCGCACTCAAAAGTCCTTGATGTCGGCTGTGGGACCGGTAAGCCAACGTCGGCCATGCTGGCGGCCGCGGGACACGACGTTCTGGGCATAGACATCACTCCAAAGATGATCGGAATTGCCAAATCCCAGGTCCCAAATGCTACCTTCGTGGTTGCTGACAGTCGCACATGGGAACCTGAGGCACCATGTTCTTACGACTGTGTACTCGTGTATTTCTCATTCATCGCTGGCGTATTGCAGCAAGACATCCGTGACTTCTTCCCTAGAGCTTACTCGTGGCTCAAGCCAGGGGCGATCCTGGTCTTTGCTACTGTTCCCATCGAGGGCGAGCAGCTGCACCTTACATGGATGGGCAAGGAAGTCATTGGGTCAAGCCTGGAAGAGCAGGGGGTTGTGGATGCCATCACAGCAGCTGGCTTCGATGTGGAACACCAAGAGGCTGAGATGTATCTGCCAAAGGCTAAAGACGCAGGCATTGATGAAGGTGACGTTCACGAGGAGCCACAGGTTTTCATATACGCACGGAGACCCCAACGAGTTGTCAATCACACCGAGGCAATGTCACTGCCTAAATAGCGCTTTATTGATGGCTGTTTCAAGACTAGATGCTTGCTATGCCGTCCTTCTACGCGCTCAAATAGTACTGACGGCTGTGGCTCGTAGCTTCTAGGCAGAGGACCACTTCCTCCCACCTCGTAGACTATACGATCGTTGACTTGGGAGAAGGATGTCTACTGTAGTTAGAACAACCGTCATCACATGTGGTCGTCTAGGATGTTACGGTATATCACTGCTATAGAACAGCTGCATGTGTTATGTCCATCAGCGTTCCTGGGGGTGCGCACGCCTGATGTGCTTAGCGGCTCGGCATAGTTTCCTCTGTCCAAACAACCAGCAACCCGGCGGTACTTGCATACGCAGCCAGCTACCAAGTAACTCCTGAGCAAACAAACATCCACCTCTGCTCTGATTTACGCCGTCACGACTCCCTTCACTCCTTTCGCCTTCTAGAATCCCAATTGATACGTTCGCGCAGCTTCCGGTCGACTCCAGACACACCGGAGACGCTCGAGGGGGAGAGGGTAGGAAGCGTTGCGCCAGCGAGGATAGTTATCTTGATGAGGTTACAATAGCGAGGATAGCATCATGGCGCCGCTCCCTATCAAGTTCACGGAGCAATTGCAGGCAAGCAGAATGCAACTACATCTCATGAGACAACGCGCTGACCATGTCCACAGCTCACATCCGTTGGCATCCAGGTTCGTTTCATGGATGGTTGCCTGGGAAGGCTTGCTCTGTAGGGTGGGACCACGCTGACCTTCTCTTAGCCACAATCCATAGGATTCAACTCTTGTGTAAGTACCATCCGTTCCGTTCCTAGATTGGTGGGTGGTCGTAGCTGACGCATTGAAGACCTTGGAATCCGACCATTTCGTCTGTGTACGACAGAAGGTTGATGACAATGCCTCGCCCGAAGTCATCATCATCAATCTCAAGAATGGCAACAGTGTCATGCGGCGGCCCATCAAGGCCGACAGTGCCATCATGCACTGGAACAAGGAGATCATTGCGCTGAAAGCAGGTGGCAAGACTCTGCAGATCTTCGATCTCGCACAGAAGAGCAAGTTGAAGAGCGCGACAATGGCGGAAGACGTTGTCTTCTGGAAGTGGTTCAGTGAGAGCTCGCTCGGCCTGGTTACAGACACGGGTGTTTTCCATTGGAACATCTTCGATCCCTCCCAGGTTTCGCCTCAGAAGGTGTTTGACAGGAATCAGAACCTAGCTGGTTGCCAGATCATCAATTACCGTGTCTCAGACGATGAGAAGTGGATGGTGGTTGTTGGAATCTCCCAGCAGGGTGGGCGCGTCGTGGGCAGCATGCAACTGTACTCGAAGGATCGCGGCATCAGCCAGGCGATCGAAGGCCACGCCGCCGCGTTTGGCACCGTTCGCCTGGACGACGCTGCCGCTGACACGAAGCTGTTCACCTTCTCGAACCGCACCGCCACGGGTTGCAAACTCCACATCGTAGAGGTCGATTACCAGGCACCAAACCCGCAGTTCCAGAAGAAGGCAGTTGATGTGTTCTTCCCGGCCGAAGCTACGAACGATTTCCCTGTAGCTATGCAGGTGTCTTCCAAGTACAAGGTCATCTACATCGTGACCAAATACGGTTTCATCCACCTCTTTGACCTCGAGACCGGCACGTCAATCTTCATGAACCGCATCTCCAGCGACACGATATTCACCACAGCAAGAGACGACGAGTCATCCGGAATCATTGGTGTGAACAGGAAGGGTCAGGTCTTGACTGTCACCGTTGACGACAACACTGTGATTCCATACCTGCTGCAGAACCCAGAGAATGCAGAGCTCGCGTACAAGATGGCCTCGAGAGCCGGACTACCTGGCGCGGACAGCCTCTACCAACAGCGTTTCGACCAGCTCCTCTCGATGGGCGATTACCAGCAGGCCGCGAAGACCGCGGCAAACTCGCCCAATGGCTTCTTACGCACACCACAGACCATCGAGAGATTCAAGAACCTTCCAGCTCAGCAGGGGCAGCTCTCGGTTATCCTACAATACTTCGGCATGCTTCTCGACAAGGGCAAGCTGAACCAGCACGAGACGCTCGAACTCGCCAGGCCGGTTCTGCAACAGAACCGCAAACACCTGCTCGAGAAGTGGATGAAAGAGGGTAAGCTCGGGTGCTCTGAGCAGCTTGGAGATCTTGTTCGCGTACACGATGTTGCGCTTGCCCAGTCAATCTACCAAGAAGCAGGCGCATCCCAGAAGGTGATTGCAGCGATGGCAGAGTCTGGCAGCTTTGACCAGATCTTGCCATATTCCAGACAGGTTGGGTATAACCCTGACTTCAATGCCCTGCTCCAACACATTGTGCGTGTCAACCCTGAGAAGGGTGCCGAGTTTGCAACGGCACTTGCACGTGAAGATCCCAATCTCATCGATGTCGAGCGCACTGTCGACATCTTCCAATCACAGGGCATGATCCAGCAAGCAACCGCCTTCCTGCTAGATGTCCTCTCAGCGAACAAGCCAGAGCAGGCTCAGCTGCAGACGAGGCTTCTTGAGATGAACCTCATGAACGCACCTCAGGTGGCTGATGCCATCCTCGGCAACGAGATGTTCTCATACTATGACAAACAGCGCGTTGCACAACTCTGTGAGAACGCTGGCCTGTTGACCCGTGCTCTTGAGCACTACGAGGACCCAGCCTCCATCAAGCGTTGCATCGTGCAGACCGACAAGATACCAGAGGAGTTCCTGATCAACTACTTCGGACGTCTCACCGTCGATCTGGGACTCGAGTGCCTGGATGAGATGCTGAAGGTCAACATCCGACTGAACCTCCAGGCCGTCATCAACATTGCGAAGAAGTACTCTGATCTCTTCGGACCGACCAGAATCATCGACCTGCTCGAGAAGTATCGCACTGCAGAGGGCCTCTTCTTCTATCTCGGAGGCATCGTCAACTTCAGTGAGGACAAGGATGTCACCTTCAAGTATATCGAGGCCGCTACCACCATGGGCCAAATGCAAGAAGTCGAGCGTGTTTGCCGTGAAAGCTGTAAGTGAACCCTTTCCCTTTTCACTTCCTCACTTCATTCGCCATTCCCCCCCTGGATTCAAGTGAACCGCTGAGTTTTGGACCATCTTCTGACATTTCCTGAAAAGCTTTTTACGACCCAATGCAGGTGAAGAATTTCCTCAAAGAGCAGCGTTTGACTGAGCAGCTGCCCTTGATCATTGTGTGCGACCGATTCAACTTCGTCCATGACCTTGTGCTGTACTTGTACAAGAACCAGCAGTTCAAATCGATCGAAGTATATGTGCAGCGGGTGAACCCTGCCAGGACACCAGGCGTCATTGGCGGACTGCTTGATGTCGACTGTGACGAGGGCATCATCAAGAACCTGTTGGCCTCGGTGTCACCGGCTTCGATTCCAATTGACGAGCTTGTCTCAGAGGTTGAGTCGCGTAACAGGCTGAAGCTACTTCTGCCATTCCTCGAGGCTACCCTAGCTGCCGGCAACCAGCAACAGGCTGTATACAACGCACTTGCCAAGATCTACATCGACAGCAACAACAATGCGGAGCAGTTCCTCAAGGAGAACGATCTTTACGACACCGTAGTGGTCGGCAAATACTGCGAGAAGCGCGACCCGAACCTCGCCTACATTGCCTACAGCAAGGGTCAGAATGACTTGGAGCTTATCAACATCACGAGCGAGAACGCCATGTTCCGCGCTCAGGCTCGCTACCTCATCGAGCGTGCTGATCCAGAGATCTGGAGCTACGTCCTCAGTGAAAACAACATTCACCGTCGTTCCTTGGTCGACCAGGTCATCTCGACCGCCGTTGTAAGTCACTTGTAATTTCCTTTTGTTGACTAACCCTTCCCTCATCCCCCTTTCACTGGACTTGGCTTTCCTCAGGCAGAGTTCCTGGATGACCAACCAACACGAAACATCCCAGCTCCTGGAGGATCTGCATCGGCAAATAACCACAAGATACCAGAACATGATGGTTCAGCGCCATCTTGCCTGCACAGAGTAATGTGGCCCCAAAATGGCGTGCCAAAAGTGTTGTTGGCATGGATAGATCTGTCAAAGACCACGTCCAAGCTGTGGAATGTCGCCGTCGGGTAGCAATCATGGTGTTGGTGCTCAGCAAAGACCCGATGTTCACATCGAAAGGGCTGTCGCGGCGAGGTCAACCAAGCCCGACCTACTGAAGTTCTGGAATCTCTTGGGCTTCGATTTTCGTTTCCCGTTTTGTCACAGAAATATATTGTGGTTTTGAAGTATCAAAGAGGAAATTGCTAACAAGTCCGAAAATCTAGCCCTCTTCCCAGTCCCCAGAGGATGTCTCGATCGCCGTCAAATCATTCATCGATGCCGATATGCCAGTTGAGTTGATCGAGCTGCTTGAGAAGATCATCTTGGAGCCCTCAACTTTCAGCGACAACTCGAACTTGCAGAATCTGCTCATGCTCACAGCTGCCAAATCCGATCGTGGCCGCGTTGCCGGCTACATCCAATCCCTTGATAACTATAGCCCTGAGGATATTGCCTCTCAATGCATCGAGGTCGGGATGTACGAGGAGGCTTTCCTCATATACAAGAAGGCCAACGACCATGTTTCGGCAGCCAACGTATTGGTCGACCACGTCGTCAGCATCGACCGCGCCCAAGAGTATGCCGATCAAGTTGATCTGCCGGAGGTGTGGAGCAAGGTCGCCAAGGCACAGCTCGACGGTCTGCGTGTAACCGATTCAGTCGATTCCTACATCCGCGCGCAGGACCCATCGAACTACAATGAGGTCATCGAAACTGCCACACACGCAGGCAAGGATGAGGATCTAATCAAGTTCCTGCGCATGGCACGCAAGACGCTGCGTGAACCCGCCATCGACACCGCCCTTGCATTCTGTTACGCAAGAACGAACCAGCTACCGGAATTGGAGGACTTCCTTCGCTCTATCAACGTCGCGAACGTCGAGGAATCTGGTGACAAGGCATACGAGGAGGGTTACCATGAGGCTGCCAAGATCTTCTACACCTCTATCTCGAACTGGGCCAAGCTTGCGACGACCCTTGTTCACCTTGAGGACTATCAGGGAGCGGTTGAATGTGCACGCAAGGCGAACAGTGTCAAGGTCTGGAAGCAAGTCAATGAGGCATGCGTTGGCAAGAAGGAGTTCCGTCTTGCGCAGATATGCGGTCTCAACTTGATCGTGCACGCCGACGAGCTCGCCGATCTGGTGAAGAAGTATGAGTATGAAGGCTACTTCGACGAGCTAATTTCGCTGCTTGAGGCTGGACTGGGTCTTGAGCGTGCCCACATGGGTATGTTCACAGAGCTGGGCATTGCACTTTCCAAGTACCATCCAGACCGGGTAATGGAGCACCTGCGCATCTTCTGGGGACGCATCAACATCCCAAAGATGATCCGCGCATGCGAAGAGGCCCACCTATGGCCCGAGCTTGTCTTCCTGTACGCCCACTACGATGAGTATGACAATGCAGCCCTCGCCATGATGGAACGTGCTGCAGACGCGTGGGAGCACCACACATTCAAGGAGACAATTGTCAAGATTGCCAACCTTGAGATCTACTACCGCGCCCTCAACTTCTACCTGCAAGAGCAACCATCATTGCTCACGGACTTGCTGCAGGTCTTGACGCCTCGCATTGACGTCAGCCGTGTTGTGCGCATGTTTGAGAAGTCCGACAACATCCCGCTAATCAAGCCGTTCCTCCTTAACGTACAAACACAGAACAAGCGCGCGGTGAACGATGCGATCAACGACCTGCTGATCGAGGAGGAGGACTACAAGACCCTCCGCGACTCTGTCGAGAACTACGACAACTACGAGGCAGTTGCACTGGCGCAGCGGTTAGAGAAGCATGACCTCGTCTTCTTCCGCCAGATCGCCGCAACCATCTACCGTCGGAACAAGCGCTGGGACAAGTCGATCGCGCTGTCCAAGCAAGACAAGCTTTACAAGGACGCTATCGAAACCGCGGCGCTGTCAGGCAAGACGGAGGTCGTGGAGGATCTCATCCGATACGTAAGTTGACATGAAAAGTCTTGGTGAAACGCACATGAAGGGCCAGCCGATAACTGACATATGACACAGTTCGTCGACATTGGAAGCAAGGAGTGCTACGTCGGCATGCTATATGCGTGCTATGACCTCCTGCCCCTGCACACGGTGATGGAGCTGTCTTGGCGCAATGGCCTGACCGACTTCACCATGCCATTCATGATCAACTACATGGCGCAGCAGGCGGCGACGATTGCAGATCTCAAGAAGGACAATGACGAGAGAAAGGCTAGGGAGGCAGCCGAGAAGAAGGACATGGGTGGTGATGACGGGCCAATTCTTGGTCAGTCCAGGCTACTTCTCACCCAAGGCCCCGTGGGTGGAGCAGCAGCGTCCCCATCCCCATACCCACAGACCAACGGCATCATGCCGCAGCCCACGGGTATGTACGGTGGGTTCAGATGATCTGCGACGCACACGTGCATGTAAGCAGTCTTCCCCCGGAAAACAAGCGGGCAGCGGCATGCGTGATATATAGTACGGCGGTACAGTAATCCATAAGTACCCTCGAACCGATGCAGGGGAGGCGGCGGCAGCATAGGATGATTATTGCGTTGAATCGGAGGAGGAGGGGGGGAAAAGGGAGGGAGCTCGTTGGCAGGAGCGCTTGCGAAACGAGAGCAAAGAAGGAGTCTTAGTGGCGCTGCGTGTCTGACGTTCTGCACACCCCCCAAAAAACCTTGTAGTGTACATTAACTGGCGTTTCCCCTTCCTGCGACACACATGCAGCTTGTGTTTTGCTTGGTCTTGCGCTCACAGTTCCACTTTCCAAGACTGATCATCGTCTCAACCGTCAGCATAGTGTGCTTGGCCAGACACGCTGTGTAGAACACGGCCACGGAGGGTGGTGAAGCACAGAGGCCGAGTTAGCCTAGTCACTACACACATAATTGCGTGTTGCGTATTGTCTCGTCGCGGACAGGCAGGCGATGGCCTCGATTATCTTGAGCGACGGGCTCCGTGAGTCGGTGTGACGAGTAGTGGCTGGAGAGAGATGCGGGTGGATTGGGGAAAGATGCGCCTCCCTCTCATCCAACTGGCTAAGGCACAGACGTACCGGACTGGACTGTGTCCATTTTTCCCGCTTTGAGGACAGGCTATACCTGCGTAGGAGCCAGCCCGCCCAGTGGGTTTTACTACTCCACGTCTTTACCTCAGCAAATCTGCTGCGTACATAATGACTTACAAAAAGCGAGAATGCACTCTCCCGGGAAGGGGGGGGGGACCCAGGCAGGGTGAGCCACTGGCTGAGCTGAGGCGTGCATATCTTGGCGTGGTCGTGGTCGTAGTCGTGGAGATGTGGAGACAGAGAGGGAGAGAGAGAAAGCGTATGGGCCATAGGACTTCAGTTGCAGGTCAACAGGATACCGTAATGCGATGCGATGCCATGTATGCTGCGACCCGCGCCTGCAACTGTATCCGTCCCTGTACCCGCCATCCTTCTCTCTCTCTCTCTCTAACCCATACCTTGTCCTCCATCTGGCCCTATCTGTAGAAGGCGTGAAACGTAAAGAGGTGAGGCGACGACAGATGAGATGGGCGTCACTCGTTATCGGCTCCCTAGCCAACGGCAATTACACAACCATAATACTCACTACGGGCCCACGATGCTTAAGAAGATGATAGCCGTCTTCGGTAGCTAGCCTCGTCTTGTCGCGCCTTGGCCTGTGGGTTCCTGACCATCTCCGGCGGACGAAGGCCGATGGGCGTGGACTTGGACTTGGGGGGCCTTGGCGGGAGAGTACAGCAGCAGCAACAGGCGGCGCCCAGCACAGAGCGTGTAGCAGTATGCCGTACAGTACAGTACAGCACAGCACAGCACAGCACAGCACAGCACAGCACAGCACAGCACAGCACAGCACAGCACAGCACAGCACAGCACAGCACAGCACAGCACAGC